>KK499764.1:2462694-2786566 GCA_000688715.1 Glossina pallidipes | reverse complement strand
TTTTTTGAAAAATATGAGAACAAAATTTGTGTTTCAAAAAAAAAAAAAAAAAAAAAAAAAAAAAAAAAAAAATATGGTATCACATACATTGCTATATCAAGTTAAATGTTTTCGATGATTGCTGAGTTCAACTTAATACGAAATCGTATAAACTGAAGTCTGCATATATAAGTAAGTAAGATATTTAAAATGAGAAAAAAGGGGCCTCAAAAGGAGAAGAAAAAAGTATTAAAGTATTTTCAACCGCAACGATACATAAAGTATAAATAAAAAGTGCATTTAATTGGTTTTTAATTTATTAAATATTCGATTGAAATGTAAATCTTTATCATTTACAATTTTCTCTACAATAGGGTTTTGCATCTAAATGGAAAATGAAATTATATGCATATTAGATTGTGAATTGCATCGAATTGAAAAATATGAATGAATGAAAAACAGCAATGTTTGTGAAATGCATATACGATAACAAAGTAAACAACAATAAGGATACATAGTTATTTATATATGTATTTGTATGTAATCGACCAAGAGAGTTAAAATCTTATTACACATTATAAATTTTATACTTGTGGTTGTGTTAGTAGATTTTTGTGTAAAAATAAATAAGAAAAATAAAAAAAAAATTCATCAGGATAAACAGTTGCGTAGTGTAAGTAAAGTACATATACGCACAGGAGACATATAGAAAAAAATAAACTAAAAAGGGAACTATACCCTGACGTTAAGGGGAAATTTGTATTCGCTTTGAAGACTTGCCAAGCTTGAAATAGAACATATTTAGAATTTTCTTAGATTGCGAACTTAGTTAGTTAGTTAGTTGGCAAATGTGGAATTTATTGTTGCTTTATTTTCAAATATCACTTTTTCCTCAATAGCTACCTACCTAGAGGTGATCAAATGCTAACATTGATTTTTTTCACTCAGTCTGCCAACAGATTGTCAATTATATAAGCAGAAATCGAATAAAAATTTTAATTGTGCCCTCCGGCTCTGTACATAGAAAATATTATCTACAAGATGCTATTATTATTATTTTTATTATTATTATTACTTATTTATTTACATATTTATTTATTTTTTTATTTTTTCAATTAAATTGAAAGTTTTAAGTCACACACTCATACATATTGCATAACGTACATCTTATCTAAAATGTTGTTTTCTTTTTTTTTTGCTTTTTGTTTTTTTGCTTTCTCTTCCTCTTTCTCTTACTCTTTCCATTTCTTTTTCTATTTCTATTTCAAGAAACTACAATATATAAATATGATTATTTTAATATGAAAAAACCGCATGCATATTGTTTGTAATATAAGCAGTTATCAAAGAAATAATTTTATTTACAATAGTCTTTATTTTACCATAAGCAGCAAGCGATATTAAATGCATTGCAACTCTTTTTCATTTTCTAAGAATAAATTCAATTTACTCTTTCAAGATGAAGATAATATATATAATGCAATATAATCGCTCCAAGTTACAAATGTATGATTCTATGTTTGATTTATGTTTACCATAGGAAACGTTTTATTAGCTCTGCGAAATGTTTGTAACGTCAAACAAAAGAAAACACGCTTCAAAAAAGTCCGTCTCCAAAATCATTCAAAATAGCAAGTAAGTCGCTAAGAATTTCAAGTTTTCGAATTGATCCACAATTAAAAGACTAAAGAGGCTTAAAATCTCGCTCGTTATATTAACTGTATGCAGTCATCTTTTAATTATTATTCGATTATCTGTACTCTCCGGCCAGGTTGCTTACTTTAACGGGGCCTGTTATCGCTGTTGTCTTATAATTACTGTAAACATTTTTCATTAAAGCAAACATAAAATAGAAACAAGTCCATAAAATCTATTTTTTTCTCGACAACCCTTCGTTGCCCAGATCGCGCAAACTAACACATAAAAATTACAAATTATTTCCTTAATTACGGGCGTTATTATTATTTTGTCAATGTATTTCCTTGCATTAACTTTTTAGATGGCGTTGTCAAGTATTTATTCCCGGTTTTTAATAAATACTTCCTATTGATTGCATGCTACGGCTGAAGTTTTAAATGGCGCCTCACAAGCAATTATAGGAAATTTTAGTCAAAGTTGTCTATAGGTTGTAATTAACTTTTCTTTTTTTTTTTTTGCTTATTGTGGATTTATGAACTAATTATACCAAGTATCAATGCATACTCGTTTGCCATGAAGTAAAAATCTCGTCAGACGGCAAAAAAAAAAAAGAAGCAGATAAGAAGGCAATAAAAAATTTTAAAAATTGACGGTATAGAAGACAGACATGGGCAAAATCCGTTAAATATTGCGTTAAGTATATATAGGGTTATCCATGTCATGGTCCGAATTCCACAATCCTCTGGCAGGATAAGGCATATTTTTCGCTTGACGGATATGTTAGTAAGCAAAATTGTCGAATCTGAGGCAGTGAAGATTCGTCCACAAGTACATGTCGAAAAACCATTGCACTGCTGAAAAGTCGCTGTCTGGTGTGGCCTTTGATCTGAAGGTGATGGACGAGGGTGGGACATAAATCGCTCATTCTAATGGCTACAGCTTCGTGATAACCAATTTTTTTGTTTTTTTTTGACATGAGGAAATGTGCCACAAACTGCGCAATGAGTGAGAGTTCTTCCGGACGTGTAATTTCACGTTTTGGCGAACTGAACGGGCCGCCAAGTTCGTGCGACTTCTGAACCATTGGATAGACTTTATGCGAACAATCCTCAAACTCTTGACGCTTTGAAAGCGAAAGCTATGGTTGAGCTATTGCTCGCTACGTGCAGACAAGACGTCGAAAAGTACCTCAAAACAATCCACTCCTATAAGATGCCTCGTGGAATATATTCGAATGATTTTTCGTTCCACATCTAATGACAAGATCGAAACAATATAATGAGAAAAAAAAAATTTGATTCAAATCTCAATCGAAAAGTGCGTTTTACTCCCACATATGTTACCTTGGCGATGACAGACAGACGAAGTATATTTAATAAAAAAGTTATCCTCTATTCCAATCAGCTCAGTACCAGAACAAGGCAAAGAATGGTTCTAAGAGAATTGCCTTTTAAGGTCGGTCCATAAGTATTGTAAAAATTATGTTTTAAATTGCAGATCAGTTTGTGGATTTCTTGATTCTTGATTTTCGCTTCATAGTTGTAAATAACTTCCAACTACCCGACAATGCGTATAACCGGCAATTAATTGGGGAACTGTGATAGGTGCTTGCAAAATCGAATAAAACCTTTTTTTTTGCTCTGACGTTTCTATTCCATTCTTCTGCTTAGATGTTGTAAAGTTAAAAAAAAAAGAAAATGTTTCCATACATCGTATATAGAATGTAAGCAGAGTATTATAAAATATTTAAAAAATTAGTTTAAAAGTTAGATAAAAAAAGAAAAAAGGCAGCTTAGCAACAAACTATTGTGCCCCGCAAGGCCTTTTTCCACATTATTCATCAACTTACGCAATTAAGTAATTTGTATTTTAATGGAATCGTATAAATGAAAAATTAAATATGAAATTTTTTCTTGCTCTGCTTTAGCCTACTTCTATGCCCATATACGAATAGAAAAGAATATGTGAACTTGTTTTGTTTTTGAGCATATCATAGTTTACGAACGGTTGAATAGAACAATGGACTATTTTTAAGTGTAAGTCAACAGTTTTTAACAATTTACACATACGAGGGATTTTAGTAAGACAGTTTTCGAAAAGTGTCTATGCAACGAACGATAGATAACATGTGCTTTCAAGTGTAAAACAAAACAAACTTTTTTCTAATTTTATTTCATTCTTTTATTATTCCATTTGTTTGTGTTGCAAATCTATTTCGCTTCTTTTTTTTTTATCAAAAAAGAAAAAACCAAGTCTCCAGCCTGTTTTACTTATGCCACAAAAAAGAAAATATTTTAATTTTATTTCGGTTTTTCCATACAAATTTATCCTCATAAATAATAGGGAAAAGCAGCCCTTTTCATTCTGTCATCATCATTCAGTTTGTTTTTTGCACGTTGCTTGATCTCAGTTATACTTTTATTTCGATTGTACACGAGCGGATGGATGCGAGCAGTTTATTTTGATTATTTTACTAATAATAAGTCTTTAAGTTGTTTATTTTAAAAATCTTTTCTATTCAAAAATTTTTATTTAAAATTTTTCTTACTTAAGAAGGATTTTTTTGCCCTCTTGCTTTCTCTCTCCATCTTTGTGTTTATGTTGTTGATATGGCATTGTCAGTTGCACTGATTTGATACGTCTGCGATCATTGTTTGCAATGAGCAAAACAATGATTGAAAATGAACTTCTTTGTTGCGGTACGCCTTGAATTATTATATACCTCTCGTTGAATGTTATTTTTTTTGTGGCAAATTTTAAGTTTTCCGCTGAGATTCGAGATTTCAATGATTCGTGTTTTAAGCTGAATATCATGACGAATCGCTCGGGAAAAAGAAAAGGCGAGATAGGTAGCTTCAGCTGGCTAGTGGGTGTCCTTTATTGACTAAGCACACGCTGCAGCTAGGATTAGGTAAGTTCCTAAACACAGTGATCTTCATCGCTTTGTCCAAGTTGAGGAAGATCCATCTCTAAATTTATTACCGAAAAATTGCGAGAGAGTGAGAGAGAGATATATCGTTCACCGTTAGTCTGCTCTCTTTTAGAAATGATTTGCTTTCCATGCGGTAAGAAGAATTGACCTATTAAGGCTATCCACAAGCCAATCGATATTTACGATCTTATCGTCATAAGAATGGAAGCACCTTTCTTACGGAACTCATCTATTGAAATCTTTGTTAATCGTAAGGGGTAAGCTTTGTCGATAACAGCTGAACATTCTGATTTCATTCAATTTTGAGCGTTAAGTTGCTGTATAGGTCCGAATTCTTTCACATTGAAAACCTACGGTATCATGATTGTTGGCTCATCTTTTTTTTTTATCGCAACTGCATCAATTACAAGACACGCAAAGAATAAATCAGTGGAAAATCTCAAGTGAATAGGTTTAAATTCTTTCTTTGCGACGAGGACAATGTTTATAACAGACATTACACAGACGGAAAAATGGACATATCTAAATCAATTTACAATTTGATGCTGATCAAGAATATGAATACTTTGTGGGGTCTCTAAAGTTTCCTTTTGGGCTTTGAAAACGTTTTGACAAAACGAACTCACCCCTCATTTTTCATCTTAATTGAAGGCATATCTTAAATTTAATAAATCCAAAATAACTCTAACTGAATAATCGACGCGTTCACAATCTATTCACTGCAAGGTTCACTGCAAATTGAGATTAACTTGATTTTTTAACTAGATTATAATGTAATACAATAACAATATTTTCCATATGAAAAGTGAACAAAGTTGTAGTCATTTGCATGCCTATACGTGAGGCCAACTGCCCATATTATGCATAAAGAGTTGAAGAGGCCACATTAGTAATAGGCAAAAACAAAAAAAAAAAAAAAAACTCTGACTCAAAAAATTAAAGTCAAATTTTCTTTATTTGCATAGTTGTTCAGATTATATTTCACTTACATTTACATATACTAATACTACGAAATTGCTGTACATAACAATTCATGTAACAAGATGTAAGCTAGAAAAATTGTAAGAAGACACGTTTCACATTTTCTACTTTATCAACAATATTTACTGGACTTAAAGCCAATTTTAAATGGATCTTCCCCCTTCCCATTGCAAAGGAAGAGTGATTACATGTGTAGGTCCATGTATACATATTATTTAAATAAAACAATAATAAATATTAAGTACACATTGATATTTAACAACTGATTAAATTTCGAATCATTTGCAATGAACAAGAAATTTCAAATAACACAAATATAAACAACCACACGTATACAGTTCGCTTCGCTTAAAGAGAGCCAGTGAGCGTATTTTGAATGCTTTCGAAAAGATCATTCGTCCTTGCGAAAGTGTGAAAATCGTTTCCAATCGATTTTATATCCATTGCACTTAACGATATATTAGCTATATTTAGTATATGCAATGCCTGAACATATGCAACGAAGATGAACAATTTTTCATCGAAATTTCCTCTTGCGTGCCTACTCTTTATTTTTGTGCGTATTTAAGTTCCCAATTACATCATACTTGCTTCATAACATAATTTATCCACAAACTGATCATGCTTTTCTCTTCCGTTTTGTTTCGTTTTTAACTTGAATTATGTTAATCTTAAAAAAAAATCTTTTTTTATTATAACAAATTCAAAGATTAAAGTACGTTTAAAGTACTGGCTGATAGCTGAGGCTGTTGACTTTATTTAAAACTCTACCGCACACGACCATTGAGTTGTTAGTCCAAAATTCTTCGCCTATTCGGCCTAAGTGGCCGATCAGGCGGGTAAAATTTAATTTAGTCGCTTAGTTTCGCGAAGTTTAGTTAAGAAATTTACCTACAGGGAAATAGATTTTTGCCTTTCCACAATGAATGAATCTATAATATAAAATGTTGCCAAATTGTACACCAATACAAAAGCTATAGTGATGCTGATATTAGCAGATTAGCTGCAACTTGAGTACAAAACTTAGTATGTTTTTGTTCTTAACTACTACTGGACACATTAGTTAGCCAGTGTATATTGTAAACCAAGTAAATTGGTTAACAAGAATTTTCTTTTAGTTTATAGTGCTACTACTAATAACTAATAGCTATTTTCCCGTAACGTTCCAAATTTGAGATCGACAATTTATGCTTTGTAAGCAAATAATATCCGTTATTATTGCGCATAAGTAAGGTAAAGTAAGGGAAGGTAAACAAAATTTAGCTATTCCTTCCTGTTAATATGAATGGATGGATGTTATAACAACTGTATGCGACTATTAAAAGCTATATGGGAGCTAGCGTAAGAGGAAATGCGATCGAAATGAATGCTCTCCGGGGGGGAAATGGCTAAGTAAATAACCAACATTAGCCTAAATGAGCGAAACTATTGCCCAACGGCCTATATGGTAAAATATAATCGATTATCGCCTTAAAGCTTCGCGTTTTTAATAAACGCATATAAACGCAACTGTTTATGAAATATAAAAAAAATAAAATTAATTCATGCACTTATGCACTATGTGTGTGAATTGTGCGTGTATAATTGTAAATAAAACAATTCAGTTACTGAACTAAACAACTGCTCGACTAGTGAACCGAATTGATCAGATTGTCTCTGCTCTGTATTCGAATTTTGGCAAAACTGAGAAAACGAAGGGTCCTATCACAGAATGTACCGAAAATATTGAGTTTATTTTAAAGGATGAAAAGGATAACAATTACTATTTTATGATACTTTTGTTAGCTGATAGCATTTTATTATTCGAATTTTCTTATTATTTTACTTTATCTTATTTAGCCGAGTATCATAATTTGTCATATTGTATCTATTGAAGGAAAAAAAGAAAAAAATAAATAAATAAAATTGAATTACAAATATTTAAATGAAGGCATACTGTTCAGTTAATTGAAAAGTACTGTCTATATATATTTGTATGCATGTATATAGGCGTATATGTATGTGTTTTGCACATGTAGAAACACAAAGTCGAATTCAATAAACCTAAAAAGTTTCAACAGATATTAATGTGTATTTAGGTTTTAAAGATGTTGTGGTAACATTAGCAGTGGTAATCCAACCAAAAACCAGACAATGTTGAATTGAAGGATTTAAATTTTAAATATATGTATATCTTTATGGACGTGTGTATACATATGTATATATAAATATATATATATATATAGATATATATATATATATATATATATATATGTGTGTGTGTGTGTATGTGTATGTGGCCATGTAGATTTGGAAAATTTACATAACACATTTGTGAAAACTTTGCATATATGGTTATTTGTTGTTTTTATGAATTTTTTATTACTAAACATATACGAAACATATTCAATTTTATAAATGTGTTAGTTGGCTCTAAGTTTTTCCTTTTCTCGCATTTTATTTTCAAATATTTTCATTTGTAGAACTACCAATTTCAACACCCATACATGCACACATAAACACACATCCATATACAACTATGTGGATGTATATCGTTGTATATTGCATTTTAAATTCAATTTTAGTTTTCAAGTTTGTACATGTGCGCATATTTACATGTGTGTCCGTCTGTTAGGGTTATGTATCACGTGTGCGTATAACGGTTTAAAACAATTGAATGTTTGCCAAAGCCAAACTTATACCATGATTTTTCCAAATATTTAATTAAATTTAATAATTAAACATAAAGCGGCCAACTAAAAATTCCCAACAATATAAGCAAAAGTAATAATATCACGATAAGCAAAAGCAATAATACTTTTGCAATTTGTCAAAAAAAAAAAAAAAAAACATTTTCATAATTTTCGGAATTTTCGGCAGACAAAAAAAGAAAAAACAATATATAGATAAATAAAAGATCGATAAGTCAACGTTTTACACAAACACCGATAACTAGCAGCAGTGTTTCGTTGTAGATTTCTCGCATATCATATTGGACCGGGAGTCTGGACTTGTAAGTATTTTCTATACCAACCATTGAGGAATGGTGGTACATTCGTTTAGTCCTAACATTTGCAACAGTCACGAAGCATAGAAGGAAGCTTCAGGGATCTTATGAAGTGTACACACAGGTGGATAGTAAAACAGGTGTATGTATGTGAAAAATTTTAAAAATAATGCAATATTTTGCAAAATACTTGGAAATAAGAGTTTTTATAAAAATTGGTTCAGACAGTCAATAGCCAGTATAACCAACTTTGTTTTTAAGGACACCTTTGATTCCTTCACGCATAGACGAAATTAATTTACGGTACCTCTCCGCTGGGATATTATGCCATAGTTTTGGAATATTTTCCCACAACGTTTTTTTTACTGCTACAGGAAACCTGACCTTAAACCTCTCCAAAGGCTCTCAATAGGATTGACTGACTTGGCCATTCAATAACATTCGAGTTATGCTTCCGGGACCACGTTTTCATCGCATTGGATGAAATTTTGCCGATCATTATTATCCTGAAATTTCCATAGAAGAGCCATATGTTCCTCGGTATAAAGTGGCACTGCAGTTCCCAAAAAGGTGAGAAAGTCACCGCTTATTCTATACCCTAGAGTATGAATTACAATCTCTGTTACCGAACCAGACCGAACTAATTTGTACTCCCAATATATAACTAAGATTGAGTGAAAATGCTGTAATACATCGGGGTATTCGTACCTTTCTTTTCGTTTCGAAAATTATTTACGGCGACAAAAACGATTATGTTGTTTATTTTTTTTCTGTGTGCATTTAGACCCGCCGGTGCTATTTTGTCACACAGTTTGGGCCTTGAATTTTCCAAATAAATATTAAACATAGAACAATGCATCGAATACGTGTCAATCGCCGTTTACAGAGGAGTTGGTTTGACTTTATTTATCTAGCTGGCTGCTAAAGTAATGGTAATGCCAGTTAGTTAAAAGATGAGTGGGGTCCAATAATAATTACTACACAATTGGTAATTTTCCATTTGCCCAAATGTCTGGCATTAATATTTTGAAGCTACACGTTCATTAGTAAGTTTTGCCTTAATAGAAACTCTCTCTTAAGTCCGAAAATCAACTAAATCGAACGAAACATAAATATATATATGTATTGTGTGAAGTGATATATATATATAAGTTCGCAGGCTGACACATAGATTTCGCTACAAGTATTGAATCCCTGTGATTTTTGGACCTTCTCTACCTTTTAGAATCTTCGAAAGTAATGTTAGGCTTGTTTCACGGACGTTACTTTTGTACTGCTTTTCAAGGTAATCGAATAATCTGAATGTTGTGTGTCGCGTCACTAATACCTTGATATTTTCACTTATTGAATGTTAGTACTGATTGGAAGACAGGTCATCGTAAACCTCTATGTGATACCACGAACTAGTTGAGTGATGTGTTAAATATTGGGAGCATACGAAGTCTTTGCACATCGATTGGTAGTGAAAATTGTGCAAGTCGATCAGAATGGCAGCCAGTACAACATAAATGATATCAAAGATTTATGCCTAGGGTGAATCTAGTTTTTTCAATGATAATTTTCTATTATATTTCTTGTACGGCCAACTGGTTTATATGAAACTTGCCGTCATGTTTTTTTTTTTTTTTTTTCATATATTTATTTATTTATTTTTTTTTAATTTTATTATGTGCAAAGTTTTTGCAACTTTTTTTTATGGCATTCAATCCGGATGCAATAAAGCATAGTGTGAACTGTAAGTATGCATTGCATTGGAGGCAATAAAAAATAATTATGTATGTACATGGAGAACTGCCACGCATAAAGGATGTCCGCCCATTTGTTGCAAAAAAAAAAAAGGTATAGCATTTGAAATAGCAATACACGTACATATATACGCACCAGCACAAAGTTAACCACCCAAACACGAATTCAATGAATTGAATCAGGGTATAAGTGTGCGTAGAGCAGGAACAACAGGCAACAGTAGCTGCATGTATTTGCTCGTTTGTGAATGGCAATAATTTTTCATCCGACTCAACTTGAAATTTATCCCATATAAAAAATAAACCTTAACATTTTCACTTTAATAACGCGCTTGTGTATGTGTTATGCCACTGCTATCACTTCTATAGTGTAGTAGTACGTAAAGAAATGAATATCTAGATCTATATATATATGTATGTATGTATCTGTATATGTATATATATATATATATATATATATGTATGTATGTTTCTGTATATATATATGTATGTGTGTGTTTGTATGTTTATAATATAAAGAAATCCAGGCGAACCGTTCAGCAATTCAATTTTGCAATTACGCGGCAAACTGCAAGGACACCCAATAGGAGCAACGTCAAGCAGTTTCACAAGAGTGGTTATTCATTCATTGCAAAAATGAAGGCACAAATCAACATACAGACAGACACGCACACATATCCACCCACCCAAACACACCGACAAACATGAAAATGTACGCGTGTCTATTTCTATTTGTGTTAGGCGTTTGTTGTGCATATTAGGTGCATGTAAAGATATATGCGTACGCATGTGTATAAGGGGTCGACGTGTTATTTAACTTTATCAACTCTTGTAAGGCACTGTATGCAGACTAGATGGCTGGCTTCTCCACTCAGCCAGAGTGAGTTAGTTAAACTCACATATAGAGAAAAAACGACGAAATGAATAAAGAAAAAAAATCAGTTACAGGCAATAAACAGCAAAAAAAAAAAAAAACTCATTTCGCTTACAAAAGTGCACAACAATCACATCAATGCCTGATGAGTGTTTTGCGTTTGTGTGCGCGTTTGCATGAATGGAAAACTTACCGCCGTTGT
Source organism: Glossina pallidipes (assembly GCA_000688715.1). NCBI lineage: Eukaryota > Metazoa > Arthropoda > Insecta > Diptera > Glossinidae > Glossina > Glossina pallidipes. Next base: position 2,775,229 of record KK499764.1, on the reverse strand, counting down.
TGTAGAAATTAAAAAAAAAAAAAAAAAAAAAAAAAAAAAAAAAAAAAAAAAAAAAAAAAAAAAAAAAAAAAAAAAAAAAATAGAAAACAAAATTGCAATGAAATGAAATGAAATGAAATGAAAGACTAAAACTTTTTACTTTTATTCTTCTTCATAATGTGTCCCAAAAGGGACATTAATGTGTAACACAATATTGCGCTGGCAACACCTAGTAGAATATCATCCATAAACAAGCACACATACATTTCTATGTATACAATACCGAACGCGATATATAAAAATATTTACTGCTTCAATTTATTTTTAAATTTATTGCATAACTTTTGTTTATCGTTTACTTTTGATTTTGTACATATTTTGTGTCTGTTTGGTTATGTCATTGTGTTCTAGGCTTTCGCTTAAGCTGGCGGTTGACGGTTGTTTGCACTAACTTTGACGATATTTCAACTATTGCGTGCAATTCGAAATATTTGTTTAATATGACAGCTTAGGTGCTATTATTATTTGTACGCGTAGATACTGCATTTTGCGGGATGGTTCGGTTCAGTTTGTTTGGTGGGCTCTTGCCTGCGGTTTGTTTATATGGATAAATTACAAATGTTCCTCATATTCTTGCTGACAATCTGACACATTATGTGCATTAATTGTTGACATACAAAGGACAATGACTGTGACGGATACTTAAGATAGAATTTATGATATTAACGTCAGTTGGTTCTTTTTTTTAAGTAGAATTTTACGATTACTCATAAAATCTTTAACTAAATGACTTTAACTTAATGTTCATAATATATTTTAAAGTTGTCCGTTAATCAACAACTACTTCTAAGTAGCTACCCATTAATAATCTGTCCAGGGATCTAATAGCTTTCTACATTTGCTCTCTTCAGCTGATACAATTTGAACTTAGGATAACATTGATATGTGGAATTCCCTTCAGTTACGGGGCGATAGAAAAAAAAAAGAGGGTCAGGGAGAGAGAGAGAGAGAGAGAGAGATAGGTAGAAATGTAAATGGGCAGCATGAGTGCGAGGACTAAGTGTCGGACGAGAGGAAATAGTTGAAAAATCGAAATCACTTAGAAATGATTTAACAACATTTCGTGTTCACCACATACCTACAAATTTATGTAGAAATTTACGAAGGGTGTTACGTTTAGATACGCATATACGTACGTATAAATAAAGCAACAAATAATTACGTACATGTGTATGCATTTATTCATTGAAAATTACTCTGTACGATCCTAAAACCTAGCAAATTGACATGTCACTCAATTAGGAAAATTACACTTATGGCAGCGTTATAAACTTGGTGACAACAGATGACCATACTGATATACAACAAACACATCAAGCACAGTCATATATAATTCCACACCCACATAAACATACACATATATAAACATACATTCAACCGTTTCACGTATACTAGAGCAGCACATGCTACTACAATAACAGCAAAGTTTTACAACATATTATACAGACTGCGGTATACCACATGCTCATCGCTGTCATTTGCTATATATGCACAAATACATATACATAAACGAGTGTACGTATACGTACGTATATATTTACATACATACTTATGTATATATATTCAATATAAGCAAATATAAATAAACAACAAATGTATGAATATATTCGTGTGTGTATGTGTGTGTGTGTGTGTGTGTGTGTGTGTGTGTGTATTGATAAAAGTGCATATAATTTTGCCCATACATTCTACAGATCGAATGAAATACCATATAAACCAATAAACAACATCATAGTCAATGCGTCCGTCGGTCTCTATGTCTGTCCGTTTGTTCCTCCATCCATCGGCTGTTATATAATAAATGCTCGCATTATAAGCAACTGTAACTGCACTGTAGAATAGCACAAAATGAACCATAAAATCTCGTTGGATTTAGAATGCAATTGACGATAACGTTGATAGGTTAGGTCGACGGTGATTTGACAGTATATGCATACATTCATTACTTATACTTATGCACACATGCGTTTGCGTATAATTTTCCACGTTTGCATTAAGTATTTATGTGAGTACACTAGCAATCTAACAAAATAATAAATTCATATGTTTCTCACATATATTTATATACATATATATGTATACGTATGCGCATATATTTATACAAATGTATGCTAATATAATATATATGTACACAGCATATATCATATCCATACACACATACTTACATTCATGCATACATACATACATACATACATACATACATACATACATACGCATATACATGCATGCATACGTATATACATGCATGCATACATTTCGCATATATATATGTACATACTTAGATAACTTAACTCATTGAATTGTGATAGTGGTATAGGTAGTGTACTCCAGCTGTTATGTCGCGTGATTTTGTATACATACATACATTTTAACATATTGCCTTTAATATGTTTGCAAAAATTTGCTGATTTGTTTGAAATCATCCGATTTTATTATGTACTACTACTGTGTCTAGCGGAAACTTCTCCTGTTTATTGTAAAAGAAACTCTGTTTAGAATTTAATGTTATGTAAGTAAATATTTGAAAAGTTGATTAAAACGTGTTTAAACCAACTCTCAAAATTTTACATTATTAATGTCAGCAGCTAACGGATAGGTTGTTAAGATATGTTGCGAGTATGAATTGCAAACAACGCGCGATACAAGCGAAATTTCATTGTTTCATATTGAACGACCACGAACGAACGAACGAACGAACGAACGAACGATGATGAAAGCACTTTTCGTTGTATTTCATTATGCGACATTTTACATACTGCTAGACGACAGACAATTGATTAGTTTCTAATTTTTACTACGCCAAAAGTAATGAATGCAATTGCTTTAAAAAGGCCTTAAGATAAAAACATTGAAAGTAAGAATAATTTGATATTTAATTACTTTAAGTAATGAAATCGCAAATATAAAATTACTTTTCTATAAAAATAGTCATGTGTTAAGGAGAGATTGAATAAAATGAAAACATTTTAATTAATTAGCCTTAGAATGCGATAGCAAGCAAGCAATAGCAGTAGCTATGAATCTGAAGACATCGCTACTTGGAGATCATGCTATCCGATATGTGCTTGAATGTTTAACATTTCATTCTCAGGTGAAATGTATTTCGTCTTCTAACAATTTCTTTCTTATCCATGTAAAATATGAAAATTGTTTGCCACCGAAGTAACTGACTATGCTTTGTTTGCATCGCAAACGCTAGCCTACCTACACTACACTACACCTGTACATATGTTAAAGATATTTTGATCATTTAGTGGTAAGCATAGAACCTTGAGTTTTATTAGGTGAACTGAATGAATAAACTTCGCCCAACGCACGAGGATAAAATTTCATCTTTGCTTTAAGATCGGCCTATCGGAAATATTGCCGGGCTTTCTGAATTAACTAAATTGAAAAATTGCTCTCTCTCTCTCTCTGTACGCAGAAAACTTTGTCCAACATCGCACGATGAAATTTATCAGCACAAAGTGATGAAGGGTTTATGGAATCTAAAAATTACCTTTCCTTAACCTACTTAATGCAGTTCACTACGCCATTCTTTCACTAACAAATTCTTAATTTTGGATAATTTTTACCAAAACTTTTATACATCTGCTGATTATTATTGCGGGTGTTATATATGATGGTATACGTATTAGAAAATCAAAATTTTCATTTTCTATTTACATTCTATTTAGTTACATTCACGCAAATCTATATAGATTAGATAGCGAACGATTTAAATGACCCGCTAAGCATATACTACTGACGGTAAAGTGTAAAAACTTATTACAATTTGTACCAGATAAACAGAATTATTAACAATATCCTGAATGGATGGAGTGCTGTAATGGAAAAGTGCTCTATTAATAATTCAAAAACACTGCACCATCAATAATGCACTGATGTTGTGGCTGTTGTTATCAACCGTAAGACACTAGTGACAGCAATAATGGCAGCAACCCGTTTGCGCTGCGGTTAGACTAGCATTATACGCTTTCGTTTTTATTTTTTTGCGAAGGTGCTCACGGCAGCATTACACACACANAAAAAAAAAAAAAAAAAAACAAATAAAAATAAAAATAAAAATAAAAACAAAAACAAAAAAACTGAATTGTGTGTGTATAAAATCGCCACTCGAAAGGGACACGCTTAACATGATAATTTATGCACAAAGTAAATTTGCTACCGGTTATTTTTTAAAAGTATCCTCAGCAACACGTACACACGTACATGTACATGTACCGGCAAAATATTTAAGAGAGTTACCACACCTTTGCGTATAAGGTAGTGGACGCGTGCGAGGAATAAGGTAGGTGGCTGAAAAGGGGCGCGAGGCAAGGGCATATTTACAATTATGACTTTACGTGCATCGGTGGTTGAAATGACACAACACAGATGCTACCAAGTGCAAACAATTTTGAACGTTAACTGGGATAAATATGAAGACAAACAGAACAGTTTCACTATACCATCATCTTGATAGTCGATGTGGTTTCGTTGGTATATTATGACATTCACTTTAAATCTTGAGTACTTGCAGTTCATGTCAAGCGTATAATGCATGTGAAAATGTTTACGCGGCTACCACCCTATCATGCGGGTGTATAAATGTATGTATGTAAGTGTGTAAATATGTAAGCATGTATCGGTTGGGTGTCTGTGCGTGTGAATGAAAATCAACAAAAACGTACAAAACAAGGAAAACCTATATTTTGTGCGGTGTTGGTAGGAGCCGAGAAACAAAAACAAATAGAAGAGAAAACCGAAAAACAAAAACAAATAGTAGTGAATTTATTTCTAGGATAACATCGTTTATATGGAACGATTGAACACCACGTTTTTGTTTTATACACATGCAGAAACACAAACACACACACACACACACACACACAAAATTCTATATACATACGCTCAACGCACGTATGCTAAATACGTGAATGTTGAGATACTTTGGGTAAGTACGCGTACATCTGTATATGTAATAAGTTTTTTTGAGTTCGCTGGCATCAAGCGTGTATTTGATCGCCAATGCATGATGTGTGGCGCTTAATTTGATTTACACAATTGATTTTTGCATAGTGTACTTTTTTTGCTGTTGTGCATGAGGTTACCGTGTACATAGTATGCACACGCACTTACACGTAACCATTATTCAGTCGCCTACTCGAAAATGTATGAATGCCTGCACATATCTACGTATCTGCATTTTAAGATGTATATGTACCTATGAATGATGGTGTGCCGTGTTGTGCACTATATATGTTTCAACGGTCTTCATGTTGTTGCGCTTTTTATCATGCATATTTCACGAGGAGTATCTTAAGTGCTTGGAAAGCGGATATATCTGCGTGTGTCCGCCGTTCTTTACTCAGAAGCGTGCTCTGTTGTTTCATGGCTTTACTTTTGTTATTCTTGTTTTGTTGTTGCTGCGTTTGTGTTTGTGTTTGTTGTTCCTGAATATTGAAAATATGATGTCTTACTTACTTTGTCTTTGTGAATTAATTAAAATAATAAATGAACTCTCGCGTATATATATACGCCTTTAGAGTTGCAGCAGCTGCTTTTTTCGCTGCGCGCTGCGTACAATATATACTTGATGCCTCTCAATACAAGAAGAACTGTGGAGATTTCAACATTTATATTTATGTGCGCGGTCGTTGTAGAACATTGTTGAAAAAGAAAGTTAATATTTTATGTAATTTATTGAGAAAGTGTTACTGCATTTCTTTTCATATGAACGATATTCAAGTCGAGAATATTTTACAATCAACGTAAGCACATGATAAGATGTAGGTACACTGAATTCTTAAGCACCGATGGTTTTCATTAACGTTCAATAGGAAAAGTACACAATTACAAACGGACCAAATTGAATTACTTTCAATGAAATGTAATTAAAAACAATACGAAACAAAGTACTCTATATGGACAGCAAACACATATGCTTCGTTTGCCAAATCGATTAACGTCATTTTCTGCATTTTTTTTTTTTTTTCAAAATTTTATGTCACAGCACATTAATGCAAAAATATGTATGAAAAAATCCCCTTAACCATCAAATACTAAATAATTCATTTCAGAAGCGGACTCGAACTCGTCATAATCCCTTATCGTACTAAACACTTATTTTAAATACTATTTTACAAATCAATTAAAAGTCAAATACGTATGGCAATCGCTTACCATCGCTACTAAACACATCATGTTTTAAAAAATGTAAATCCACAACTTTATTACTTTCCTCTACTTTTGGTTTTATAGAGTTATTCGATGTGGCAAATGAGGCACTTATATATATGAGTTCGATCAAAACCCTTTATATCCGCGCTAAAGGAATGAAGATGTAATAAATTTACGATAACAACATAATGGATGCCATGAAAGACAGCACAAAGCGTACTCTTAACATCAACTTAATGATTTAATCATCACATTCAATGTTTATAAAAAATGTATTCGGATAGACTTCAACTGGCCCAAAATACGTTTTGTATGAAGAAATGGCGTTTTAAAATAACACTTGCAGGAACTTCGTACTGCCAGATTTTGACTTGCGGCTTTAAGCGGGAAGTGCCAGATGAACATGATAATTCCGGTCCCGGTTCCGGACTGTGCTCTTGGAAGTTCGATAATAAAGATAATATAATTTTGGCGAAATTTTTGAGACATAGGTTTCCAACTTTTATGGTGTTATGCTTCCGTGAGCAACTCAAATATTTTTAAGTATTTTGCCAGCTTGTTTTTAATAGATATAGCAATATAGTAGATGGGTCGACAATGAGTACGCTAGAGCAAACTTTAAGCTGCAAGTGAAGTCTTTAAACCTTGTCCTATGCCACTTCTCCACTTTAATTGTTTTGCCCGCGTTTGCAAACCCCCGATTCTTTTATCTTTTATTTTGTTTCGCTGCGTTTTTTCCCTTCCTTTCTCCTCATCTATTCTAGTCTCTTCTTTTCTGTTCTCTTCCTTTTTCTCTCCTTTTCTTCTGGTCTCGTCCCTTCTCTTCCTTTTTTCTTCTCTCCTTTCATCTTCTCTTTTCACCTTTTCCGCCTTACATTCTTACTTATATCATTAAGAAAACTTCAATTTAAAGCCTTTCAATAGCTACATTGAAGTCACCACACGAAATGGGATTCTGCGTAAAGTATGCATGTACAAACAAGTTATTATAGAGACTGTACATTTGACTTTGCTTGGGATCTTAGGAAATCACTTGGAAGATGTCATTACACACTCTCGTATTGAATGGAGAACTTAAGGAAAAATAGTCCTCAGAAAAAAAAAATAAATAAAAATAAAACATTTTTGGCAGCAATCAAATAACACGTGATTTTAGAATTAAACTGTGTGTCAAATATCTCTTTTTCTCCTTATTAAAGGAAACGTTTAAACCTAAGAAGTACACAAATGCTACATATATATATATGCGCGTATGTGTGTGTACGTCCGTATACATATCTGTGTTTATATTGTAAATGGATGGGGAGAGTGAGTAAAAAGAAAAAAGAATCTGTTAAATGTGCTGAATTTGCAGATTTTATGCTTTACGGAGATTTAAACGAATATAAAAGTGACTAAGAAAGCGATTGCAGATGATAACGTTACACCTTAGACACACGTTTGCCAGAAAAGTATGCTCGTACACGCACACACACACACACACACACACACACACACACACACAGGCATATGTAGGTGTACTTTTGTCTGTCCATGCACTTGTGTGCGATGTATGTGTATGTAATAACGTTCATAAAGCAAACATTGACGATGTAAATTTTGAAATGATTTCATTCACAACGGCTTATACACGGAACTGCCATGGCGTGCATGGCAAATACGAAATAACCATTCGGAGGCCAGCAACCCATTTACTAGAAATAGTAATTAAATACTGGCAACCATAGGCAATTAACATATATTAGATATGCGCGATTTATATGTCGCGTTTACGATGACTTGGCAATAACCAATTGGTGGTTGTTAGTGACTTGATAAAAAATTTAACTCCATTAACCGATTACTTTAATACAGTGCGAAATTCTAATACACTCTAGCTGTGGGTGCTTAACAGAAAATGTTTGTAGGGTGTAAGCCAAAAAGAAGCTAAGAACTGTCAAAATTGTATATGAAAATGTGAGCGTGTGTGGGCTCATTTTGTCGTGCAGCTGTTCTACGTGATGTGCATTTTGTAAACGCACGTCATTCCCATATACGTACGTAAGCTCGCGCACGCTTTTCTCTCTCTTTTCATATATATACATCTATAGATGTGGGTGTGTAGAGGTGTGTGTGTGTTTCTGAATAAACATAGTTATGTTTGTGAAAAACGAATTTCATTTAATGTCAAAAAAAAAAAAAAAAATGAAAAAGAAAAAGAAAAAGAAAAGCAGATGGTAACAAGAAGCAGTTACAGCCAATATTCGCACATTTGCAAAAGTCACACAAGCGAAGGATAAGAATATGACGTTTAAGCATTTTGCTCATTCAAAGTTTTCTCCATTATTTTATGACTATTTAAACATGAAAATGTGGAAAAGCTCGTGCCACTCAAATGTTTTTTCCTCCCCTTTAATATCTATTTTACTTTATCCCCTTCCCACTCTAGATGCGCGTCAGTGTTAATGCCATTACATGCTATTGATAACTTTAATGATACTCTCCAGCTAGCTAGCTAGCTACTCTTATTAAGATAATGTGGTTAGTAGTAACAATAGAAAACCATTTTTTATCACAATAATCTGACATTATTTTATAAATTTTATCTTGAAACAAAATTGTGTCATTTTTGTCACATGTTCGTAAAACATTGGGATGTCAGTGAGTTCCTCATACACTTGTATTTGCTCTGATATATGTACGCAAAAAAAAAAAAAAGAGGAAAACTAAAAAAAAAAAAAAGAAGAAAATGTGCGAAAGTTACGTTCCCTTTGGGGTGAATTTTTCACACCTATCGTCTCAGCTTAGTATGTAATAATTGCAAATTTGTCAATGGTGCACGTGTCACTTGGTTGAGCAAATGTCTCTTCACTTAACTTTTTAACATGTTCTCTGCCGGATTGTATTTAAAATTTCGTTTGGTTGAAATATTATTTAAAAAAGAAAATTTGCTATCGCAATACGTAAGCTTCATATTTCAATTATTTCAATTATTAGCCCTCGAACAACAGACTACTGAGAGATAAGTGAATGGACGGATGAACGAATTACTTGGAAACATATGTTGGGAGATTAACAAAGAACACGTTTTATTCATTCAAATCCGATGATTAATGTAAAAATTGGAAAAGCCTTACAAAGCCGCTTAGCGATTTACTTTATTACATTAAAAAAAAGCAAAAATAAAAAAGTGAGCCTTATAGTGATTGAGAAGGAGGAATGAAATATTTGGTGTTACATTTAAAGTCATTCCATTAACACCGTCCTATACATATTTACCGTTAAGATATAAATAAAATTGTGAACACTTTTGATAACCAGCACAAAGAAACAGTGCTGTGTCGAGACGTGAAAAAGTCCAACCGTCTTCAATTTTCCAGACTAAACATGACTGCATCGATCTGAGCCGAACTAACGAAAACAGCAAAGCTCTCGGGACAATATGCGACAATCGAAAGATGCTCCCAATTCCAGTCGCGGTAAGTCAAGTTAATCTTTTCCGTAGTTTCAGCTGTATTTTCTCCCACTTTACTCCAATTAGAAACATAACAAGTAAGAAAATTATATTTGATCGTGACCGTATCTCTTATATCCATCTTCGTTATCGTATAAAAAATTTAAAAAAAAAAAAAAAAAAGGAGCTCAATTTTCATACCACACAATACTGGGCGGTTGCGTTTGTGTAAAAATTTAAAATACTGCCATTCCGTGATTGTAATTCTCCAGAAAAAGTCAAGATCCACGGTCCTTCCTCCATATTAATTAGTAATTATAGATAAGTGTAATAATATATAAATAAAATCTTTCGTGTCTATCAGCGTGACACTAAAAGAAAAAGGAAAGAAGTAAATTGGACGGGTGCGGTCGAATTTTTCTATTTTCCGTAAAATATACTGCATATGCTGTCCTTTTAGAGGAACGAACAAAAAATACGGAGAGCAAAGGTATTTACAGATTTTATTGCATATACATGAGGACGTTGTAGGCATATCCTTTTACCAAGCAAGCTTGTAGGCGATTTCTACATTTTAGCGAATGGGATAATGCTTACCAGAGTTACTACATAGTTGCACAGACAGACAGATGGGCAAATGAATTTGAAATTGACCATGAATTTATATACTCTATGGGATGGATTTTTGAAGCTTGCTTCTGCGCATTGAAAATGTACTGGAATTAAATTAAATTTTGATTCATTATAATATTGGCTAGGCGTGGTCAATTTCCATTTTTGTGCAGGTACTAAAAATATGAAAATTTTTGTGCATTTTGCATTGTGTTGTCGCTTATAGGTAGTGAGAAAAAATCAATTTTTTTTTGTTTTGGAAAAGCGGTGAAACTGGTTCACGATTAAAGCAATTAGTTTATATATATCGTACCCGTCAATCAGAAAAACTTCCAATTACATATTCGATGATTTATTAATCGTCCATAAAGAAGAGGAGCTGAATATTAAAGGAAATCTAGTGAGATATTTATTAATTTTTTCTTATTCGTAAAATTCTAAAAGGATTATTAAAGGATTAAGGAAGAAGAAGATATTACTCAATATTCAATTCAATATTAATGAAATTATTTTGCGGGCTGTAAGCAAAAAAGAAAAAAACAATTGGATTACCATGTGGCGATAGTGAACATTAACGACGGTTATGGCCTAATTAACCGCATTTTCGAAAAAATGTGGTCCGTTGTTATCGTCAAGCCAAAAACCATCGCAAATAGTGATAGGTTATGAATGGATTCACTTATTATAACTAACTCGTAGAGATTCGAAATCTGAATTCTGAAAGTTAACAATTTTTTCAGTTAACCAACCAAACCGTCAAGATTGAAACGAGTCTCATCGGTAAAGATGATTTTATACGAACAACGAGTATCCACTTGTTGTTTCATAATCCATTCAACGAACTCTTAAACTCGCTATTCTTTCGTGCAGCGTTGCATTTGTAATAATCCCCAATTGTCAGCTGTTACACTCGCTGCGCAACTGCACAGCTAGTGGACTAAATTTGAAATTTGCGTGCATTTTCAGACACCCTGTGATTTCATGGGCAGTTCTAAAGCTAAAGTGTGTTTTAACTTTTTTTTTTTGAGAACAATTGCAGCTAAAGTCTCTTTATCACGTATTTTTCCTTTGAGAAAATCTAGACTTGAGATCTAGTTACTGTGTGCTTGCACTAATGTCTCCCGAGAAGCAGAATAAAAGACTTACAAAATGGAGACAAGCTGAGACAATGTATAAAATGTGTGTTCAATAAAGCCATGCAAAAATAATGTAAACCAATGGGAATAACTCGAATGCATCCTATGCTGAGTGGGCATTTATTTTCAACTAAACTATGGCTACGCAAAGTTTTCCTGATTTACGACAACGGCCTCAACAGTTCAATTCAATCTGCAATCTATTTACATTAAATACTCCTACATACTGACAACGAATACACTTAAATTAATTTATTGACAACATTTTTTTCTTGTTTCAGCAGCCAATTGGCCATGAAAACGAAAATTTTTATTTTGAAAAATTATTCATATTTCTTAATCAATTTTGCACATTCTGAGTCAGCTGTTGCAAATATTTTCGCTTATTTAATTAGTAAAATAAATGAAAAAAAACAAAAAAAAAAAAAAATAAAGCCAAAATGTATTTTTATTCTTTTTGAAATTTATTGCGAATGCTAATCGCATCATAACTCAGTAGTCATATATTTCAAGGTGGTCATAATGCAAACGTATTTTAATAGAGCATCAACTAAAAATAAAAATGCTTTCATTTCTATATCTGTGTGTGTGTGTGTGTGTGTGTGTGAACAAATCAGATCACCTTTATATTGGTTTCAGAGCGAATTTTTTCATATGAGCGGTTTACTAACACATCTTTAACATTTTTCATTTTCTTAGATTCTTTCCCAGGATGATATAGCGGACAACTGTTAGTTGCTATATAAGCTCCATCAAGGGGATTTAAATAAACTTAAGTTCCATTAGCGTTATACATAGTCAACAGAGATCAAAGATCCTATGAATTTGAACAATGAACGCGGCATCCCATTCATACGATGCATCATTGGTCGTGCATCTTCTTTTACATATGATATGCTGCATCGCGTATATTTTCAATCTTATTTTTGCACTATTCAAAGTAAAAGTTATATTTAATACACACGTAAGTCCTGGCACTTCTTTTTTTTGTTTAACGCTTCACATTTTCGTCTAAGAGTCATAAATAGCCGACTGTTTCTCTAACATTTTTAAGCCGTTTTGTACTCATCGCCGAAGGATGAGGGGTACATTCATTTTGTCAAAAGGTTCGCAAGGTCCAGAAGAAAGCCCAAATGGAAAAAACTTTCTTATGCCCAAATTTTCATATGAAATGATCGATATGCAGCCTTCTCACATATACTCATTTCGTCAAAACGTATGCAATGCCCACAAGGAAGCGTCAGAAATCCCAAATATACATTATTGATCAGCATCAAATTCGGAATCGATTTAAGCATGTCCATCTGACACGCCCACAGTATCGTACCACGCAAACTGAGACCACCTCTGTTTTTTATTTTTTATCTTTCTATGCTTTGCAAGAATTTTACACAATCCATTAAACTCCTTCACGCCCCCAATTATCCATAAGGTCTTGCGGAATGCACAAAAGTTCAAATATTATGATAATGTATTATCTCTGACTCTCTCTTCTTACGGTTTTCGAATACCTGATAATGACCACCAAACCATTTCACATATATCTCAGATAAATTGGGATGCGTTATGAAAAAAAAGCGTAGGTATGTCACGGTAAAAGTCTCCGATTATGTTACAATTGTTAAAGAATACAAGTATGTACAAGCAATACAAGCATGACTTTGTATGCCGTATTCTTATATGTGCGTTATAATAAATCTGCAAAAAACGGTGTAAATTTTCTTACACTTTCATAATGTTGTACTTGTTGTTAGCAAAAAAAAAAAAAAAAAAATAGAAACAACATTTACTCGGTTTCAAAAGATTTGGTTCAAAGCAAATACAATTTCCTTTGGTTTTTCCTTTGCTTTTATACAAGAAGCCGACTTGCTTCATATAAAAATTTTGGTTTCAAATTTCATGGTTTGCTTCTTTTTTTTTTGTTTATTTATTTATTTTTTTTTAGAAAAATGTATAACACATTAGCGACACCTGCTCAACACTTGTGGTTTATTTACATCAAAAATAATTGATGTGACATTTATATCAAAGCACTCTTCTGTTCATTATGTTTTTCAATGTGGTTAACATTTGGAACATCACCATGTAAATAAAGTAAAACCAGCACAGTCAGATCAGTTTATTATAATAAAATAATTGCGAAAATATTTATTGATTAGAGCAAAGAGTTTTATAAAAATAATTATATATATAGAAAAATCAATCAACATTTAAGATGAGGTACAGACAACCAATCATTCATATCGATATCGATTCTAGTGAAAAAGTGAAATGAAAAATTCTTATACTTTTTCGTAAGAAATGTCATTCAAATAGTTTTCATTTTTATTAATTAAAATGTTTTCTTTAATTTTTCAGAATTTTCATCATCATCATCATCATCATCATCATCATATAAACATATCAATGTAAGTGAATTATTTCCTGAACAGAAGCAAACAAAAAAACAAGTAAGAAAATTAAATTCGGTCTGGACCGAGTTTTTTGTACCCATCCCCGTTATCCTAAATAAGACAAAAGAAGTAGAAGAACAAAATCTCCGTGCTTTATAATATGGGTGTGGGCGTAGCTGATTTCTTCTATTTTTAAAATACGAGTTTTTGTTTGTTGCCATTGTGGGCGTGCCCTTTGAAAAGTTTAGCTCAATTCCAAATTCTTTTGCGAATACTACAAAGTTGCGCAAATAGACAGATGGACAGACCAACAGGTGGACATATTTCAAATTTGAAACTGGCCAAGAATTTGTATACTTGATGAGGTTTTTGAATACTCGTTTCAATGCTTTCTAAAGGTATTGAAAAAACAATTAAATCTTGATAAATTTTTTCCATTTTTGTAGAGGTACTAAAGCGTTGCCCATAAAATATATGGTCACATTTTTGTAGATTTACCCGCTGTAGTATATGAGTAATGAACAAACAACCAGTTTTTTATTTGTTTTTAAAAACAGAGGTCTTCTCAGCTTACGTGATGCTGTGAGCGTGTTCTTCGACCGATTTGGCCCACTTTCAATACCGACCTGTATTCAAGAACTTCCAATACTTCTGCCAAATTTGAATTCGATAGCTTCATTTCTGCGGTCAGGCGAATGTTTAAAACGGACATTACACGTAGGGACAGCCGCACATGCTTAAGTAAAACGTTGGAAAAGTTTTCACAAAATGCATATATCCCTCATCCTTCGATGTTGGGTATGGTATAAAAAGAAGAGAAAAAGCAAACTACTACGTTACACTGTTGGGTATGAAATTATGATAACAAGAACCCCAATGTTCATGCGGTGACATTACTCCTTATGCCGGCCGATCAAAAATATTATATAGTCTTATTATAGTCTTATTATAGTCTCTTATATAGTCTAGAGTCTTTTTACCACTCGAGAATTTTTCAGTAAATTATTCAATGAACAAGTCATCATAGTTGCGTTCATATTATTGAGACGGATTCGGAGTTTTTCATAGTGAAAAATGAAAGTTCTACAAACAAAAAAATGTGAAAGTTTACTTTAAAATTGATGGGCGTGCCCAGCTGATGTTTTGCAGGCTTTCAATGAAAACTTTAACACAAGTTATATGGTAAACGGTTACGGAACGAGCCGATGTACGAACGAATAACGTATTATGCGCGCTAAATGAGTTTTTCTCTTTAGTATTTTTAAAATGAGTCATAATTGATACGCTTTCCTTTCGACGAACTTTAATTTATTCGCTTCGAAATCACATCTTTCTTGAAAAAACCTTTTCGCTTATGATCTCAACTTGATAAAAAAACGTTGATTCAATTCCTGTAATGAAATTTTCAAATATCATGTTTAATAGTTGAGTTTTTGAATATTATTTCATTCTTGAAAACCTTTCCTTGGTTGATTTCATCATTTTTTTTACTTTCTTCATAAGGGATTTTGGATAGGCTTGTTGCAATTCGTACTAGCGTGGGAACATTATGAATAATACGAATTGATTCGATCTCTCTTATTTTTTTTCTTGCTTTGATCTCTATACGTGCGGGCACGATGGCGATCAGGAAGGGTTATAGTACGAAAGGCAGCTGTGCTTGCGAATTGTGAAAGACGAGCAGTAGGTAAAAAATTACAAGTCACGGTATACATCTACTTAAAGGGTAAGTGGGTGAGAACTCTAAGAAAGAAGTGTCGTACTGCTGAAAGATCTAATTGGTGGACCTATCTCTTCTAACTCCGTAGAACACTTGCGCTTAGTTTACCTGAACATTATGCCGATGCTTCAAGGCATTGGGAATTCTGGCACACTTTCATCAAGAATGAACGCCTGAATCTTTTGCTGCATGCGTTCGATGGCCTTCTGCCCACACATGCGAATTATACCCTAATTTTGGCCGGTTATAGGCCACACATACCGGTTGCAGTGAAATATTTTTGCACCGCTTTAAAAAACCTAAACCCGTGGCTGCGTCTTTCGACACTTCAAACACATGTGCTGTCCAACGCACATCGTTTTGTATTCTCATGCTCAGAACTGCAAAGGTTGGCGATTCTTCTACATTGACAGCACCAAAAGGGAAGGGTTGTTCATCACTTTTCCTGTGCGTTAGGAGACAGCTTTGGGACCCGATTTATTGTGTCATTAATCGTGCAACGTTTGTTCTGCACCTCGTTGCTCTGTCGAGTGCTTGTGTCGAATGACACAAGGTGCTGTCCTCTGTAAACGAGAAGATTGGATTCCCCGTTATGCATAGGTGGTCGTTAATGAACACCGGCAAGGGTGAGGGGAAACGAACATAGCCTTACGATACACTTAGACTTAAAGACAGTTCATTCGAATAATACCCGTTGTGTGTAAAACTCTTATCGTACGGTTGTCCAGGAAACTCGATATGAAACTCTAGCGAAAATGCTATCGATAATTTTTTCAGTTCGTTTTTTTTTACTAAACTTTGCAGCTGAAACGTTTACAAAAGACTGTAAATTGCACACATACACACCACAATATCAAACTAATTATAAGTTATTCAATCCATTTCGGATTATATGTAAATTTTTCAACGACCATCACCGCTTACTTGATGTCTCGATTTTGTCCGCTAACAAGATTAAAAGCCTTATGTTACGTAATTAATTGCCAAAAATTTGCAATTTGCTCGCAGTTGTATGTTTATATATTGAACTCTCTATTCTTTTTTATCGCATATCGCATATCGCATATCGCATATCGCATATCTCAGCTCTTAGCAATGATAGTTCAGTTAACTTGAAATATTTAGTTATTGTGAATTGTGCATTACATATTTATTGCTGCTCGACTCATGAATGGCTTCACTTTCTTCATTTATTGTTATTGACATGGAAACCATATATTCCTGTATCTGAAATTAGTTTACGACAGATTCTGTTGTATATTATAAGTAAATTGTATTTTTGTTCTACAATTAAGTTATCTTTTAACTTATATTCATTCGGCTATTGACTTGTTCTATAGCAGAGTTTATTTAATAAATGAAATGAAATGAAATGAAAATGAAATGCAAACAGCAAAGCGTAATTGATTCAGAATTTAATTTAATTCAGAATACATTTAGCAGTTGTATATAGAACAGAAGTATAGGTTGAATGACAAATGCGTTTAACGCGTCCTCAGTGCAAGAAATTTGCAAAATCCTTTTCTCAAATAATTCCGTTTACTTGATTTCCTAGGTCTTTCTGTTGCAACAGTTACGAAATATGCGCTTATATTGAACTGGAAAGTGTGAGATAAGCTACCTACTAACTAAAGCCATTAGACTGCCGTCACTTCATATATTTTTTTTCGCATTTCTTTTTCACTGTTACCGCTTTACATATGATAATACATATGAAGATATCCACTAAGTGATTGATTGAATCATCTTTTGACGAATATGACGCCGAGCAAAATGACTAATTAGGCAGATGAATTTACCAACCAACTTCTGAATGGCGACATTTCGGCAAAAAATTGATTGTTTTGCAAATGAGTTTTACAAAGCTAATGACTCTTGAGATATATTGTAAGCATAACTGATTCATACAGTTTTAAAGAAGGGAAACTTAATACCATTCATTCATTCATTCCATTCTCATACATGTGTTCAACTTTTACCTACTGGAATAATAGAAGCAATTCTATCATCTCGAAAATCCATTTTGTTCGATTTCACAAAAGTTCTTTCTTCTTTTTTGGCTGGCAAGTCTACCTTAATGTGACTTGAAGAACAATGGTTCTTAACAAAGATTCTTTTTTTCTGTTATACAAATGTGCTCAATTAAGTTTGTTGTTTTGTTGAAAATAATGTTAACTACAAATAGCGATCATCATGGGCGATATATAGTAGATAGCAAGAAGATAAGATAAATTTTTATCTTAACATCAGAAATTAGCTCATGGACATGTATTAGACCATACAGCATAGCTTAATGAAAAAAGGAAAGATATTTTTATATAGATTGTTATAAAGTGGCAGCTAACTTACATTTTTGAGTTTAAGCTATGGCTGGCTTTTCTTTTTCAAATTTACTGATTTCAATTTTCTTTTCTTCCGTCTCCCCTTTTGCTTTTCTTATAAGCCAAGAAGGGTAATTCAATTTTGAAAGTAATTTCGAAAATCTTATCGTTACTCTCTCTGTTATCGTTATTGTTATCGTTATCGTTATCGTTATCTTTAAGAATATTTATTTATTTTTCTTTTGTTTATCAATTTTTCTAATTTAAGAATTTAAATAAAAATTGCGAGAAATTATTGTTTATTGTATTTTATTGCTTGGATTTTTCCAACATACACTGAACAGTTTGTATTTTGGCAATGATTATTATATTTTATTGTTTGTTCGTTTGTTTTTGTTTGTTTGTCGAGACCGCTTGTTAAGTTTTCCACATAAAAACACATAAAAGACTAAAAAACCTGTTGTCCGTAGAGCTTTTCAAAGGCCAACGCGTTGTTTAACTTAACGCAATCTGTTGACAGCAGCATTTAGTGTAGCAGCAGCAAAAGCAACGATGTCAGCAGCAGCAGCAGCAGCAGCAGTAGCAGCAGCGGCAGCAGCGGTGCTATTATACATCAACAACAGTTTCTATACATAGAGGCAATACATACTGCATACTGCTAAGGTGATGACAATACCACCAGCAACGACGACAACATTAGCAACGTCTTTGTTAAAATTTTGCAGGTTTACACTGAGACAATTGAACTTTTTTTTTTTTTTTGTTTTTCATTCAAGCTCATATAATTTAACAAATAAATAAATGATATCAGAGTATAAATAACAACAATAAAATACTCGTAACGAAAGTGTGTAGAGTACAAAATCAAAATGAAAAAAAAAAAAAATTAAAAAAAAAATTAAAAAAAATAAATAAAATACATTGTATTAGTGAGAAAAACTGGGAGCATCGCATGAAATTGTTAGCTCTCTAGTTGAAACGGCAACAACAATAGCAGGTATACGTGTACTTTTTGCATTGTCACTGCAATGCTATCTACGAACGCAAAAACACGCAACATCTTTTATAGTAAAAACATTTTATAGAGCATGCATAGTCAGTTTATCAGTTCGTTTGACTCGTGATTCATTGAAATGAAAATTATATCAACTGGCAGACGTTTAAATATTCGTTCGAGTAAGTGAAGCGTGTGTAAATGATTGTGATGAAGTTACCGTCTTAGTCAGATAGTCGAGTCTTTATTCGCCTTTCTCCGATTGATCGTAAAAATTGCTCTGACCACAAACTTCAAAATCGAACTTCTATAAATTGTAAGTCAACTCGACTCTTTCCCCCCATTGCCTGGTGTCGGCGATTTTGAATAGATTTTCTTGTAAGTTTTGAAAAATACCTACAATGGTTATCCAATTCTGTTTTTCTTCTTGGGTAAGGGATAAGGTGAAAAAAATCACTTCGAAAGTCACTTCATAAGCTTTATGGAAACGTGTGTTTTTATATTGCGGTAGAGTGCTTTTTAGTGGAGAGGTTCACCTTAAATTAAAAAATAAAAAAAAACAATTGCCTTTGGCCAATGCTTTTTATCTTTACAATTACATTCTAACTGTTTCGTAATTTTACTCTGGCCAAAAATATAATTTTTTAAAAGGAGCTTTGCTAGTCTAGCGTCGGATTTTACCAAAGTCGAGCAAGATCCGTTCAAATCTATCTAATTTTTCTTGGCTTAATCGAAGACGACGTAACGTTAGCGTACCTTCGCTATATGCAGACTTTTGTTAATGGCCGGCATAGAATAGAAATAATGTGAGCGATTTTAGCTGAAATGACGCTAAAAACTATGTAATTTGGTTTGTCGCAGACGCAGAAAAATGTCAAAGCTAATGATCATAAAATCGCGATTTCAATGAATTCACTTGGAAATCGTTAAGTCTATCGCTTTCAGTTTTGTGCCAAATTACTGCTCGGATTTGACAGGGGAGGAAAACTGCTTGTTACCAGATCGATGTGTTTTTCCTCGTTTGCATTGGGTTCATGTGTTTTGGTTTCTCCTATTGTTTGCTTTATATGCATGAACATATGTTTCTAAATAAATCAATGCGGTTGTGTGTAAACAAAGAATTGTCAAAATTAATCGCTTAATGCTTTAGTATGCAATGTAAACGTTTTGGTTTTTTTTCCTTGTAATCTGGAAATCACCCATGAGTGTGAGCATACTGCTACTATCAAGGGAAGGAAGACTTTTTTCTATAACATATCTTTACCGTGCCTGAATATCTTCAAGGAGTAGTTTACGACTGACAAGTAAAAGTACTTCTTTGACGTGGTCTTTGTTCTTCTATCGTCGCAATATCTCCCAACTAACATACTTTAACTTGATCCGAATGTCCAACATCCAAATGTGATTTATCCGCAAAACTAAGAATCGCGTTGCGTAATATTTTTTTATTCTTAAGCGCAATCTTTCTTATATAATTTGTACATCACTCGGTAACCATTATTTTCGATAAGTAAACGACTCTGTTCGATGAAAAATACTATAACTACTTGTGCATATAAACAAAAGTAAATACACAATGTCGAGATAAGCATCGTCGTCGCTTTACTATTCACATGCGTATGTGTTTTGTGAATATTTTAAGCATTTGTTTATCTGAAATCGTTTCTATGTATAACGCGTTCAAAAATAATCTTTGCTATGTTTTCATTAATTGTGACTACATTTATACGAAAACAATTTTATTTATTATATAATTTTTCTATTTTCGACTTTTTTCAATTGTTTTCTCATCTCTGCACCCTCACTGTAATTATTATATCCAGCATCGAAGGATGCGGAAGTTATATTCATTTTGTCAAAACGTTTGTCATGCCCAAAAGGAAGCTTAAGAGACCCCACAAAGTGTATATGTATATATATATATATATATATTCTTAATAATTAATTAATTAAGCTTTCGATTTTAAATTTGTCGGAAATATTGGAAACTCTTGCATGCAGCTTAGTATTGAAAATGGGCCAAATGGGATCGAAGGACACGCCTACAGCGCTACTTAAAGTGAGAGCACTTCAGTTTTGCAAAAAAAAAAAAAAATTTTGAACATATATTCTATAAGTGATACCGTAGGACTTGTATGAAAATGCAAAAAATTGACCACGCCTACCCAATATCACAGTGTATAAATACTATACTGGTTTTTTGCAATAGGGCAGGAACAAGCTTGAGAAACCCCACAAAGTACGCAAATTGTTGGAATGCATCTAAACATGTCCTTCTGTTCGTGTGTCCATCTGTCCGTCTGCCATCCTGTGTAGTATCTGTGGCGAAATGAAGATATCGCCTGAAAGAATTTAGAAGTGGCCCAAACTTTTCAAAGCACATACTTACAACGCCCACACGTCTATGCCACAAAAACTTTCATTTTGAAAATAGAAAAAATCGACAACGCCCACTCAATGTTATAGGGCATGAAAATGTAGTTCTTTTACTTTTTGCTGTCCCCTTTAGGATGATAGTGATGGGTATAAAAGATTCGGTCACCAACGAATATAATTTTGTTAGCTTTTACTCTCTAATTTGTAGTTTCGTAGCCCTTCATGACTTCGTTTTTAATCCATCCATCGTCTTGTAAATGCACATCCTGTACTTGTTTATTTAATTGTTTGTTTGCAACCGTCACACAATTACATTGTACCTGCATTTTTCTTTGTTTAGTTAGATAAAATTATTGTATTGTGTTTCATTGTGCTGCCGTACTGTTGTTGTGGTTGATGCTTTTGTTGCGGCTCAAAATTACAACTTTTACTTAATATTTTCTGAAACATAATATTGTTGCTGTTGTTTTTGTCTTTCGTCGTCTGGTTAGCATGTCGCTCATTCATTCATTTATAAAAAAAGCCATCGTAGCATCATGCCATCACATGAAATGTAATGTTTCTTGTGTTAAATTTCTAACTACTTCGTTTAGTTAAGCATTTTGTTATAGTTATTCCTTAATTATTATTTTAACTGTCTGTGTCTACATGCAGTTATATCGCGGTTGAAAAAAGTGAGAGTACATTAGACTTTAGTTTCGTTTGTTACATCCACTTAAATACTCAGCAAAATGCTTATAAATTCGTATTGTTTTGTTTGGCCTTGTGTAGTCGTTAGTCCGCGAGAAATGCGTGCTACCAAAAAAAGACATACATTCTATCACTTGAAGCTATCGGCTAATGGTCACGGAATTTAATAATACCGTGTATGTCCGTGTGTCCGTCAGTTATCGTACTTTTAAAGGGAAAACTACAACTTCGAGCACATATGCGTATGATTTTATACCACATGTACCAAATGTAAACCTAACACTAGGTAACTCAAAACTTTAACTTAAACCGTAAACCCGCAACAAACACCTACTTTGCCATTAATATCAGCTTGAAGCGATTGTAGCCAAAGATTAATTCTAAGGCGAATCGAAATTCCTTGCTGGTAATAGTTTAATAAAATCATTTAACACGAATACAAGCAATAGATATAAAACATGAATGTTTTCAAAAAGAAACTGCGCTTACATCGTTGTATTTCTTTGAAGCATTTGCTGGTTTCATATATGTTTTTGTCGGGCGAGTAGATCGATATCTTAACTTTACACTTGCACTAAATGAGTTTGCCGAGGTTTCAACTAATAGATAATAAACCGGTGTGTGTGTTGCACTGGCCGCGTGATCTGTTTACAACTGCGTTCTATTACGTATTCAATGTTAATGGAAATTTTTCATAAAATTATAAAAAGTTGTATGTAGTTTGTGAAATGTTCGGAACGAAAATAAAGCATTGTAGAAAAAGGAAGAGTCCCTTATCCAATTTCCCTTCAGAAGGCGAGATAGATACAGCACATACATAGGTACTGACAAGTCGTTTCTTTAAAACCATTAATAATTCAAAATCTGACAACAAAGCGCTGACATGGGGGCTACGAAATATTACAAAACACTAAATCAATATGGAACGAGATGATCATGAAGTTTGGTGTGTGGGTAATGAGGTATTTTTTCCCTTTTTTAGCAAAAAAAAAAAAAATCGGATATAGGAGTTCACAGGAAATCGTTTTGTAAAATAAGTAAGAAAATGCTCTTAAAATGTTTTCTATTATTTGTTGATTCTCAAACCAAAATTGGCCGCTTAAGTCGCTCATTCTAATTACAATGAAATCTTGACAAAAACGTGCCAGCAAAAATGATATTTTCGAAAACAAAGTCAACGTTCTTCAGGGCAGTATATTTGGTTCAGTGAGAGTGTGTACATGTTAAACGATTTTACAGGATGAAGTTCACTTGGAACGGATATAGATGATCTTTGGATATAAAGTGAAAATCTTTATATTTACTTCCATTCACGGCTAGCGGACTGAAAGCCACCGAAAGTGGCATATTTTTTATGGACTACATTACTACGTTGTTTATCGCATTTTAGGCCTAGCGAAAATCTTAGTTGCCAGGAAAGTTGTCTCGTATATGGCTACCCGTAGGTAATTTTACTTGTCAGATTAAAGTAAAGGTAGAATGCGTTATCTAGCGTATGCTATGTGGGATATAAAAAGACTACTTTTAATACCCTTCACGAGTTAGTTGCAAAGTGCAGAGTGAATAAAGTGTAGTGAGAAAAGTGCTTTGAGAGCTTGGCTTATATAACACGTTGGTAAGTAAAGTTGTAAATGTTCGTGTCTGCCAAAGGTAATTCACAAATTTCCGGTTAGGAGTTTTCAGTCTGAAAGAAGATCTTCGATCTGGGGGAAAATGACCTATTGGAATGTCCATGTTGGAGATTAACGCACACTACAACTACGTTGCAATTGTAAAGGAACTCGGAATTCCATCATTAGGTTACCGACGCAATGCAGAAAATATTCTAATTGAAATGTTTTACTTAAAATACAACAAAACTTATCCATCAACCTAATGCACACTTTATGTGCTTGCAAATAAATATGGGAGAAAGCGGTAAGCGAATAAGATTGAAACACAAACCTTCATTACATCGATGCCGACAAATCGTTTATAGGCATAAAAATGATATGCGGAGAATTTACCGTGTTGTGCTTGTAGATGTTGTCGAAGATCTTATTGCAGCAGGATTCACAAACAAAATTTTTAAATTGGCGCCGAACAGAGGAAAGATCGGCTCGCTCACTATACATACGACATCGCATCTATATAAATATGTCATATGTCAAATATATGTCAATTTAGAGCAACAATATTTCTGATATTCGTAATACCCGTGCACTTTAACTTAAATATTGATTGGTCTTAGTTTTTGAACACAGTATTATATCATATATATTTCGATTCATATTTTTCTTCCAAATTGTCTGCACTTCTTACTTCCGGTCAGTAACGAACTTAAAAATTATATTTACATTCCATTCTTTACATACATATGGCTTGAAAGCGCATCCTTGCTGCAACTTAATCGGTTTTCGAATTTGAAACAGATATTTTATGAAAGGAAAATTTAGAACTCTCTGAAATCTTGAACCCATAATTTAGGAAGAAAGAAAATGACATCCGTTTCTCGATTAGATAATATTAGTAGACGGGTTCGAACTAACTCGATAAAGAGTTTTACTGAAAGAAAAATTTCAAATTCCATAACGATTTCTAAAGTGAAAACTTTAAAATTCTTAGACCATAATCTCTAGCGAAAAATTATTAATTTATTGGCTGGGAGGACAAAATCATGAACAGACCTCAACTATATTCGATCTTAGCACCATGTTGATGAAAAGAGAAATTTTTCTATAAAATTTATTCTTAAAGCTAACACAGCAGCCGTATAGAGAGATTGACAGGCAGATGCGGCAATGACGATTGCTATACGTGCTTTTTAAATGTAATACACGCGCTGCGCCCAAGTTCTCATTGATAGAAGCGATGATAATTTAATAATTTTTCTTATGCTTTATAAAAAGTCTTTATCACCATAAATATTTTTTGAAATGAAATTGCATCTCTCTCTCTCTCTCTATCTCTCTCTTATAGTCTGTCCATCCAAATTGATAAAAACACGCACATTGGCTTAGTGCGGATAAATTAACTAACTTCAAAATGGTGTTGAGTGCGCCTATCACTAAACACTCCCTAATTAGAATTGAAAATTTTAAAAATCTTGAAGAAAAATTCGGTTTTAAAAAAAAAAAAAATATATATATATATATTTATATTAATAATTCATAAACTAAACGTATGTATGCATATACATATATATATATATATATATATATATATATATATCACTTTCCGTAGAGAATATTTATTTAATTCTTTGTAAAAGTCTTAATCGGTGCATTGACACGCCCACAATTTGCGTAACGCTAAGCGATTTCTATTTAGTTGCTTTAAGTGTTCGTGAATATCTAAGATTCACTTCAACAATTTTTTGTATGTTCTTTTTTCAATTTTATTCATTCAAAGGAAGAGAGAAAAGCATAAAAGAAAATTATTTAACGAAAAACCCGTAAAGAAGAGAAAACATTAAGTCAACACGAAAAACTTAATAAAGCTGTATTCATTCGTTTTCACTATTTATGTAGTTAAGTTATTTAATGTCAGCTGCAACAACAGCATTAGTGGCAGTAGTGGCATATTGCCTGTACACACTCGATGCGAGCACATGCCAACATACATGTGTATGCAAATACAAATAATTGCATTCAAGACATTGTCGCCAAACTCTATGTAGAGTGGCAAACACGTTTCGTAAATATTTGTCAAGTCACACAGACAACATTTGCTTTTCTCCACAATGATGGCGACGAAGACAACGATTATATAAAAGGAATGATAACAAAAGAGGGATAAACTTCTTGACTAGGTCGAATTTTTTGATACTTATTTACGGAATGTACGTCACATAGCTATATGTCTCTGGTCCTTTTGTAAATGAAACAATTTATGACGCATGGACTTTATAAAGAAATGATTTGAGAATAATTTTCCATCGACTTTAATAGAAAGAAATGACAAGAAAAACAAGAAAAAAAAAAAATAAATAAATAACATTTTATTTACATTTAACTATATATACATATAGAATATAAGAATATTTTAGTGAATTCTTATATAATTCTTTTCGAAAAAAGTAAATGTAAGAATTTTTTTTTAAATTTAACAAAAATAGCTACTGCTCTGCATGACGCTGGTAAAAAGGTGCTGGCCAGTAAACAACAAATTGAAAAGCGTCGCTATCGTAGAAGTTCGAAGAATATGTCATATGTTAAGCTAATGCTAAAACATTTGACATGAGATAAAATCTCAGGTCAAGATTTTTGGGAAATTTTTGACTCCGTTTTTTTTTTGTTTTTTTGCAGGACGTACATCGAAACCGTCTGCCTTTATACTCGTAGCAATTTGCATTCGATTCAGTTTTACTGCTTTACTCGTAATTGAAAATATTCAAAAGTTGCTTAGTTAACCCAATCATTATTAAAAAAATAATGCTATCCACTAGTACAAGTGGATATGTCATGCGCTTTCTTTACTTTGACGGGCTGCCGAAATAAACGCGATTTAAATAACTCTAAATTAAACGGAGATATATATGACAACAACATTTGGTTTTATGAAGAGCACAAGTGAACCTTTTCTTTACCTCAGTTTCTTTGCATTCTTTTTACCGGATAAGTTTAGTTAAGTAGAGGATAGAATTTCAGCGTAGAGAGCCAAGTTTATGACTGTATGAACAGCTTGCGTCTGCACTGGCGACAGATCATCAAACTGTCAGCCAAAAAACCATTTTATATGGTTCTTAATAAAGAAAAGAAGAAAATCATTTTTTTTTGCCGTTATTGTGCCGTACGATAAAACAACTATGCCGCACTTTATGTAATACTTGCGTATAGAAAAAATGAATACTTTGTTCATGTTGCACTTTCCGACAATTTCAACGGTCCTACATTTCTATTCCATTTCTTTGGTGAAACAATTTGCCGATTTCGTTTGGCTACAACATATTCCTAAGAGCGGCAAACAGTTGGGACTTTTCCCGCTTTTTTTTTTGTTCTATTTTTCAATTTTTTATTTTTTTGGTGTCTTTATTTCTAATTTTTTTTGCTGCCTTTTTCGTGTTCTCTTTTCAAAACTATAATTTCTAAACTTTCCCCTGGCTCTCGCATTCGTACATATATTTGTGCGAATATGTTCGCTTGTACATACTCATAATCGTTCTATGGTTGCAAGTTGCCTGCTAGTTGGTGATGTGTGTGGCTTAAAAAAATCAAGAAAGAAAAAAAAATCCAAAAAAAGAAGACAAATAAAATAATATAAAATCGTGGAAATCTTCCGTAAACATTATTGTGTGCCTGTGTGCGTGTGTGTATGTGTGTGTCTGCTGAAGTAAAAATGAAATTTATTTTTATCACTTTTTTTCTTTCTTGCTTTGTTGCATTTTGCATGGCCTCGTCGTGCAATATTGTAGTGAGTAAGTAGTAAGAGAGTAATGTGAGTAGTGAGGAAAGAGGATAGAGCGAAGAAGCTGGCCTTACAATTTCTGGCAAAACGTTAGTGCCGGGACATTTACATTTTTGTCCATACGTATGAATATGTAGCAGTTGTGGGGCACCAGTAAAGCAAGGAAGACATCATATATTGAAAGAAGCAAAAACAACAACAATAACAAAATTCTGATTGCACGATAACGTCACACAGTGCATGGATTCGTTGTTTGTTTCTATCGCTACGTAACTAAGACTTCTTTTTTCTTACCTTTTTTTGTGTCAGTTCTTCCTTGCATGCAATTGCATGTGCGTGCGTGTGTTTGTGACTACAAATATATTTGCACACGCACATTCATACGTACATATTAATGTAATTATTTCTTTGCATAAGCAAAAATTACGGCTTTTTACATACACTTGCCGTACGTAACGACTTATGAAAATGAAAATATGTCAAATTTTTCAATTCATTTGTAACCTGGATTTAAGACTCATCGAGAATTGTACAAGATGTATATTCTCCTGAATATCGTAAAGTTGTGGGGCGATTATACGACTGCGTTAACCTATCATTCGACTGTTATCTGTTATGCATAACTAACTCGCACAGTTTCAAATAAAACAATTAAAAGTAATGTGTAGTAAAGATAATCTTGTATCTCATTTATCATTAAGATAATCATGTCTTAAGTAACTTTGAAAAATAAGTTACGACAACAAATAATCTTAATATTTTCGAATATTGAAAAAGTTCAATATTTAATATTATAGTGTGTCTAAGATTCGTTTCAAAATTAATACATTTTGTGTTTAAGCGCATCCTTGCGTACCGTTATATTCTATAGCAATGAAACACAATGCTACAACGGCTACTGTTTTAGATGATATGGTACATAAATATGAATGGTCGTGCATTAAAGCTCTGGATACATGAGCACATGTCGGCCATGTTTAGAGTAATAGTTTAGCAATAAAAAACGTGCAAGTGCGAAACCAAAATCGCATGCAACACTTTCTTGAGCATCCATAAGCACTTCGGTGATCTGGAGAGGGAACAAGGATTTGTTTGCTTATCGTCAGAAAAACCAAATATTTTTGGAAAACTGAAGTTAATAATTTATTCTTCATCATCAAAGTGTCGCTCTTTTTATACCCTGCGCCACTTGTGGTATATCAAGGGTATATTAAGTTTGCACGGATGCGTGCGACATCCAGAAGGACTTGGGCTAGATCTGCCTGTTAGTATACCGATCTGAATCGATCTCGGCTTCTATGTCCACCCACCTGTCTGTCCGTCTGTCTTTCTGCCCGCCTTGTTTTTGCTTTGTTCAACTTGCTGGTCGCATTTTCCCACATATTTTAATGAAATTTGCTTTACCGACATGTTTTGGCCCAAGAAGGAATACTATTGAAAATGGTTAGGATCGGACCACTCTTTCGGTCACTTTCCTTACTTTGAGAAGTCGTTATAAACCGTAGAGTATTTAAGATAGGGTATTTAACGACGAGTCGTCTTCTTCTACAATGTTTTACTTGTCTTGTTCGTAATATTTTCTAAAAATAACTATTATTAAGTTGTTTATTGTCATTATTCCGCTCCTAGGGGTGACCTTATTTACTCTTAGAAAAAGCTGAAATCTTCCCTTTTATAATGAAAGTCATTCAATAGCTGACAATAATGCGATGAAGTTACGAAACCGTATGTAAAGGGTTTGTACGAATGCTATCAAAAAGCCTCCTCACGCCAAAGGGATGAAAATTGATGGAACATTTGAGATGTCAGACAAATTATTTTATATCGATCTATGCGTGTGTGTAATTGCAATCGAAGTAACTCTTCCTTTTAAAATTTCATATTTCTTGTGCATATTATTGGAACATATACCAGATATATATGAGATTTATCTAAAGTTGATTTAATTCATAAAGTTACTCTTTCCGCAAAAGGCGACCGAGTAGTCCAATAAAGTTTACATATACTACCGAAAATTGAGGTTCCTCATATTAAAAATTGCATTTATGGGTTGAGGGTTAAAAAATATATGTTTTAAGAAACCAAAACCAATATTAAACAACATTTTAAGATTTTTCTTTTTACTTAAAATCAAATTATAAGTTAAAAAATACTTTAAATCCCATTAGACAAAAAAGTCTACATACATGGAAAACATATCCGGTTAACGGTACTTAGTTTTTGTACTTTTTTTCGTAAATTTAAATAACAACTTACCAATTAAAGTGAATTTCTTGATTTCTTTTCGTTAAAATGTCAGAAAATACGTAAAAACGCAGCGAAAATTCTCAAGAGGTTAGAAAAGTTATTATAAAGTTAAGAGGTGAGGAAAAATCTTTTGGAGAATTAGCAAAAACGATTAGCACTAGCCGTGATTCTGTCTAAACTATCATCAAAAACAAGTAAGAATATTATAGTCGGGCGACACCAAACATTACATGCTCTAGACCACTTCGTCGAGTATAATTATTCGCTCATTATGGTAATAATACACCAAAACGTACACATTATTTTCATACAAAGCCCGCATATTGAAAGGTTAGATTTTCTCTCCATATAAGAGTTTGCGTTTCGTGATAGCGCCTATAAAGTTGGGGGTCCAAGAAGAAGTAGACCCATGTGATCCACATTTATTACCCTTAATTTTGTTTTGCTGAAAAGCTCTTATGAATTGTTAAAATTTCATAAGATATCTTATATGGAGTGGGGGGGAAGAAATAGATCCATGTAGTTCATATTAGATCCGCTTTATTTTTCTATTTATTTACCATTGTAAGCAAATTTTCATCACAAACTTATTAGGCTTTTTTTTGGCATATATGGGTTTTCGTTTCATGAGAATTTTTATATGCAGTAGTATCCAAAAAGAGAGACCTACTTGGTCCAAATTCGGTAAGGCAGATCGATTTCTTTGTCAATTTACTATTAGTGAATCAATTTTCACCATAAAATATTGGATATTCGATTTTTTTTACTATATAAGAATTCAGTTTTCGTAGAAACGATTAGAGGAAGGCGAGTTCAAAAAATCACCCAACCCGAGCTGAAGCTTTCATACCAATTTGTATTGTCGAAATATTACTACTCAGAGAACTTTGTCGAAAAATTTTAAAGAATGCAAATAATTTTCCATACAACAACTTTTTAAAATAAAGTCAAAAAAGTGGGCCGATCCAAACCATTTTCAACAGCGCTCGTTCTTGCGTCAGTGTAACGAATTTCTCAAAAATTGCAACATTTAAATTGAACACAAAAATAAATGGGCAGGCATTAGCCGGACAGACAGATGGACATACAAGCTTCGATCGATTTAGAAAACGATTCTGAATTGATCGGTATAATAAAAGGTGGGTCTACCTTAAGCCGTTCTGGGAGTTACATACGTCCTCACTAACTTAATATACCCTGTACCACAAGTCATGTAGGGTGTAATTACAACAACGCCTACACCGCAGAGAATAAGAACCCATCAGGCCAACCAAACAACCTTACAGATTGTGGAAATCAAAATATTATCAGCATTGTAACAAATGAATCCACGCCTAGTGCTGTTGATATTACGAAAGGACTAAAATAATGTAAATCAATCAGTAATCATTCATTCATCCCGTAACCATTCGAAATGTTATAAATCCCGTAGCCATTCATAGAGCTGTATCGTCAAACCATGACAGCGTTTCCGTCATGCCTTACACTTGGTAATGCATTTTGGATTGCCATCGCTGTGTTAGTTTTCCTCGTATCCGAGTGTATTAAACTTACGCTCATCACCAAAAATTACCTTTTTCCATCATCATTTATATCATCAATTTTATGGAGTTTTGCAACTCGAGGCAATTTCTTGGCGGCTAGGAAAATCGGTGAATCTTAAAACATATCGACGCAATTTTGGGATGAACACTAATTCTCATGGAATCTTGTACAGATCAGTAATAGATATACTCAGTGGAATCTCTTATGCTTATCTTTGTTTGTTACGAACGAAAGAATCTGTATAGTAGTTTCTTAAGTTTCGGTTGGCGATATAAAAGTGCACATACGTGCATACATTATTCAATGAGATACATTGCGATTCGTATTCTTTTAATCGACTCTTTCGATTTCACGATAAATACACACATGCATATATGGAATTAGTTTCCGTTGCGGCTCTTTTTGTGTTTTTTTGTTTTTTTGAAAATTCCCTTGCGGTAAAGCGAACGCAAGTACAAGGTACATATAAAAATGTACAAAAATTGTATTTTACATGATTTATCCTGGCTTAAATGAAAGAAGCCAACTTATGTTTATCAAATATGATGGGTTGTGGCGAGAGGCAAGATAAAGGATAATGCGTTGAGTCTTAAAATAAAACTCCCGTAGTATTGGTTGAGAATGCTAACGTCATTTTGTTTCGGTATCATTATCATAAACGTTCGTATCATCGTCGTATTGTCTTCATAACCTGTGCCCTTAGTGTATGTGTGGTAAATACACACGGCTTGCATTTGCTTATAGCCTTAAATTCTTAGCTGTCGTCAGCATAAGTCCACACACACATGCACACACACACACACACACACACACACCCAAACGTACTTGCAATATATAAATATGTGTAAATCCATATGAGTGCGTATTTTTCCTTTTTTTTTTTGTTTTTCGGTTTTATATGGGCTTGTTTATTCGTTGGAGCAAGTGGCGGCAGCAAAGAAGAGGACAAAAAAATTTTTCTTTGCTTTTTTCTCTTCTCTGGTGCAGATTGTTTTTTCAATTTTGAATAACTTTTACATCTTGCAGCGTAATCTCTTACAGTTATGGATAGGTGTGTAAAGGCATAAAATGTACTCGAAAAGTCGTATCACGCACGTCGTTCGTTTAGGTATCATAATGGTTTGCGATTGCCGTACCAACTCCGATCACTTACGCAGTTCGCCTTTCTTTTTATAGCCGTTTATAAGGAAAAAAAAAAAACTAATGCATTACACATACATTGTTTCAAGTTGTACTTGTATATCTACAGATATACATATATACATAAGCATTATAAAACGGCGACTAACATGAGTTATTCTGCATGCATTTGCTTATATGC
This sequence comes from Glossina pallidipes, assembly GCA_000688715.1. Lineage (NCBI taxonomy): Eukaryota > Metazoa > Arthropoda > Insecta > Diptera > Glossinidae > Glossina > Glossina pallidipes. Next base: position 2,742,855 of record KK499764.1, on the reverse strand, counting down.
AAGCATATGCATGACTCTTTTAACTTAGTGTACAATCTGTAAGTATGGACTACGTGATACATAGCTACACTCTATGAATCGTAGAAAACAAAAATGGAACCGAATTAAAGCGTCATTTGCATTACAAAGGATGAAGGGTGTGAGAGTAGTTTAACCGAATCGTTTTAAAGGATACCTTCTATTAAAATTACGGTTCGGCAACGTTACAAAGGCTTTGCGGTAGAATGTGCAAAAATTTTACACTTTAATCAACGAAATAAGAAAAGGATGTATATATGTATGTGCATGTATGCGTTTGTAAAATCAAACAAGCGATTAAATTTTGCAGGATATCGTGCAAGCAATAAAAAAGCAATGACAACCGAAACTAAACGTACATTTACCGTTACTTTTGTTCACATAAAGGAGGACATTGAGGAAATTTCATTGCATCTCAATAACGTACTTTTGCGTACTTAAATAAATGTAAGTTTAAAATTATTTTACATTTCATTTTTAAAGATTTTTTTACTCACTGAAAAAAAAATTTTTTTTTTTTCTAAATCTAACGCCAAAGAAAAAAAAAATCCAGTTTTCACTTTTAATCTATGCAAATTTGATTTTTTCGAATTCCCGACAATGTGTCTGTAACATAGGGTGCCTCCGTGTAATATGACCCAACATTTGTCTTGTCTAAGTATACATTCCGTTTGGCGCTGGTTACAACATAGTCGCCTTTTAGTTGTTTGTTTTTTTTTTTTTTTTTTTTTTTGCGAACGAGTAATTCAAGTGCATTTATAAGCGTATCTTCAGCCTCACCCTGTATAATCACTTTAAAAACACATAAATTCCTGTTTTCTGGTTAAAATAACAACTGAGTGAATATTCGTATGGACAACTAAAAGTGCTTTCATAAATCTCTTTAACACGCGGCGCCATTTTACCCACAGTGAGCACTTGTTTTCATATAATACAGAAAAAAAAGAAGTAAAAATCCCAAAAATCAAAAAAGAAATCCCCAAAAACAAGAACTAAGAAACAGGAGAAAATCCAAAAAGATAAACCCAAGTATAAAGTAATAAAGTGAATGCCGACAGTTTATCGAGCATCTCGCACATATATTCATATATATATATATATATATGTGCTTTCGTGCACCAAAATCATAAAATCAGCGAGCAGCGCTATGCATCTGCATCTGCATCTACGAGATATATTGAAGCCGTATGTACACATGTTTACTCACTTACATCATTGAATGTGTCATATTATGCAGCCACAACAAGCATAGGTACATACGAACATTGGCCAAACTTGGCAAATCCCCTAGAAAATGCAATAATGACGATTTAAATGCTTTCGTGGATATTAGACAAATAAACAACAATGCGATGAATCATAGGAAAGCGTTTAGCTTTGGTTGTTTTATGTTGTTTACTTGTATATAGACAGCGTTTAGTCTATATATAAAGTATAGAATGTTGCAAATAGGTAAACACGCATTGACAAGTGCTTTCTATTGCATTTATACAAACAAATACATACATAGATGCGTTCATGTATTCATATATGCATACATAGGTCGCGAAATCTGTTAAAGTATGAAGATTACTTTTGAATGCTATAAATATTTGAATTGCATAGCGTTAAATTTTCGCATCGTTATACGTTACTCGGTCCGTTGGGAACATTATAATAAGCAATACGCAAAGGAACCGAAGCTAAGAACGAATTGTTATTCGGGACGGGAGAGCTTGCTGCTCGAATTTTTCCCCGAATAGAATATAAAAGTGAGGACACTTACTTGAACGCGAAGATCAGCGTATGATACGGATCGCTCGAGATCATTCATCTATTGAATGTTCACATATATAACTATCACATATATAACTTTGTGTATTATTTAGATCATTGCCACGTTACAAGTTGATGATAAATTGATCAGCAATTATATCCTACTCTTTTGGTTGGAGGATCGCGTCTACATTCAGATTTGAATTGATGAACATTTTGACATATACATATTTACGTTTGTGCAGTTATGAGCATAGCATCCCAACGGCAATGGTTGGGAGAATGATGGCAAGCAACCGCATATGGCTAAATCAATTGAACATCTCACGGTGATCAGCCTCTGAAAACTCTAAAGCATTTTTGTTGTTCATTTTTGAGTGTAGTCATAAAAGAAAATATAAAAAAAAAAACAAAAAAGAGGAACACGTTTAAAGAAGAAGGCGAATGTAAATTTAATTTTTCTTATCGGATTAACAAATGCTTTCAATCCTCTAGAACCTGTGGAGAAAAGTTTATCATTTGAAAGAAATTCTTTCCTTGACATGTTGAGCGTTTCTGAAAGAGCTCCGAGAAACATGCCCGCCCCGATTGACTGTGTGCTCTTCTCTCGCCCAGTTACAGCCTAATGTCTTTCGATATGATGACTCCTGACCCCCACTAACAGATGCCTTTAGGAGGTATTTATTCTCATTACAAGGTATTTGCAAAGATAAAACAGCTTCGTCGGAATAGCTTCGGGGCAATCGATATCGACGAATGAAAACGATTCAAAAGATGTCTGTCTTTCGACCATAAAAAGAAAAAATACTTGAACTTGAAAGACAAGGTACAAAAACAAAAATGCCTTGTCAGTCATTCCATTGCAAACAACCAATGAGCGAAAATTAATATAAAATTTATTACAATAATAAAAAATGAAAACAAGTAACGACGTAGCAAAAATTATACATCATGTTGCTTTCATCATAACACATAAACCACAAATTAGACTTTATCGCCATAGAAAGGTTTGCTTTCGTAGGAGCCCCGATATACGAAGCGGTCTAAAAAATAGATCCATGGGATTCTACTAAGATTGATTTATATCGGGGCAAATTTTTATCATAAAATTTTAAAAATTGGACCTTTTTGGCCATATGAAGCCTTGTTTTTTCAGTAGAATACTTAATTGTGTTGGGAGGCAAAGAATATATCTACCTGGTCCAAATTCGATAAGGTTAATATTTATTTCAATGAATGAATGAATGAACGACTTTTCATCAACGAATGTTGAAAATAAGGTTTTTTTACTTTTTTTTAGTAAGGATTCAGTTTCCGTAGGAACGGTTATATGGCAAGGTGTTCAGAAAATCGGCCCATCTGTTCTACTAATATGCCGAACTATTGTTACTAAGCGGCTTTTGTCGCCAAAATCGAAAAATGATACTATTTTTACTTATAACGACTTAGCAAACGAAGCTCATAGTTTTCCAGATTACTTGAGGCAAATTGCTACACCGTCGTGTTTTGGGCCAAGGAACGAACGCTATTGAAAATGATTGGGATCGGGTCAATTTTTCAACTATTACCCATACAATGGCTTGTTTTGAAAATATGAATAACTATAGGGGAATGCTGGGCACTTAATGGTGGGCCGTTACTCACTATAGCGCTTTTACTTGTCTTAACATATTTAAGAAATTATTTTTTCGATATTTTCCCGAACATTATCATCTTATAATACTTTTAGACAAGCTTCGAACCGTAATAAAAGGGAAAGATCGAAGTAATTATACTGACTGAGTTTTAACATGTGGTAAAGTGTTTAAGTAGGACTTTTACTTCAGCGAGTAAGTGATCTACAATTTGCAACTAAATTAATTCTATTCAAAGCGGATTTGGCTCAAGTTGAATATAGTTTTTTTATTATTTTAAATGTAAAGTATGGAAAGTTTTTGACGTTTTCAATTAATATCATATACGATATATTTTATACAAAGCTACCTTAACAGATAACACGTTTCAATTCTAGTTATAACGTAAACGACTTGTGGTATAAGAGTATAATAAATTCGAGTGGACATATGCAATACCCAGAAGGACTTGAGATAGATAGATACTTTCTGAATTGAACTAAGCTTGTCTGTCCGTCTGTACATTTTTGTGTTCAATTTACTAGTCGCAATTTTCGCGATATCTTTATGAAATTTTGTGCATCGACACGTTGTGGCCCAAGCACGACGAATGCTATTGAAAACGGTTCGGATAGGACCACTTTTTCGGTCACTTCCCATATAGCAACTTATTTTGAAAGGCTTTATAAGAATAACTGTAGGATAAGGGATGTCGGGAATTTAGTGATGAGTCGGCGACCACTATAGTTTTGAAATACACGAATTTCATATGTACGGATTTAAAAATATATAGTAGAACGCTAAGGTGAAAGAAGAATCAAAATTTAAAATTCAAATGAACAATGGCGACACTGAATTTTCAAAAGAAAACAAAAGAACCCAAAATAAAAAATTGATACACTAATCGAAAGAGCGCTACATTTTCATTTATTTACTTATTTTTTTTCTTGCTTTTCTATTTAAGTAAAAATTGTTTTGTTTTTTTTTTTGTTCATTTTTTATCAGTTGTCATGGCATGAGTCACAATTTGAAAATTTTGTCATTTCGTTTGTATTTTAGGTATCAAAGAGTATGAGAAACGAAAATAAAATTTAAATTTAAATGAAATTTATTTTTACTTATATTAGTATTTATTTGCCATTAGAAAACAAATACATCTCCCTATCTCTTTTTATGTATGTACTCTTCGTTGATGCTTAGCATAATTAAATTTTAATAAAATTTTTGAATTAATGCATTCACAAACATTTGCAATTGTTTCCTCGTATCTCTTTGGCTTTCGTTTTTCTTCTCATTTCTAGAACAAATGAAAATTCCGATGAGTTTTTCTGTCTTTTTTTTTTTTTTTTTTTCCTTCATTCACATTATGGATGAATACAAATCAGGTGGAAATAAATGCTTATGGATTCTTTTAATTAAGGCAGAATTGTGTCTTGATGTGACGTTTGCATAAATAAGCATTCGAATCGTATAAAATGAGAAAATATTTTCATTTGAAAAAAAAAAAACAACAAAAAATTACAATTGTTGGTGAGTTTGGTTTGCTTTAACAACGGACTACAATGCCATTTGATTAAAATGACTTTACAATGAATAATAAAGGAAGCATTCCGTTCTGATTAATTCACGCTTAGTCTTCTTTAGAGAGATGTAGGACTTTGCATTTTATTGCTAGCGAGAAAAGTAAATGTCAGTATAGAGAATAAAAAAAACGAAAAAAAAAATAAAAAGGAATAAATGTAGATTCCTTTCAAATATTAAATTAGAAGACAGTTAAAAAGCTCCAGCTTGTAATATTTGTAAAGTTTATTGAAAGGAATTTTTGCTTAAAAATATTCATTTTTATAACATTTCTCAGGAATTCTTCTTCTTAACAATCGTTTCGCTTTACACCGGAATGATGTACGCTAGTCACCCATTAGTTTGTAAATGCAACATGGTCTCGTTTGAACAGATGACAGAGGATGTTATAAGCTTATGTGATAATCTGCTTGGCCAAACTGCGAAATTTTTCATTCATTCCCTAGAGGATGATGATAGATTCTCATTTAATATATACTTAATGATCCAAGCACTTGAAATCATCATCAATTTGAAAGTTGTTATACAAACCAAGAATTATTTGTGAGATATATCTGATCTGCCTTAACATGGACCGAAATGATTTTGAAGAATTGTTAAAGTATCTTTCATATTTTCTGGATTGGTTCACAGAAAATTCTACAAATTTTCACCAGCTTTGCGACGAATTGTTTTTGATTATCTTAAAGCGATTTTTTCAAAATTCATTTCAAAAATGGAGTACATTATCTGAAGATCCATTTCGAAGGAATGTATTGAACTTAACGGAAAATAAATATGCGTCAAGTCTTTCATTCAAGTGTTGTGGTTTATTATTATTATGGGGCAGAGACTTAAGATAGACCCACACTTTTATTATCCCAATGTATTCACAGTCAGTTGATACATTTTCTGAATCGATCTATGGTTGTCTCTACGTCTAATGTCTGTCCATGTATATTTATGTTCCCTTAAAGGTTGAAATTTTTGAGATATTGTGATGAAATTTGGTACACTGACGTGCTTCGGCCAAAGGACGAACGCTATTGAAAATGGCTCGGATCGGTCTACCTTTTTCATTTTATTTTAAAGAGTACTTGCGCTGAGTAATAATACTCAGTGGTGTTGTCGAGCCGGAACGCTCCGGAACGTCGTTCCGGTAATTCCTTCTTGGACAGGAACGCGTTCCGGAACTAAAAATGATTTCTGATAACGAGAATTTATAATAAACATTAGAAGACGGGCGAAAATCGGGGGAAATCTCCTCCCCGTCGTCAAATTTGGGACATGAGACCGCACAGAGCGGCCGCCTACCCAGGATCGGCCCTGTCTATATAATTGTATATACGCGTTCCGGTAAAAAAAAAATTAGCACAACACCACTGATAATACTCCCTCTCCTATAACCGTCACTTCGGAAAATGAATCCATATATGATAGAAAGGTCTAATTTTAAATATTTCATGATGAAAATTGGCTGATAATAGTGACCCCATCCCCGCATAAGTTTTTTCAGCCCTTGTAAGCCCTTTATTAACCCTTTAAAAAACGGTTTAATTTTTAATATTTTATGATGAAAATTAGTCCGTAGTAGCAGTTTAACAAAAATATTAACGATATAGAATTTGAATGACATAGGTCCACTTCTTAGACCCAGTTATATACAGGGGCTATCATGAAAAGCAAGTCGTTATATCGAGAGAAAATGTAATAATTTGTAGTTTATTACAACGGGGACTTAAAAATAATCAAATTTGAAGTTTGCCAAGATTGGATTATTGACCAATTGATGCTTTTAAGCGTCCTGCAATACGTTGGCTTTCATGAAAAGTATGCCTTTACATGAAAATAATGCGCAATGTTGGGAGTGCAGGCGAAATGACGTAGGGTATTTTGTGATCGGCCTTGCCCCGTCTAATAATGTCCTTACTTACGTTACGTTATACGAAGACTTGTGCACCCATTCACCCTACATGTTCTGAAAACTAAACAATTAATGAAAGTCATTTCCGCACATATCTGAACTAAATCAGCAAACACTTCTATGGAAGTATAAAAATCAAAAAAAAAAAGAAGAAAAATATAAATAAATAATAATAATAATAATACTAGCAATAGTTAAATTTTCGAAAAGTTTTTGTATATTCTTTTCCCCCTTTTTGTCGAAAAATAAATGAAATTCTCTTCAGATACTGTGTGCAAAAAAAAAGCAAGGGATACAATTCAATAAATGTCATTTTTACAATAATTTTTGGTCAAATGAAATTATTTCAATTATTTTCACCCCACGTTTATTAAAAACGAAATTACTGCCAAAACAATTGGGGAAACATTTCTTGTTCATATTTAGTTTTAGTTTTAGGGACAGTCAACACGGAGACTACGTATACTATCATCACGTTTTCTAAGAAATCTTGCGCACTCACCGCCTCCATCAGTTTTAAATTTATATAGTAAATGTAAGCAGAAGTAAACTTCGTTCAGGGTATACTTGAGGTGGTTTACATAAAATGTTTTTTGTTTAAATTAAAATAAAAAATAATAGAAAATTCAATTTTGTAGTTTATACGTACATACGTACGTACGTATATGACGAAGGTTATACCTAAGATTTGCATTAAATATAAAAATTGATATTCAAACATCCAAAGTTATATAGAAATTTTCAATTAAATGTAATTACTAAACAATAAATGTATAAATATTACCTTCGCTATGCACAGAGAGATCATATGGACCATAAAATATTTATACAAAATAAATAAAAAAACATGTTTTTTTTCTTCTCCATTCAATTCCTTTTGGAAACAATATAAATAATTTTTGTTTATTATAACCAATACTACTTGTGCTATAGAGGTATATTAAATATGAATGAATGTATGCAACACCCAATGAAGACATGGGGCAGGCGCAACTTTTATTAGAATCTCTTTTTACATCGATAAAACCTTGTCTGTGCGTCTGTCCATTTTGTTTTCTTGTATTCAAATTACAAGCAGCAATTTTCGTAATATTTTCATGAAATTTGTTGCATTGACATGAATAATTCGCTTAGGCGACGCGGTGGCTAGTGTCCCGCTATAGAATTTTTACTTTACTTTACATTAAAAATGGGACTTAGTAGCAATTAGCCGCTAATTGGGATGTCCAACAGCATAGTTGGCTTGTGTTTTTTTCGGTTCGTAATTGTTCAACTTTTCAGCTAAATGTGAAACGTATTTTAAAATTCAGTAAAAAAAATTGTTAAATGACACAACAGATTAATGAAAAGTGCTCAATGTGGCTTCAAGGAAGTTGTATGAATAGTAATACAGTGGGAGTTCATTATACCAAAACTGCAGTTAGTTGGATAAATGCTTGAAAGAAAAAGGGATACAAAAGAAACCAAGAATGTATGGTCAGGTATCCGACAAGGTGTGGTATAATAAAAAAAAAGGTCTATGTCAAGTCCTTCTGTACTTGGTCACAAACAATTGCTGTACGGTATAAACAGGTTGGAAAAAGGGTTTGGAAAATTGGAAAAACAAACAAATATAAGTGAAATTTTGATGGAATGTAATAAAATGCGCCACAATAAAAGGCCATGGAATGATATGACAGCCTAAGTGATAATTAATAGAATATTCGGGATGTTTTTTGAAAAAATCGGAAAGTTTCTATAAAGATGATAGGGCGATGCTTAATAACATTCCACTGGTATGAGTAGAAAACAATTTATTCCAGAAGTACCATATACTTCAGAAAGGTTTGTTAAGTCTTCGAAAAAGAAGAAGAAGAAAAACGCAAGCAGACGAGAGGAATTCATTTCGGTTTAACTTATCTTTGCTGTAACCGTATGCAGGCAGAGGCAAAGGCACTATTGCGCTAAATACGCAACAAGGCATAATGTTTATAAATAGGTGGCTTGTATGTTGAAAAAAAAAAAGCATATGTCGCATAATCGCAACTTGCGTAGTTCAATCGTACAAGTTTGAATGAAAATAATGATATTTAAAAGACAAAAAGAAATCGTTAATAATATTAGATTTGGTTGAACGGTCGATCGATTATTTGCGTACGTATATACAAACATTTGTTGTATTTTATTAACGCTACTAGAAATGGAGAGCAATAAGCAATGGAATTTGTAGTAAAAATTACTTTTGGTAAAAGCTTTTTCAATTTCAGTATCATCTTGCAGTCGCGAACATTTTTAAAGCAATATTTTTTGTGTCGTGCGTTTCATGAAAGAGTTTTTTTTTACTTTTATTTATAGCTAACGTCCTAGGCTGGGACTATGTACACGCAGTCAAATATATTTAAAGCGCAAATCCTACTCCCGCTGTTCCCCTCTTCGGTATCCTTCATCCTTCCTGGTCATCATTGGGATTTGCTTGTGTGCATGTATTGAACATGCATCACACGATTGTCATGTTCAAAATTAATAAACAAAAAAAACAAAAGCAAATAATAATAATAATAAGTAAAATTTGACATAATTCATTCATATATCTCTGATATGCAATTAAAATCGCTTTAGAGACCAACGCAATTTCAGAAATCGTTGTACAAGAAAGTTTCTTAATTAAAATAGGAAGAATATGTTAACAAGCACTATTAAATGTACTTACGATTATTAATGTATATGCATATATGTTTGTAAGTAGTACAAATAGTAATAAAGAATCGTTACAATTGTTTACACAGATTGCACCTGTTAATTACCACGAAATTATCGAAAAATTGAAAATTGCTCAGACCAAGTATTTTGGCTAGATGGAGGAGCAAGGACAACATGCATTAGCCGAGAGAGAGCAGTGAAATGGTGCGGATAGACAGTGCGAAGGAGTGAAAGAGAAAAAGGGAGTAAGAGATAGATAGAGAAAAGAGATAAAGATCTATATTTCCACACATTAGGCCAAGTTTAATATAATAGTTAACTGGCAATAAAATTTGTGTGCATTAGAACAGTACGCAGTTAATGTCTCCAGTTACCACAGCAGCAAATGCAGTCAAGTGTAATTATGTTGCTATCTAAATATTTGCAAATTGTTGTGTGTTTTTAGGTCTACGCATGTACTGGGATTTAAGTTTATTGGTTTGTAATCACTAGACCTATATAACATTAAATCCCACATGCCGTAATACATGTATGTACAAATAGTATGTAGGTAGGTAGGTAGGTAGATAGGTAGATAGATAGATAGCTAGACAGACAGATAGATAGATATGTAGATAAAGGTATACGTACTTATGGAAACAGTAATGGCGCGAATGTCTTGTTGATATTATATAAGTCGAAGTATAGCGCATATATATATATATATATATACATACATATATGTATGTATGTATGCATGCATGTATTTATATAAATACATACATTCCTGTTGTTATAAACAATTCCGAAATGTGCAAATGTACAAATGTGCGAATGTTTGTGCGTATGTTAGATGAGAGCACATTTGTATTTTGGTTTTGCTTTTACATTTAATGTTGTCATCAACCTCATTATTATCATTATCAGTTGTAGTTTATTGAGACAACATTATTGTTTTGGGCACTTGCTCGTCTTAATGCTGCTGTTGCATTTGCTATTATTGTTACCATCATTTTATTTGTGTTGGTATCTTATTGCACGAAACGTACGATTATATGGAATAGACGATAATTAACAATATTTAACTTGAAAAACCACAATTTTATTGTTACATACTCCAATTTTATAGTCTTTGGAAGGAATTGTTTTTAAAAAAAGAAAAAAATTATAAATTATTTAATAGCAAGAAATATTGATGTTTAAAATGAATGCATGAATAAGTGCATAAAGTATTTTGAGATCGAGCATAGAGAAGAAAACATTTAAGACTACGGTACATATTAATGCGTACACTTTTACATAGAGTCTTTCAAGAGGATGTGTTGTCCTTTTTACATCAATTATACAAAAAACAAATCATTGCAGCACACATTCCAGCAATGCCAACAGTGGCAGGTGGCGCCGTTCTGCTGCAAATAATCATTTGCTTCATATCAATTTAGGGACAAAAAATTTGTCGTTCAACATCGTTCGGTAACTCAATCCATCTAATAAAGAATTTTTGTTAAAAATTATGGCCCAATTATTCGCACCGAAATTGTCACTCATTGTGGTTGGAAAGCTTGTCCGATTTTTTCTCTTGCACTTTTTTATAGGCCAAAATATGATAGCTTTGTCTATTTACGGATCTATCCAGAAAGACAAATGACAATACGCTGCATCCGTTTAAATAACTTTCATTAAAAAATCATCACTTTGTTTATATATTTCCAGCAATCAATCGGCGAATGCTTCTGTAAGTCTCGTTGAAGATCCCGTCAATGTCGTCGCATTAGCCTGTTAACAATTCAATAGTTACCTAAAAAGAAAGGTTTTGCTGAAAAATCCCAAGTATTTTAGGGTCGTCGAAGCGGGGGAGGATGCGGGAGTTTCACTATTTAATCTTGATTATATATTTAGAATTTACTTCACTCCAACACTTTGACATTCCAATTCCGATTTCCGAAAGTAGAATTGTATACCCAAAAATTTGAATATTAAATCCTAGTACGTTAAAGACTTTAAGGCGGTTATCACAGGACGCGTCGTTAAAGCAAAAAAAAAAAAAAAATAGAAATTTTCGTCTCATTACTTATTCAGCATTTCACTATTTGTTTATTAATTAATAATAAGCTTATAAAATTTTTATTTGCGGCTGACTGATTATTATTGAAATGTTCAATAAATTAATCGCTGGTTAATGGAAAAAATTTATTGACTGACATATCAATATTTGTATGTTACGACAGAAAAAACGTTTTGCAAATTGTATGAGTTAATGTAATAACACTTAAGAGGGTCGGTCTGAAAACCACATAATCACTACAACGCAATTATGGTCAATGGATTAGAAAACAGAAAACATTTATTTTAGCCCATAACCAATAAACGATAACTGCTTTTTATTGTATAATGAGTTTAACGTAACTATTGGTGCATAGTTTATCCTCAATTTTGTAATAGTGTAAAATCGTGGCGAGGGCAGCTGCCTACCTGCCTTGTTCTTCCATCGCCTAAACGATAGAATAATTTTAGAAAATTTCCTTATCAATATTCGGTTTACATCTAAAGTCTAATGAAGGTGTACGCGAGGTACAATGAATGAAGAATAATAGAAATCAAAGTGTTGTATACAAAGTGTATGAGTGGAGTGAGTGAGGAACAAGCTTTTAACAAGTACAAGTGCAAAAATTTGTTCTTCACGGTTTGCAAATCTCATCAACTGCATCTTCTTCTAATCGACGTAAGGCAAGTCAATGCTCTTTACAATGGGAAATATAATTATAAATATTTTGAAAAACCATTTTGACCCATGTATTTGAAGCTAACTTAAGCAGAGCTCATAAAGAAATCGAAAAGAAAAGAAAAAGTTTGCAATAAATTTCTTGCATTGCGATGACAATTCCGGTAATAAACAAATCTAAGCTGGCTATCGTACCGTATACGTAATTAAAGGATTTTATCCGTATCGTACGTATGCTACGTAAGTTAATTTATTTTCTTATGTCCAAAGATTGGATGTTAGTTTTTTAGTTGGCGCTTAATAGAGGGTTCGACAGACATTCCCTTACTGAAAATGCATGGATAAAGCATCGCGCAGAAAACTTCTTCGTTTTGTAAATAACTTCGCTAACAGATAAAATTCAGGAGAACCGCCATTTTTACTTCGAGATATACAAAAACAAAGCAGAAGTCAAACATATTGGGCAATGGCCGAATCTTCTGTATCGCTCACCTTTACATTAAATAATTCATTGTTTGTTGTAATTGACGAGTACCGCGTAAAACTCTCGTGCTTTTGAAAGCAGAAGTCTGCTCATTTTCAATAGCAACCTATGCGCAATAACTTTCATTGTTCAAATCGTTAAGTGTATTTTAGCGGACAAAGAGAATATTGATCGTAGACATTAGCACGAGCAGTGAGACAGGGGCATGACATCGGCATATCAAAGAAGATCATACAACTGATTGGTAATATTTGGTCGGATCTTGTCAAAGAACTTAAATATTTGGAAATCGTTGTGGCAAACAAAATCGGTGGACAAAGTGCTCAGTTGATTCCGTGCGAAAAACGGACAAAAGCAGTTGAAAGAAAAGAATCTGCGTCGAAAAAGATAAAATTCTTTCATTCTTACGGGAGTCGCTTCGTTTTTCTTTTTCTTTAATTTGCGCAGAGTGTTCAGCGGCAACGGTTAACAAGAATAAAAAACGCGACGGTGTTGCCAACAGAGGAAATGTCTCTGATTCTTTTTCTCTTTCTTCTTTTTTATCTTTGAAAGCTTAGCTCATAGGTAAAAAGCCTTCCGATATATTTCGGCTTGCAATTAAATGGTACTTAACTGCCTTATCTGCAAAACACATCTCTCTAAGGTCTCTAAGATTTTCCCTTCGTGCCCTCAATTTGTTGTGTTGAAATGTTTCGCGAACTTATAAACTCGTTGTTCATTTCGGAACCCGTTGTTGATCGTTTCTAATCACACTTTTCTTCAAATTAAACAACAAAAATACGAGTTCACATGACTCCAGCTATTTATTGTTCGAAAGATAAATTCATCGAGATGACTTATTCTTTGGTGTAAGGCTTAACACAGTCACATTTTCATTGCCGGACATTTGTAGTTAACATATGATTGATTAAAATGAGCAGGAAATGCAGATATAGTTGTGCTCTGGCTGTTCAACTGTCGTCAACTGCCTAGGAGAACAACATTTTTTCGTAAATTTTTGCTTGTTAACATCAAGTTAAACTAGACAAGCAGTAAGATCGAACTATGGGTTCGCTTCTAGGCATGAATAAAAATGAAAAATTAATATTTTTCCCTTTCTTTTTCTTAAATCATGGTCTCAAAATCATAAAATGTTTTGGTTTAGAACCTTAAGTTGGCTCAAAATTTTCCGTAAAGGAATTTTTATGCGATCATGATGAGATGAATTATACAAATGCTACCGAGAAATAAATTGAAGGACTAAAAAAGTACGACGAGCACCAGAAACCAAGACAGTTCTTCTTTCTTTTAAAAGGTACACTAGATGGTTAATCTACTCGCTTTAATAAAGTTCAATATTTTATTTGATATTATGTTCGCCAAGTACTTTCAAGATGTCCGTAGGGTTAGGAGCTCCGACAGCTCCGGGTTTTCGAATATTGGAAGGATTGCGGTATTCACAAATAGAGAGAAGTGGATTTTTCAAGGATCCATCGGTGCGTTGCAATGGCAATATGACAAAGGCGTAGGAGATTGATTAGAGATAAAAGTGGGACAAGATCAGGATAGGAGAATAAGCGATAGTGTGAATCGGTACCACTGTCAATTTTCTTTTTGATTCCCTTTTTCTAATACATTTTAAAGATAAGATAAATATAATTAGATATATACTCGATAAGAAATGCGATCAACATAGTCGATTAAAGAGCAAGCTTTTTTTTAGCAAAATTCTCACACAGTGTGAAGTGGTATATGTTTATGTCCTGTTTTACGATCAAAAATTGCATCGAAAGTAGTGATGACTATTAACAAACCATGCCTAAGTTCGATGGAAGAGTAATCGCTTCCTTGTTAATGTATGAGTATTTAGGTATTTAAAAAAAAATTGCTAGTCAAGAAAATGCTCTTACGTCATATATATATATAAAGTGAATGTTTACCAAAAACGCAATCAATTGATCAATAACAATTTCCTTTTAGTCCTTGTTGGCAGTATAATATTAATAACAATTTTACCGTAACAGTATGAGCATTATAAAGACATACAATTTATGTTCCGTGAACGTATAATATCCGTTATTATCGTGCATAAGTGGACGGAGATGCTAAGTATTTAGCTATTTCTCCTTGTTGTTGAGATTACTGCTGCAATAAAAATACAGCTCTTATGTAATGCTGTTAAAATGAACGATATCCGGGGAAATAAAACGAGCACACAATCAATATTAGCTCGTATAAGCGGAACTTTTTCTTTAAAATTGCAAAATTTCACTAAGCGATGAGCATGCTTTTGTTTTAGTTTGGTGTTCTTCTTAAAGACTCTGCGAAGATAACCGCTTTCGAGCTACGCAGATAATGCAAATATTCTATAAACATATTTCTTTAATCCATAGATAAGTGAAGTATTTACACTTCTTCCTCCTTCTGTGCTTAATGTATTTAATGGTAATATAATATATCGATCAATAATTATCCGGACGGGTACTTATATCTCTTCTTCTATATAATGTGTATATGTATGTATGATGTCTGTTAACATTTCAAGTCATTTCGGTCTTGCAACGATTTTTCGTGATTTTTCCAAACGATGATGAAAGAAACCTTCGAATTTCCAATACGTTCCAATAAGGAAAAATACGCGTTCTAATAAGTAACTTTACACTGTCGTTTGATAACAATTTGTCAACGATTTGCTGATTTTAAGCCAAACTTTAGAAATAACGCAGATTATGAACGCAGTTGACGGCCAAAAGAGGAGGTGCCGCCAAAAAGGATAAAAATGTAATTGAAATCAATTATTGTGATGTAAAATTTCAAGAGATGGCAGAGTCAGCCGAAACATATTTTGAAGGTTTGGACTAATTGTTCTACAAAGAAAGCGTCGTCTCACTCACTCTTGAACAAGACCAAAAACAATTCGAAGGTTGCAAAAGAAGGTAAAAAAAGGTCTTTTTTCTTTTACATAGTTCCGGGAATTATTGACTGATATATTATGTAATAATTATTTTGTTTAAATTTCTTTTGGCTCTCGAATGTTGAAAGTTACTGTGCAAACAAAGTTCGTTCTGGTTAATTGATTTTTTGTTTCTGATGTTTTAGATTTTCTACTTTACATAAATTTTAGCCGGTAGAGCAAATGAAGCTTAATTCTCGCTATATTTAATTTTCTGTGTTTAGAGACAAAACAAGAACACGCGAATAAACAAACAAAAGTGTAAAATTTTGTATAAACTTAAATACGCTTAATTAATGTTGACCTCGCCCCGTACTGTTTTTATATAAATTTACCAAATATTATGAGTATATTAAGAGCATAATGCCGTGTGTAACACTCTGCAATAAGTCTTTCAATAGCAACTGTTCTTGTAATTTTTTGTAATTTGAATCAATCAAATCATTCAGAAGACAGCCCGCTCCTTACCGTATGATTACTTCTCGGCATTTCGTGAATGTTCAGAAATAAGAAAGAGTTTATTCATTCCTATTCTTTAACGATCTTCAATGATCTTTGAATGTACTTTAAATTGATGGTAAAATTTTGAAAAAAATCTTCGGGCAAGTCCTTAAAAAACATATGACATATAGCTATTCATTAATGTGTGATGTTTGATGCAAATATTTCTTAGAGTTCTACATAAAAGAAATTTTGATAAAAATACTTGTGATGGCTCTATTATTTAGTATATAATATATAAGTAGACCAATATTCCTACCAAAGCGAACGGAGTTTCTTTACTTTTCCTACATAATAATATTTAGATGAGAAATTTGGGGTATGGCATGATGCGGAGAATTGAAGGTTGCTTTTTGTGGAGAATGTGCCGATGTGCGAGCGTGGTTAGCTGCTGGTCTTGCAAACGAAAAGTTTTTCCTTTATCGCCTCTCCTACACATCACAGGCTATGAAGTTTCATAAAACTTTTAGTGTTTCTGTTTTTATTTTCAACTTTTTTTCTTTCTTTCTTTTTTTTTTTTTTTTTTTTTTCTTTGTCTTCTTTGGCTTATCGCGTTCTGTGTGAGATTTTATTATACTAGATAAAGTTTCTTTTCTGTGTGTTTTCTTTAAAGATTTTAAATGCATTTAGCAATCGTACCACACCAAACTATTGTATTATATATAAAAGCTGTTGATGTTGGAAATTTTGGTTTGTAGGTGTATATGTATGTATGTATGTATATGCGTTTAATACAAGCAATACAATATATATATATATATATATATATATATATATATATATATATATACATATATATATATATATATATATAGAGAGAGAGAGAGAGAGATAGATATAGGTTGAGAATAACTGAAACAAGTGTTCTTAGACGGAATTAACATTAACTGCCAGTCAAGAGCAAACCATTAGTATCACATCACTAGGCATACTAAAGATGTTGTTTTTCTTTCTCTTATGCGAGCGCGCCTGCATAGGAAGTCAAGCATTCATAAAAAATTTTCAGCACACAATGTCTAGTTGGTAATGGTACGGTTGTGGTTGTATGTATGTTTGAACGTGTATGAGAGTGTTTGCGCAGGCAATGTGCTTAATTAAACAATAAAATTATGAAATTATCACACTTTGCTTCTTTGATAGTTTGGCATTCTGTCAGATTGTCTTTGGATGGAGTTTTCAAATTTTCGCCATTCTTTGCCTTGCCACCGCATGGCGACAGCAGTGTTACAATTGTAAGTGCTGGTATTGATGATAGTAGCATTAACAGCAACAGCACCAGCAGTAGTAATATTAAAAAAGGCCTTGTGCCATTCACCCATTATATCCATTAAGTTTGCGGTAGGATATTAATTACGTTCACTGTGTTTAGTTATGCTTAGAGTCTGCTTGATGATACTCTAGCAGTGTTCAGTGTATTGTTATGTAATTGTGAATCAAGAGCCAGTAGAGAATCTCTCTCTTATTCTTTAAAGTGCATATATATATATATATATAGACATATCGGTCAATAACTCCCAGTACTAACTAAGAAAAATACATTTCTCCTTCAAATGCCACATAATTAGTCCATTGCTTCCGTAACTTTTTTTAAAGGATGAATTGCCGAGATCTTGAAAATACCCCAACGTTTCCGCAATGCTCTTATTATTTGATACACATATATATTTCACGGAACATTCTTTTCGGATTTGCAGGCAGGTAATAGTCACTGACAGCGTGAGGTTTGGAGAGTACAGTGTGTACGTAAAAAATTCGGACTTTCGGAAATCATGGAACGTTTTCGCCACAATCATTAACTTGTGTGATGGTATATTTGTTCTACTGTGAGTGAACGCGGTATCAACAATGTCATCATCTCTTCTGGACATCCACTGCGCTTGGCATAATCGATAGCCGTATGAGCTCACATAAAATCAACAAATCATTGAAAAAATGTTATTTTCGACGGAGAAGAGCTGTCATAAGACCTTTGAAGGCAGTCTTAAGTTTGAATGCCAGTTTTATTAAAAAGAAAAAAAAAAACGAGAAAAGAAAAAGGAATGTCTTTAAGCAACACGCAATAAAATTCGGATTTTTCCTCAGTTTTGATGACGAGAAAAGTGGCGCCGCTGAAGCCACTGTACGTCGTAAACAAATGATCACAATAATATTCGGCAGACGTCTTTGAGAGCCGCCACTCGGTAGAACTGACAAATTGTTTACATATAGATGTGGATGTGCGTGTGTGTGTGTGTGTGTACGTGTGCCTCTGCTTATGAGTTTATGTGAACGTGTACATATATACACGTATAATCGTATATACATATAAATGCGTATACATATATGTATACATATACACACATTTCGATATGTAAGTACGATCCCCAGCAAAAAGATTTAAATTAAATTACTTTTTGAGAAATATTTTTTGGACAGCGCATTAATGTACCGTAACAGCAATAAATGTTTCTCCTAACAGTAGTTTTAATGATTTATTAACACATTTTATTACTTTCCTGCATACCTTTGTTGTGAGTTTGGATGGATAAGTTTGATTTTAGAATACGATCGAATTGAACGAACGGTTTCCTCGCAGTAAATATGAGAATTTTAATAAAATATATCTGTTGTTTTACATGTGCAGCGAATCAAACTTGTACATATGTGTGTCTGTGTGTTTGTTCGTACGCGGCCGTGTTTTTATTTATGTGTGCGATCCCTTGAGAATTTAATTTGACCATAAATAGCTGAACTAGAATGCCACATCTAAACATCCTGGTCTCACCTTGGCATTTTTGTACATGTGCCAATTCTTTGTTCAGTTTTTTGTTTTTTTTTTTTTTTTTCACTTATATTTCCGTTTCCGTTGCCGTAGTGTATCGAGTTATTTGGTATTGTTTGTACGTTTGTCTGTCTGTTTTGCTAGGTTAGCATGACCGCGACTATTATTGAAATGCGTTTATATGAATGAATTCTTTGCTATATTCGCGCTTTTGCCTGTTGTCTTTTTGTGTTCTTCATTCTTTTCTCTCCATATTTCCTTTTATGTTCCACTCTGCTTGCTTAGTTGCACAAACGGTATAAAATAGCATTCTACAACAATAAATGGGTGACTGGAAAAGAATACTAGTAGTACTAGTCCTCTCTACGTAATTATTATCAAAGTTATCAACATCATCATTATCATTCTTATCATCATTATCGTTAACATCACTGCCAGACAATACCAAAAAAGTAAAAAAAAAGAGCACAAAAACAGCAAACACTGCATGCAATTGAAGCAATAATTTTTCAGATAATAGAAAAGCAGCAGCAATAATTGCTTTATTATTATTTTAGGTCATTGTTATTGTTGTTGTTATCGTTGTACGTATGCACAGTAGAAAATGGAAAATTGCTAATTCTTATCAAATTAAAGCAGAAATTCTGTTTATTACATTGATTTGAAGCATTTCAACGGAAACGGATGTTGTTATGGTAAAAGCAAACAAAGCTTTTGCCTTTAACATCTATTGTCTTGCAATAGATTAATTCACAAATTTCCATCAACAAAATGATCGATAATAAATCAATTGACAACACAACAACAAGAAAAAATAAATAAATAAAATCAAATAATAATAATAATAATAATAATAATAATAACGAATATTAATAACGAAAGAATTTAATAATACATAATCTATACGTATTTCAACTGTTAGCAGGATGTGTGTGTGTGCAAGAATTTCCATAAAACATGTCTTTATATATAAAAATTGGGCTTTATTTATGTAAGTAGATGGTGGCAAGGTTTGGGGTACTTTCCGCCTCTCTTCAAGTGGAATTACGATCACGGGACGGGCACAACCGGGTGGATGCAGGCGTATACATTAGCCTTAGGGCTTGGCACGAGCATGACATCCATCCAGGTCGTCATGTGCAGCTTGAGTGCTGTGCTGGACTAGAAAAAATCGCTCCTCTACTCTCAACACAAGTCACTGGTCCGAAGGAGGAGATTAAAACCACCTCTGGGGGATCTTCTGTAGCAACTGCCACCAATAGACCAATGCAAGAGAGGAAGGAAGATCGCGGCCGAAAAAAAGGGTTAAATGGATTTGTCCGCCAACGTCTTCCACGAGCCCTGATTAAAGATGCCATGAGGAGGTACGCAGCCGCTTTATACCGACTTGTGCCACATTTGAGCCACTAGTTAGTCCATTTTCTTTTATTCGATTAATAAATGCTTTGACCCGTCTAGCGTGTCTGGCAGAGAATTTATTATGTGAAGAAACTTTTTTGGTTGAAATTCGCACTCTTTACTCTTAATGACTTTTGCCTGTTAACTTGTAACTTCTCTAACCCACTAACGGATTTTTTCCAAAGTGGTGTGTTTATATC
Source organism: Glossina pallidipes (assembly GCA_000688715.1). Classification (NCBI taxonomy): domain Eukaryota; kingdom Metazoa; phylum Arthropoda; class Insecta; order Diptera; family Glossinidae; genus Glossina; species Glossina pallidipes. The sequence goes on along the minus strand of KK499764.1, from coordinate 2,722,329 downwards.
CATTGAAAAGCATTTTCAAACAAACAATTGTCAAAGTGACGTCATCGTTAAATAAATATGACACTTAGATTGATTTGAAAGGTGAAGAGGCGTTTAACGAAATCTAAACCCTAATCCGCGCACATGTGTTTATTATGTGATGTGACTCTCATAATTCCAATGCGTTAACTTATCCAAACAAGCTATATGTAAATACAGGTAATTAATTTAGAGGATACATATCTTCTGAAGTGCAAACATATATTTATTTCTTGATGTAGCTTCTGTGTAAAACCTTTTAGTTTACAGCTCGTTAAAAACTTATTAAAGGCGCTATTGTTGTTACTGTTCTGAAATGCTATGCGCAGTTTCTCAACGCATTTATCTCTCAAATTTCGCGTCGATTAGACGCCTAGTCCTACTTAAGATGGGTGGATTGTTTTCCGAATATATGGATGTGAGGCACATCGTGATATGATTCGTTACAAAAATGAAGGATTCATTTTAGCGTCATAATTAACTCTAAATTTATAAATAATTTTTTCGTTTAGTTATTTCACGGTTACTTTAAAATAAAGTAAAAAAAAAAAATATTCGGAAATAATCAAAAAGAAAAAAAGAGCGTTAAGGGCTTACTACACCTTGAATGATATCAACAATCAAGAGCGAGAATTGCGCTGAAAGTTGACATAACTTCAATTTCTGGCATATACGTTACGTAATTACGTTAAATGTCCCATGCGTAGGGTGCTTTTGTGTTTTTACAAACGAAACAGTGAAACGCTTTGAAAACACACATGATTTTTCTTTTCATGTTTAAAATATTATTGCGCTCGTCTGCTCTTCCGCCTTCTGACAGCCATGGCCACATTAATAGTGGAAATTTAAAGCAAGACTTTAATAAAAGTATTTGAACAACAATCAAAGGGGTTTATTCTTAATTGACTTCTACAAAGGCAACATTCCATCGAAGAGTTCATCGATTACATTCTACTTGTTTCTTTTTTTTCGCTCTATTGACTTGTGCGCAAAGAGATTGCTTTAGAGTTTGCCATAAAAATTGCGCAAAAAATGTGGACGCAATTTTTTAAAAATACAATTTATTTCAATTTTCAACGTTTTCTGTGTTATAAGTTACAGGGAGTAGAGGATTTCGTTGCATTCCAACGGTCACAAATAGTTTTTCTGAGATGAAAGAGCCTTTGCTCTAATTCTACGAAAGCTTTCACTAAATAGCTTACGTTATTTCTTTATTCATAGATTGCGGCGACGCCTAGAACGCACTCAGCGCATAAACCAATAACACAATTCATCCATCCACCCATTCATTCATCTTTATTCCGATTATTCTGATTATCCGCGAAATTGACGACTAACTAACTTAGCTTAAGACATGGCCAGGGAAAATAAACCTGACGTAAAAACGCTAGATCGTTATACTTAATCATATTGGGTAGACGCGGGTGATTTTTTCCATTTTCAGAATAAAAGTGGAAATTTGTATGGTGTATGTGAGTCACGTTGAGAGTAACAAGGGGAAAAAACGGGGAAAGCAAAGGTGTTTACAGTTTACCTTGCATAGGCGTGTCCTTTGACCGGATTGGGTCATTTTCAAATTTATTCGCAAATTTGACGTCGATAGCGACGAGAATTTTTCCGACAGATATTGTACAGACGAACACACACATATACAGCCAGACAGAAGTACGGACGGTAATTTTGCAAATTGATTCAGAATTTTTTGCTAATCAAGAACATGTACACTTAATGGGGTCTCCGAAGCTCCTTCTCAATTTTGCAAATCTTTTGACAAACTGAATATACCGCTAATCGTTCGGAGATGGGTATAGAGGAACATCATCAGTTTTTTGATAATTGTGAATAGAGCGTTAGATGTATCTATTTGATTTTCGGACTAAATTTGCCAAGAATGATAAAAGTTATAAAGCTAACTTTGCTCTCTCTTTGTCTCTCTTCGTGACAATGTTTTTGTGATCGTTCTTGTGGTTTCAAGCTATCAACGAATAAAGCAAAAAGACGCAGACATGGTTGTATTGATTTGCTCTGTTGATCAGAAACATATATAATTTTTTGGTTTTTGGGCTTTCCGAAGCATATCCTTTTACAAGCATCAGACTTTACGAAAATCGCGTACTTAAATAATACATGTCCAAGTGCGTAAGGAATCTGCCTGACTTCTTTTGAAAAGAAATTTTCCCAGGATTTTTAAAAAATAGTAAGGTTTTATAAAGATCTTTCATTCCGTTACCCGATTTGCCAAGAGATAAGAGCAGATAGAAGTTTAAGCCGAGTACGTTAGAGTGTTAATAATAATCCGCTAAGAGTTTAGCTGCACCAGAAAAGAAAAAAAACAAAATTTAGAGAGAGATGAATTATTCGCCGTTGCTTTCCTTTACAAGCAAAAGTTTTGCTCAAGCATCGTCAGGTGGCACATAGCTTGGCGAGTAAGAATCACGACTAACAAGCTTGCATACTCAGGTTCAACTTCCAGTTCGCCACCCCTCATATTTTAATTCGAATCTTTGGCCGCAGCCGTAGTGAGTGCATAGGGAGTATTCTTACTTAGCTACGGCGGCCATATACTCTATCTCTCTTTCTTCACTTCGTTCCCCCTGATCCTCATCGCATAGGAGAAAGGACATCTCCTAAGTGAAATCGAAATAAACAAAGTCAACGCTACTGCAAATTCGCAATCAGTTGATACGATCTTAACATGAGGAGTGTCAGGGAGCAAAGATGATGAATACGTAAAGCGAAAGATTATTACCCATCCAATTCACAAACCTTTTTAAAACTACTTTGAGTGCATTTTACTGTTTGTTATTACACTACTCTTTAGATATGTTAGGGATGTATGCACGGATTCTCCATTTCGAATAAATTTCATTAAGTAGTTTTTTTTTGAATATGTTATCCTGATAGAGAAGCATATTTATCGTTATATATGATAATAGTATGTTTTCACTCATATATGGTACACTACGTTTGAAGTTCTATGTTTCGGAAAAATAATGGAAAAGATAAGCGGTCAGTGGTACAGTTGCACAGATTGCATTCCCAATCGAGTGCATTGGGTGGTGAAGGGTAAAGCTTGCAGACAATAAATTGAATGCATATCATATAAAATTGGGTTTCAATTTCGCTTTATTTTGTTTCAAATTATTCTCCTACTTGATTAAGAAAATCCATTGCAAGTTCGGTGCAGCATGTTGAGCGTAATAGCTTCAAAGGTATACACTAGTAATTAAAAAGGGTGAACAGGGGAATGGAAGTTATATTCGGCTTGGGTCGAATCTCGCATATCCACCACTATGTTGATACCCGTATCGCTGGTGTTATTAAGAAAAAATTAATCGCGGTGTCTACCACCCATTTAACCCATTTTTAGGCAGATTATAATAATAATCTTCAGTTGAGAAGTTTACAAACACAATTTTAAAGATTCTGTCTTGTTTACCTTATGACAAATAAGCGTAAAAGCGCGAAAAAGTGAAAAAATAAAACTTAAATTACTCGCAACTTTTTGTGGGCATGGCCGATTAGTTCCATTTTTCGACTAAACTAAATTTCACACTTCTAACTATTATAACTTCCGATTAACGAGCAAAATCCCAACAATTTTTGTTAAAAGAAACTGAGTTCTGTTCAGTTTACGCTACACTGCGTGTGGGTGTTCAGACCAATTTGGCCCATTTTCAATATCAAGCCGCGTGCAGAAACATCCAATGTTTCTACCAAATTTTAAGGCGATATCTTCATTTTTGCGGCCAGGAGAATGTTTACAACAGACATACAGACAGACACACAGACGAAAGAACATCGCTTAATCAAGAACATATATGCTTCATAAGGTCTCTGAAGCTTTCCTTTGGGTGTTACATACATTATGGAAAAAAACAAAATGACTATACCCCCATCGTACAGAGGTGGGTATAAAAATCAATATTAAAGAAATTTATTGCTTTTTTTTATTGAAATAATACACTGTCACCGTTAACGGTACGCACCGATCGCATGTGGATCCATTTGCATTATGCGTAACGAATTTTTGATAATATTTGGACTGAGAGATATGGCGTATTTTTCAAGAGCATATACCATTTCAGAAAAAGAAAAAACAAAAAAAAAAATGTGAGAAGAAAACAACAACTTCAACTACATGAAATGTGTAAGGGGATAACATGTATATTATCCAATGGAAAATAGTCGCTGAGCGAGAGAGAGAGCAAGAGAGAGGGAAAGAAAAAATTAAAAGAAGCGACTGCAGGTTGCTATTCACCATTGCTCACCGTAGTAAAATGAATCAGTAATGTTGCAAGGTACTGAATGATATAAGGACCGACGACTGCGTAGGCTTTAAAATCTAAAAGAATGCATTAGTTTATGGCTCTGCTGTATCCTGTATATGAATTTATGCGGCCACTCTTGTGCACAGCATACGTTTACCCACCCATCCGTTTTTAAAATATGTAACACATGCATTTTCGAGAGAGATAGAACGTAATTTGTGCATATTATTCTTTTGTTATCAGGATATTATTTTGTGATGATACTTCTATTGTTGCTTCAGCTTTTTCTTTTTTTTTTTTTTTTCTCTTTTTTTACGGTTTATGTGCCACTGCTATAGTTACGGCTGTTGTATAAGGAGATATTATAAAACTTGTCGTAGAGATTGTAACGTTACTTTTACGGTTATCGTACTCAGTGCCACTGGTTGCTATGCTTTGCATAACTTTTATTTTTTCCCCATTCGGATTCATACACAATACATAAACTAAAGAATTATAGTTAAGCTTTTCCAACTTAACCATAAGTAACAATTTTCAATTAGTAAAAGTTAAAGAGTAATTGCAATAATGTAAACCTCGTTTTTTTAACTGCTTTCTTAACTATCGCATATCTTCATTATGGTGTCAAGTATAATAACGAATGATTTCGAAGGATCATTATCCTAATATCTATTACACTAAATGGAAAAACTTTTTCGAAAATGTTACGAAAGCTAAGCAATTAAAATAATAATTGATCGTCATCATCATTATCAATGTAATGAGAGTCGATTTACTAAAAATAATACTTAATATCTAAGCTTGGGTGTATTACATTTTTAATTATTTCGCTCATTATTGATAAGAAGAAAAAATGTTTTAAAGTTTTTATCGCAAAGCATAAAAAAACAAAAAAATAGAAAAAAATAAATAGAAATTTGTTATGAAAAATTCGACTAAAACCAAGCGTAAATAATAAATAAATTTACCTTAACAATGTTCACTCCTCTGATGTGTTATGTTACTACTTAGTTATGTTACTACGCTATATGTGTAAGATTTGTTTTTATTTATTCATTTATTCATTTCTTTGTTCATTTCTATATAGACTCGACAAAGATAGTAAGTAACAATAAGGCATAGCAAGTGCTAAGTAAGTTCTTGCCTAAGCAAGTGTGCACATATGGTCGGACCTATGATGTGTATCGGGAAATTGTACGCAAATGCAAACTTAAACTTTCTCTCTAAGTTATTCGATATATTGAAGCGAACGCTTCAACTGTCCACATATCAATTTCATTAAAACGTTTACTCATAACTAACTTCTTTAACGCATAACAGTACTCTTTCATAGGTATAAGACAAGTGTGTCAGCAATTGTTTTTTATCTTTATGTCGCCCACCACTCATAGTCGTATACGTCTGTGTGGACGTACGTAACACCCACAAGGACTTGAAATCGACCCACCGATATATTAAATCGTTCTATTCAGAATCATTTTCGGAATCAAGCTAAACTGATCCGTTTCTCTGTCCGTCTGTCTGTGTTGTTCCCTTGTCTTCGACTTTCATGCCGCAATTTTTGAGACATTTGGATAAAATCTTGTACACTACCGTGTCTTGGCTTAAAGGCGAGCGCATTTGAAAATCGTACAGCTCCGACCACTTTTTCGACCACTTCCAAAATATCAATTTCTAAAATTTTTCGCCAAATCTTGCTGGGTAATAACACTTTGCTATTCTAAATTGGTGCGAAAAATTTGATTCGGCTGAAAGAATTTTTTTGAAGTCTCTCGCTCTCCTATAACCGTCCCTACGTAAACTGAATCCTTGTATCCTTGTAGGAATGGCTGATTTTCAATATTTCATAAACGTGGGACTATTTTTTGGATACCATCGCATATAAGCATTCTTAGGAAATGCAAATTCTCATACGCCAAAAAGGCCTAATTGTTAATGTTTTATGATCAAAATTTGTTCATCATAGTAAGCGGACAAAATTTGAGGCACATGGATATATTTCTTGGACTCCAACTCATATAAGATTTTTAATGGATAGTAACACCTGCACAAAAATATTTAATTTTTAATACTTTATGAGGAACAATTGGTCCATAGTAGCAATGTAGTAAGGAAATGAAGATTAGGAAATTTGGATAGCATAGGTCTATTTTTTAGACCCCAACATACATCCATTGGGGTTATCATGCAAAGGTTATCATGAAAAGCAAGCCCTTATATGGAGAGAAAATATAATTTATAATTTTAATGGTCGGCCTTGCCCGACTATAATGTTCGTAGTTCTTTTGAATTTTTTTTTTCCTTTTTGAACTTTGCCTCTTCATAGAAATTGGTGTCAAATATCTGTTGAACTTTTCAAAAATTCAGTTGAGATAACAATGCACATAACGAATGTGCATACTGTGTAAATTGTAAAGACAACACCTACGACTCTACATATGAATGCCTCTATGCATGCTGGTACATGAATTTTCAAAATTATTTTCACCCTTAAGGACTTGTACTTCGAGAGCTTACACACAGTTTTTTGATAACGACTCTAAAGCCGACAACTTGGTAAAATTATTGATAAATGAAATTTTCTAAACTATTACAATATTTTATTCATTAGTCTTTATATATGCATGTTGTCCCTAGTTATTATCAAGGTTATACAATCTATACAAATATTATATAATAACATTAACAGTTGTACGTATTCCTCACGCATACAAATATCAAAAATCAAAGCGATGTCTTTTTAAAATTTGCGCCATTTTCGAACTGTGAGATTTGACAACGAAAATCGAAGATATTTTAAGGTGCACTCGCTGATTGAGTGCCCGAGATGCGCATTGTAAGAATGTCGGATGAGACTTGTTAGGAATATTAATAATTATTTTCCGTTTTTTGATGAAAATCAATTTTATTTAAAATATTCTTAAAATATTCATCATCACTGTCTATGGCATTTTGCCTCTTATCGTAGATATGTCGCGATTTAAATATCGAAAGAGTCATCGATCCCTTTCCGTGAATGTTCAAGTTTGCAGAGCTGCTGCTCTGTTAAATATGACTGCGTCGATCTTAGTAAGTTATAATCAGAAGGAAATAGGTCTGGTCGCAGTCCACGTTAAAATTATGTTCTGGGTTGCTTTTGCTTCGCTGAAAATCTTGCAAAGCATTTTCCTTCAAAGGCACTTTTCTCATTTCATTTAGCTTAAGTTACAATTTTTTTCCAGCTTAGTCCAGTGAAAAACAGAACAGGAAAAACCAGATAATGTCATCCATCGTTTTGAACTTAAATATACATTGAACGTTAGTTTGTTAACAAATCAGATCAACAACCAAAATTTCGAAAGAGATGAACACGACAGGCATGTATGCTATAAAGCAACCAATTTCAGCGAAAGGAATTTATTAATAGACTTTATGTTGTTATTTGTCTGGGCAGATAAATAAATAAGCAAAGCTTTGAAAAAACCCAAAACTAGTTGAGCAAGTTTTCCAGCCACAAGGAGTGATAGTTTGGTTCGCAGCGAAGATGGGGTCATACTTCCACAGAAACGCTACAGCAAATGGATACCGCACATTCGACCGATGTTGACCGATTTTTTTTTTTTTTTTTTTTTTTTTAGCTAAAATTGATGCTATGGATATAGATGAGATTTATTTTCAGCCAAACCACGTCAGCTATCTTACAGCTGTCGCGAAGTAATGGCTCTATTGCGTGGTCGATAATGGCCTAACACAAGCGGATCGTTGTGTAATCAACAGCGTACACATAAGTCAGGATAAATCTGGTTGCGTACTTCAAGAGGTTTCTTCATTATCCCGGAAATAAGGAAAATTTGTCTTTACACTCTCTAGTGAAAAGGGATTCTTAACTACAAACAAAATGATATACCAAACGCGATTACGATATAAAATTAAAAGGAAAAAAACGTGGCAATGGCCATGGAAATTTTCAAGGCACGAATGCAATTAACCGAATGTAGATATAATTAATTGATCGTTGCTGGTTGTTGGTATCGCTGGTGGTCTATGATAATTTATTCATCTTTGACCACATGCTATGTATGTGTGCAGGTATCATCTATCTATAAGTTTTACTTATTAGTACAGATTAGTCCAATGGACAAGAATACTCCCATACTCCAGTAAGTCTAATTGAATGGGCTCATCCATAATATATATCCTCTAAGCTCTAAGTCCAAGCACATATTAATCGGCATTTCCGTTTCCCGTTTGATGGCATCTTCAGATCTACGTGATACTATCAAGAGTCTATAGGGATTTATAATTTTGAAACAAACAGTTCGCACCGAATCTTATACGCATTTCTCCCCAAATCATTATTAAATCTTTAAAAAAGAAACTTATGGTAAAATTAAAGTATTTGACTCTTTATTTTGATTTATTTATTTATTTATTTATTATTTTTTGTCTTGCTTTGTTTTAGTGTACTATGCAAACCCACACAAATTTGCAAATTTATGGAAATTGTATATAGAAAACAATTTACAAACAAGCTACAGGATTCTCTATATATTTTCTTTATCGCTTGCATTCTGTATCTTTTATCGTTTGGTTTTTTCAGAATTTCGTTGCTCGTTATTCAGTTTTATAAGCGTCTGTCGTTATATCTCTCTTGTTATATTTTCCCGTTGTATTTTCATTTCTTTAGTTCTCTTCTTTTTTTCTTTTTTTGCTTTTCGTCTTTTTGGCTTGTTTTTAATTTCGCTAATGAAAAAAGTATTAATTTTGTCAATGCTTATGTAACATTAAAATGTGTTTGAAAAACGAAATAAAGAACTTGAACTGCGATCGCGGTCTGTACACGAGTTGATGAAATAGCGTAATTATTTTTAGCACTCATATATATGTGTCAACGAATTTAAGCGATGTTAAGGCGCAACTTGAAAAGATAAAGGAATAAATGTCCTTTGAGAGGAGATGGATAAAAAATGGATGTGTGTAGTAAAGAGTGCGGCTTAAACAGTGTATAAATAGTCCCACGCTTTAGTTTTTTATCGGAAAGCTTTAATGGCTGCACTGCACTGCACTGCAGTGCCCTATACGTAAAGAATCGTATTAGAAAGTCGGAGAAAAGTAAAGAAAATGAGTAAATAAAATAACTAAATAAACCTGAACTGTACGCAATAAATGTAACAGCATTTGAAATTGTCGGTTCGTTTGCTTTCTTTGAGAAATAGTAAAAGAATGAATTTTTTGATTTTAATTTACTTGTTGTTGCCCCTTATCCCCTCGTATGCTCGCACTCATTCATACAGTTAACTCGTTAAGGCCAGTCAGTCATCTATAATTTGAAGTGACGGTGTTGCCTTGTTTGTTTGTTTGTTTGTTGGTCTTATTGCTTTGATATTTTTCTTGTTGTTACTCTTATTGTTGTTGAAGATGATGATGATGATGATGATGATGATGATGACGATGATGATAATGATGAGAATGATGCAGATGTGCGCGTATTAAATTAAAATTTAAAGGAAGAAAGTCATAGAGTGCTATATATAAACAGTAGTCGGTAGTCGGCCAAACACATAGTCAATGCATTTTAATGCTTGCCATTAAGGGAAAAACATGTTCTTTGGTCATGCATCTTGTTTGCTATTATGGTTGTTGTTTCTGTTTTTTTTTATTTTTTTTTTATTATTACTGTTGCTGTTCTTTATTCCGCTATTGCCAAAGAAAAAGTAAAAAGATAGAGAATAAAGTTTCCGTTACTAAACAAACCATGTTGCTGTGCTTACGCACACAAAAGGTATTTACAAAGGCATACTACTCATGTATGCAATCCGTTCTTATTACTTGGTCTTTTCCAAAGTTATTTATTTTATGTATATACACACGCGTACATTTGTATATGTAAGCATGTATATATATATACATATATATATATATGTATAAGTTTATAAATATATATTCGACTATATGCGGCGGTTGGCTATTGCCTTTTGTGTCCATTTTTTTTTTTTTTTTTTTTTTTTTTTTAATGGCGCATATATTTCCGTTACTCCTTTTCTTTACTATCATTCCGCCGCATTTCAATTGTTGCTTGTCCTGCCAGCATAAAAATTCACATAACGCACACACATTTATATAAAATGGACATTCGTGCATATATGCACATGCGTAATATAAAAATAACTGCAGTATTTTATCGCATTTGTTGAGACTGGTTTGTTCATTTTTGCATTTTTGTTTCTGTTTCGGTTTCGGGTTTCGGTTTCGAAGGCGGAATTTCTTGGTTACTTGTGCTGACACTAAGTGCCTTGCCATGTACTTTGCATTGCTATTACGCACAACAACTAATGGCTAATGTTGGGTATTATTTATTTGCATTCATTTTATTGTTTTGTTAATTCCTTTTGCATAAGAAAATGCTCTCTCTCGCTCTCTCTCTCCATCATTGCAATAAGCAACATTTCAATGATACCAATATTGTGATAGTTTGTTGGTTTCTTCATTATCATCTAGATGTATATATATAGTCATGCATTTTCATCATCTTAAATAAATTTCATTGTTGCCCTTCTCGGTATTCTTATTCTCTTTCATGTTTATTTATTAAAATACATCTCAAGATATTAATTTATAAACATGAATGTATTTGTTTGTTAATTCATAATTGATTGAATTTACTCGTTCAACAATGCAATGAAAGTGCTTAAGAGCCAAATGAATTTTATGCTTCTAGATTGGGAATATGAAATTTTCAGTTTACTTTCAACATTTCAATTATTCAAATTTTAATAAGAATTTAATGTTATGCTCTTTTTGCAGTCACTTCTATATCGTCAGTCAGATATAACATGACAAATTATTGCGTATATATAATATTTCTCAACTATGTACGCAATCATTGATTATAAGGAATATAACTATTGAGTGATCGCAAAAGTTCCGCTTTGTGGCCGCTTTCGATAAAAAACCATACTATGACTTTCTTCGGCGAGTAACCGAGCTCACGTGGGCAACGATCGCGCACTTAGAACAAATGACAAAGACTAGGAGAATAGATGGCTTAGCGGATTACAGATCCGCCTAAGAATCTCACATGTTTCTCCTCTAATGCCGTCTCAAGATAGATTCTAGTTTAGCCAATAGACGGGCACGACTTGTTTATTTCTTCGAACTTCTTTCTATGAAGCAAGAATTAGGAAAACTTCCATTGTTTAAATTTACTTTGATGATTTTTGTCTTTAATATGTCCATAAGCTATTCAAATGTCAATTCGATACGCTCGCTTCATATGATGACCTAAAAGCCGTCATTCGAAAGACGAGTTTTAAGAATTTGGTGGTTCACAGCAAGATATCATCACATTCGGAGCCGTGTCCGTTCGAAATCGGTTTAGCATCTTTTCTTATTTTTTTCATCAGACGAAAACTTTACGGGCGTTTACTTGCAAGCTCCATAAATGTGGTGATTATAGCCGTTCGGAAAAGCCGTTATGTGTGTTTATCATTAGTTTTTTTTAATTATTAAGCAATGTCTGATGCATTAATTCGAATTATATTTTCTCGTCAGGAAGCGATGCTCGGGCATTTGTCGTTGAAGATACACAGGTGGGTCGCTGTCAGCTTTTGTGGAAATTATACTCTGTAGAATGGTATGAATAGGCGAGCCAATCACGACTGGCAAGACAACGTTCGCAGGTAATTAAATTTCAAGTTCGGTGGATTTTAATTCGGTCGTAGCTATAACAAGTGGTTCGCCGGCATAACTGCAAAAGCATAATAATTGTCGATTGGGCACATAACTACTAGGCTACGCTCATCACCTTCCTATCTCTTGCTCTTTTCTCACTTCTCTCTGACCATTCCCTAAAAAGAAAATTTGATATATATATATCTCATACATATATATATATGTTAGGTCCTCATGTCTTATTTTCGAACTTATCGGTGTATTTGACTAAGAAATCTTATTAAATTATCTACTAATTTATATAATAATTTTTAAATTCAATCATTTATTCATAACTTAACTAATTGTCTTCTTCAACATATCTCTTGCAAGTAAAATCTATCTTGCGTGTACACATTTCCCGTACACGTGTGTATGTAGTTCTTACATTGAATGCGAATATACTTAGCCGTGCGTCATTGTGGTCGCTGTCCGCTTCTTTAGTTCATTTTTGTTTTCTCACATATAAAGGCAGTCTATAGGCATTTTTTTCCTTACACACGCTTCGAGAATTCGAAAGAACCAAATTGGGAAAATTTGTGTTGATTTTTGCAATATAAGATTGATTTATTTAAAATAGTCAGGTTTTTGTCACAAGTAGTTTCAAATAGTTAGCCATGTTAGCCATTCACTAATACATTCACGAGATCGACAGTTATAGGTGAAAATTTCAAAAAAACTGTTATTGTTTTCCGAGGTCCGTTAAGTTTCTTTTATATTTTGGGCTTGATCGAGGAACAGATCAAGCCTTTTTTTTAACCTCGCCTTCTTTATGGATATGTATCGGTGTTTGTGACAAATTTCACCTAATTACCTTCAAAGCAGCTGGAACACGCCCACGTTGTTACTTCCTTTGCTTGTTGTCTATCCATTTCTACGAAAACCTGTCAATTCGACGGATGTATTTCGTAAATTGCCATATGACGCATTGTCTTATTAAAAAGTAATGTATAAAATTTCAAGATATCTACTTCGTTATGCAGATTAAAAGCCAAAGCCCATCGGACTGACAGGTGTCGTGTATTTGTTAAAGAAAATATTTTAAGCATTTGTTTTTATTTTCCTTTTAGTTTTTCTTTGGATGCCATGCAAAAATTGTTTAATCTTGAATCAGGAGTAATATATAAAATCGTCGTAGCATTCCGTTGCACATATTCAATGTACGCAATGTGATCATTTTTATCGCTCACCTTTCACCTATTGTTAAAAAGTTGAAAATGATTGCTCGCAAAGACGTTCGAAAGAGAACGGCATGGTATTTATTGAATTTCTTTTAAGTGTTTATATATATATACATATACATATATATATATATATATATATATATATATGTATATATATACATATGTACTATATATTATTTCAAACATCAATCCATCTTACATGCACATAAATGTGTGTCAATATTAAAATAAATTGAACAAAAGAATGATCGTAGCATATAAATATCGTAAATTTGAACCTTTTGCAAGAACCGACCAACAAATAAACAAACAAATAAACAAGCAAACAAAACAAATGAAGATGTGCACACAGTACATTCGGCCACAACAATTTGTTTTCTGAAATAACAATGTGTACCAGCATTTGCCGTTCTTTACATGTTACACGCTGTGTGTGTGTGTGTGTGTGTGTGTGTGTGTGTGTGTGTGTTTGGTCGAGCGATGCAGGAAAGCAATAAATAAAGGAAAAAAGAAAAATTCTGCAGAGTGCATGAAAGCAATTGTAGACGGGGCGGGAATGATGGCAATGAAGACTTTAAGAAGAGACAGAAAAAAAAAAACAAAAAAAAAAAAAAAATGATAAATAAAATTGCAAATAAATTGACCCTTGAAAACAAATGAAAAGTATAAATTTCAACATGAGATTGAATATCATTTGTTATCACGTATCGAATATAAACAATTGAACTTAAATAGACATATAGACGAAAATGCAGTGACTGAAAGATGTATATTAGTGCGAGTGCGAGTGCGAGTGCGAGTATATGCGAAAGTATGAATATTTATACTTATGCATATAATGTAGACAACACAATACATATACATTTTTGCATTAGTGCTTTTATTTGTATAAATATATAGAAATATATACATAAATGCAAACTTACATATGTGTTTTTGCATATGTCTGTTTGTGTTCAAACAGAGAGTTAAATCAAGTGTTTCATATCTATGCATCTCGTGTATGTACGTACATACATGTTCCTTTGTCCTGTTATGTTTAACAATTTATGTATAGATGAAAATCGTTACGAGAATACTAGAAAATTAAATTAGGTGTGGAGCGAATTTAAAAAAGCATACACAAACAACATACATACATACATTACAATATGTGCTATTATGTACGGACGGTACATACATGCAAATATGAAAAGTTGTACAAAAATTGCAAGTATAATAAAACAAGAATAAAATATTTCAGAAATCATTTAAAGTGCTCTCGAATAGAGATAAATGTTTTCTAGATGAACGATTTAATTTAATGTATACTTAAAGAAAAAACAACAAAAAAACAAAAGAAAACATAAACGCACACAATAAAACGGAGAATATCTCACATTTGTTCTTGTTTGTTGATTAGACAAGAAGAAGCACAATTATTTCTGCAAAACGATTCACATGATATTATTTTAGAAAAAGATTTTGTTACGATTAGATTGATTTTCTTTTTCTTTCTCGTTTTCCCTTCTCTTTCTCTCTTCACTTGATTGTTTAAATAAATGGACTTAATTAATCATTTGCAAGCTTGAGAGAAATTAAGCTTCAAATGCAAAATATTAAATAAAATACATTTCTTTTCACTGCTGGGATATACTTTGACTATTTACATCCTTAATGGAAAAGAATGGGCATGGTTAGCTAAAAAATACAAATCTATTCACGATAGCGATGGCCCTCGTATCGTATTTTATTTTATTACGACAAATGTAACGAATTTAGGAATAAGACCAAGGTGCAGATTTGAAAAGACGACGAAGAAGCAACGAATGGATTAACTTGCAAGTATAGCACAGTAATGGTATTTCTCCTTCTGATTTCAACGAGGTTAGCCGAGTATCGATATTTAAAGCTTCTTGCAAAAAACAACAACTTACAACTGTTACGAGGTATTAATCTAAAACCTGTCATCAATATTTCTGAAAACAGTACGACGCTGTCGGAGCAGATACGCTTCAAATTTGTAAATACAATTTTTTATATGCAACTATGGTGTAGATTAACCTAACCTCAAGTAAAACGTTTTGCTCTTTGAAAGTCAATTTCCATTTATTGTAAAGAAAGCAAAACTTATATGCGGACATTGTTGCGTATAAGTAATAACTTATATGCCCATATGCTGCTGAAATATTTTCACTTCTTTAAGAGCTAAGTTTTCTATGGATTTTTTGTGCATTGCAATCAAACCTCTGTTGAAAGTTAAAAATTAAAGTATATGAGCGAGTTACAAATGATAGGATAGGGTAGGGTATACAGTAGTGAATGCGTAGCGCGTGGAAGTATTTTCGAATTTTGTTTCTACACCGATTACGATAAGAAAAAAAAAAATTGAAAAATCCTTCTGATAAACAAAATCCGTGGTAAAAAATGCTCAACCGATTTCATGCGAGACACGAACACGAGACGAAGCTAAACGAATGGAATTCGTGTCTTTCATTCTTACCGAATTCGCTTCCCGCGAAGATCTTCCAGATTTCTGGAAATGCAAAGCACGCCATGTAACCGGCTAGCGACTATGTTGAAATGCGCCCGGCTTTTGCGACCTCCGACCCCTTATCTCAGGTGATGATGGGGGTGAGGATCTACAATTCACAAGGGTCCATGCCAGGGGAATGCGAAAGCGGTTATGGGATTTGTCTTTATCACGATGTAAGGGCTCTAGTTGGTAGTGCGCTACCGCTGCCACAAAAAAGGGAGGATAAAGAGATAGATAGATAGGTAGATAGACAGATAGATAGATAGATAGATAGATAGATAGATAGAGAGAGAGAGAGAGGGGGGGGGGGTTGCTTTTTCAGATTGCCATGGATGCTGTGAATGTGAATTTTACTTACACCGCACTTAGTTGTATTTTTTAATATGTGGGGCTTTGAAAAGATTAACAATACAACGCTTTTGGGAACGACTCTTCCATATTAGGTGTAGACGTAGATAGGTTAAGTTAAAGTTAATTGTATTTTAATTTTAATTTGTATATGTTTGCTTGCATTTACCATAACATTTTCTTTTTTCTTTTCTGCGAATGTTTTGCGATTGTGAAGATATTCCCGTACAAAGAACGTGAAGTTCTTTCTTCGCATTCTTTTCGCTGCTTTTGGAAAAAAAACCAATAAATAAATAAATAAATAAATATAAAACTGTAATAAATGTTTATTTATCATTGGTCAAATGTTTTTGTCCGTACTCTTCATTGTAGAGCAAGCATAGATCAAATTGTGAAAGAAAAGCAAAAGCGAAAGGGAGAAAAAAGGAAAGATAAAAATAAAAAACCCAAAAAACAAACAAACAAACAAACAAATATTCTTTCGTTGAATTTCTTGTGTTTATTGAAAAAGTTTTACTCTTGCGGATTCTTCTACATATCTGGTTTCGTATGTAGCTTTCGGTTTTTTTTTTTTTTTTTTTTGTTTCCTTCCTCTTGTTTTTCAGCTTGAACTTTATAAAGCACAAGTGATTATAATTATTTTTCCTTTTGAGAAGAATATTGAAACCACAGATATAGGTTGCGTTAAGCAATTTTGCTCTTTAGTGTTTTTGTGAATTTGATTTTCTCATTGACTGCGGTGTATCGCTTACCCATATCAATATCTATATATATATATATATATATATGTACACATACAATAATTTCCTTTTAATAAAAAAAGTAACTAAACTATGTTTCAAATAAAATCGGAGATATGAGTGCTTTTATTGGATCTTCTTTTTTGTATTGCGCTCAAGGGAGACTTCAAAATACGATTTGACAGAGAGCAGCAGGTAAATTTATTGGATTTCTTTCTTCAGCTTATAACTCATGAAACAAAAGTTTTGCTATAACTTTGCCGAAAACCAAAAAAAAGATTGTGTGAAGAGTATAATATATGTATGCAAAGAATTAAATCAAAAAAGAAAAAATGAAAACAAAAAAATGATATTCGGTTGCGACCGAATCTTTTACGCTCGTCACGGTTAACCGGTGCAAGGTTGAAGGAAAATGAAAGCAATATAAATTTGCGTATTCTATAACGTTTGGTGGGCGTGGTCGATCTTTTAAATTTTTTTTAGGAGTAATTTTGTAGAAATTCACATCACGTGTCCGTAGCACTTTGTGAGCAACGAGCAAAACCCATTTGGGCGTTGTAGGCGTGTTTCCCTGCAGGCGATGTCTTGTTTTTTGCGAACGAAGCAATACTTACCGCAGATATTAGGTTCGGCAAATGGACCTATGGTCCAGTCGAGGAGACAAACATGCATGCTAGGTGCATATTCCAAATTTGAAGCGGGACCAGAGTTTATATTCTTTATGGGGTTTTTGAAACTTCTTTCGTAAACGTGTAAACGTGACCTACGAACGATGTGGCCAATTTTCAATGGCAATCTATGTGCAATAACTTCCAATATTTCAGCCAAATTTGATGACGATACTTTTTCTTTTGCGGTCAAGACAATGTTTATAGCAGGCATTGCGCGGAAAAACAGACGAACATGTTTAAATCGATTGAGAATTTGATGCAAAGAATACATATATATACTCTGTGGGGTCCTTCTGGGCGTTGCAAACGTTGTGACAAAGTGAATGTACCCCCCATCCTCTTTTGTTGATGGATTAAAAAAAATATGTATATAGAAAATATTTACGGTTAGCTACGATTCTTGGGTACTGGCGTAATCAAGTCAGGGGTCATTATAATATATATATTATATCGTTTTAAAAGTAATTTGAAAATATTTTCAAAATAATAATGCATTGCGAAGCACAATATTGTGAAAAATAGATGAAAAAAATTGAGATTAACGGCAATTGTTCGTGTCATGTGACTTCTTAAACGAAGAGATGAACTTTATTTTTTGTTGTCCATATCTATCGTTTGGAACAATCAAGCGCTCTTGGAGTAAATGAAAAAGTAAGTAAACCACACAATACAAAATATGATGTCAAAAAATGGGTCGACCGAAATGTTCTGTCCGTTCTGTTTACAACAATTTTCAACAACAAGTACCCGTATATTGATTTGACCAATATATGGCTATCTATTTTGATCCCTGAGAGTATATATATATATTGATCTAGTAAATGAACTAAAAAGAATGTAATCGATGTTAGTATTGACATGTGCTACGCGATCGTGTACCTATGGCTACTGATAAAGTTCATTTACGCCATTGTATTTTGTATGA
This sequence comes from Glossina pallidipes, assembly GCA_000688715.1. Classification (NCBI taxonomy): domain Eukaryota; kingdom Metazoa; phylum Arthropoda; class Insecta; order Diptera; family Glossinidae; genus Glossina; species Glossina pallidipes. The sequence continues at coordinate 2,703,968 of KK499764.1, read as the reverse complement.
ATTCCAACATAGGGAGCGTGTAGATATTTATTGAAAGTTTTTGGTGAAGGTGCAGTTTCTGTTAAAACATGCACAGGGCGGTTCGAAAATTTTCAATTAGACGATTTCGAAATTTGTGATAGAGAGCCACGCTCTGAGTCCTGTTGAAGTCCTTTTTTGACCATATTGGGAAACTAAGATTCTAAATATGGGCAGAGCTTATCGGTACACCTGGTATTAGTTAAATTTTAAGATGAGCTAAAGTAATTTAATTAAAAAATCATAGATAGAAAGAAAATGTGAAATTTTTGTATAAATTACTTACCCTTGAGCTCGGAAAGCCTTCAGTTCACGATCCATACTGTCCTTAATATTTTGTTCCGAATATAGGCCAATAGGAGAATTGAATTGTTTATGCACCAGTTTACGTTGAACGGTAGCCATAGTTTCTTTTGTTTTTCTTTTTGTTGCGTTTGAATTTTTTTATGAAAATAATTAAATTTTCTTAAAAAGCAGAATCAACTCGTTTAGGGAAATCTTAAAATACGTAGTAGAGTAGTATCTGAAGGGTGCAAGGAGAAGAAGACAAAATCGAAACATGATTTAAAAAGTGGAAAAATACAAGAAAGCATGTCGTGAGACATTTTCAAATCCTATCAATTTCGAAGATAAGTTCGTGAATAAAAGTGCCCCAGACAGCGAATGTATAATGGCTCGCTTTGCCTTGTCGGAGACATGCGCTCGACGAATTGTGTTCTTTTAACATAATCAATCATTCAGGGGATACCGCCTACAGACACAGTGAACACATATCCCACTGATAAATGTTATCGCTTTATCGATTAAGCATCTACTATAGTTCCGACGAAGTATATGCTCTACTACATCTAAGATTTGAAGGCACGAGCGTTGATTGGACAAGTCACGATTCTCATTCGCATAAGGATATCATAGATGGCTTCACCAAATACATTAGTAAGAATTTTCGATCAATAAGCGAGACAGGGTTTCACCGAAGAAAATAGTTACTTGATTCAATATTGCTTCAAAGACTTATGATAGAAAATTGTTCTACGCATGCTAATCATTCAGCTGCAGCTGTTTGAGTCATCTTGATTTTACAAATAGTCAGATCGCATTCTTTGCGACAGATATATTAAGGCGAGTCACGGGCAAGTCACAAAGATATCCAATTTTCGAGAAACATAACTTTTTTAAATAAATATTCAGATCCTTGCTAAGAAAACTCACATGGAGTTGAAGTTTTTCTTTTTTTTTCAAACCATGCCGCTTGCGCCGTATCGCCAGGCATGAAAAACACGGAAATGTTCTCTTCTCAACCCGTTTATCGCAAATATTGAAAAGATATATATATACACGCTTACATAACTGACCGATATGATCACATGATGTAAGTGGGAGTGTTTAAAGGGATATTTATAGTTAGAGCGACCTTGCGAAAGGGATCGTAGAAACAAAATCTAAAATCAAATGCTAAGCAATTTTTTTATATTTGAAATGCAATCGAGCTAATTATAGTTACATTTTTCAGTTGATATGTAGTAGTATGCGAAAATGTATAACTTTTAAAATTCTTTCCACCTTCTTTCAATTAATTGAAGCTGGAAAAATATTTCGTATAAGCTTAACAGAGGAGAAAAGACGAAGATATTTTCATAGAGTAATCGTAAAAAGAAAAGAAAATAGAACCGTCAGTTTTGTTCGTTTGTTTGTTGTTTGATCGTAAGTCGTTGTTGAATTCGTTCTGTAAAGACAAAAAGAGAAGAGCGAAAATTATTTGACTTGATTTGATTTGATTTAAGAGCATTTTCTAAATGTATTTAAAAAAAAAAAATATGTATATATATAACTGAGGGTAATTATTAATTACCGATAACATATGTATTCAATTGAGTGGCATTAATTATATGCCTATCGTATTTACTATATAATGAATTTGAAAATATTATATAAAAATATTTCATATTGCGGCTAAAAATTGAATGTACAATAATGCGCTTGAGTTTCAAGTTTACAAACCATAGGGTTTTTTGTTTTTTGTTTTTTTCTATCGAGCATAGGATCACTTCACGTGCAATTTAACTGAAATCAGTTACAGTAGCTTTCAATTAATTGCTTTCAAAAAGTTTATCACGTTTATTTGTTCATTTAAGCGAAACGTTTCAACTGAGTATATGTCACACACAACTTTCCGATATATATATATGTATATATAGAGGACAAGCAATAGTTGTCTCAAGCTATGCAAAATTTTGCAGGCCGGTTAACTTTAAAATATATCGCATTTAAATAGAATGTAATTAAATAATTATCACTGTGCTGTAGACTGACTGCAAGGTTTTGCATATCAAATTGAAATTTCAAATATTTCGTTGCCACCTCACGGCCGTTTGTTGAAATTAAATTTAGAAAATAAACTAATCAATATTGCTGCTTAGCAACCGACTTATCGGCGCGATTAGTTACCTTCTTTGTATGCATCATTTATCGAATAATTAATAAATAATGTAATTCCTATTCATATTCATCATCATGTACATAACCCGTGTACCTGGAGTAAGTTCGAGTAACCTTAAATTGCAGTTCACGTGACTGGTCCATTTTATAAACGTGTCGTTGCAACGTTAACGCGCTAACGAATTCGGGTACACAGGATATGCTATTTATTAATACTCGCAAGCAAAGCATATCTCTTTACGTAGACGATTTAAGAGTAGGGAAGGAACGCAACAAGTAAAAAAAACAAAATCGTTCATCGAGTCTTCTTCTGCTGCTTTTTTACTTTTCTCTATTAACACAATTTAACTGAAATTAACATGAATTTAGCCTTAATAGAGAATTGCTTTCCCTAGTATGGTTTACAATGAAAAGTTTGTGTGGGGAAAAGGAACATATGATTACAATCGATTTCTGTCTCTATCGTGAATTATTTACCTCTGCAGAGATGATAACAACAACAAAAGCCTGAGTGTAGGGCGCATGCAAATCGAATACATTCGTGTTATGCATTTTTGTGCTTCAAATTTAATTCAATGGAATTTTCAACATTTTACATTTATTTTCATTCTTTTCGTTTTTTTTCTTTTTTGCTGTTTTTTAAATTTATTTATCTCTCTATTGGCAAAAGAGTATTTTATTTTAATTGTGCAATTGCACGTTAAACACATACAAAAGCACATGTCCACTGCAATCAAGTCCATCAACAGTAGCGCTGTACAAGTTTTCCTGCCTGTACATGTACATTTTCACACAAACGCAAACACCGGCACACGGACACATGTATATATAGGTAAAGGCAAAAATGAACACAAATGTAGCACATATGCATATAGATTCTATCTCGTTCACCTATCAGGCCACCTGTTGTTTTTATATCATTGTATACACATTCACATTTTTACAAACATCAGTTTGCATATCTATGTATATATATATATATATATATAAATATACTTATATTGCATACATATGTCTGTAGCCGCTAGTAGTCAAATGGTCATGAATTTCATGGCGGTGGATTTATTTAATTGACAAAGCGATAATTTTAATTGAATTTCTATAAAAAAAAAAATAAATAAATAAATAAAATAAAATAACAATAATAATAAAAAAAAAAAAAAAAAAACAAGAAAGAAATTCTATTTAGCTTGGGCCGAATACATTATTACACGCCTCTAGCTTTTATATGATATCTGATTGTAAGATGCGTATCCTTTAGGTGCCATGGCAGCGATAGGCATTGTCCGCAACAATCATTTACGATGAAGAAGTCACTTCAGCTTAATTGCTATACATTTTAATATAAATCTACCTCTATGTATATGGTTAACTGGCTTTTTTTTTACTTAAAATAAAATTAAAGATAAATTAAGACGTGACTTTAACATATTCAAATTGATTGATTAATTAATTCAGAACGAAATTGAAATGAATAAATAGCAAAAGCAAGTTTCCTTGGTATGGCAGTTAAAGTTCCCAATATCTCTCGAGCGTTTCTCCTATTAGCTATTGTATCGTATATACCTTATAGCGAAGAATGTACATTATATATATACATATATATGTATACATATACATATATATATATACATATATATATATATATATATATATCTAATTATAATTTCGTAAAATTTTGTAGCATTTCCAAGAGTAATTAATTGTATTATTTACCCGATGGCAGCATGAATGAGGCAAATTACGTTGTACGACATGTTTTTAGATCCTTATTCTATATATGATGATGAACGTGTCTGGCAATGTCGGTTCGGTTATATTTAGAAATTCTGCATAAGTATTTGTTTGTTTCATTAGAAGTTGAGGCGTGTCTTTCGTGTAAGGAGTGATTATTTGTTAGCGAGGGAACAGAGCAGTGTGGCTTCCATAAGAAGAGTTTACTATTTTGCCTAAGAAATTTGATCCGAGCTATTAACGCTCGCTTTGTCATTTGTGAAAAAAAAGATTTTTTAAAAAACTTGGACGGAACGTACTTTCGACATCAATAAAATTTGTAGCTTCTCACATCAGAGGATTTGCTTAGCTTTTAATGGGTTACCCGATTAGTGGTGGCTGTACATTTATATTCCGTTTTTATCACATCCAGAAGGGCTTAAAATACGCTCAGCTTTTATTATGCCGATCGATTCAGAGTCAATTTTTAAACAACTTTTAGAATCGTTCATTTTCTGTGTCGATTCCAGTTTATCCGTCCGTCCGTCTGTATACAAAAGTATTCAAGCTGTATCTTTTGATGAAATTCGCTGCACGACATGTTTTCGTCGAAGGACGAATTTCATTCAAAATGATTCGGATCGGACAACTTTTCCGTCCATTTGCTATATTAAGCCTTACTTGCGGTGATATCCTGTTATAGTGACTTGTTGTTTGTTTATCAAGTCTTTGGTTTTTTTTTTTTTTTGATACACTTTGCAAGTTAGTATTGTTAAGAGAAGGGGTTACAAGTTCAGCTGCACATGAAAGACGATGCAAAGTCAATCATTTAACAATATTTGGCGAATAATTCCATTGATAAGCGGGTTTTATATTAACAGATTATTATTATTTCTTTTCAGAATTTTTCAAAAGAGTGGTTTCGTTTAATCCATGATAGTGATAATGACAGATTGAAAATCGCGTTCGCAATCATAATTTTGCTTGGCTAAGCAATGCGCGTACGGAAATTAGGAAATTTCTATCGTTTATCGCTTTATTAAATTTATGAAATATTTGGATTTCATTAGCTCGATTGACGCTATTGATTATTATAATTTTTAATATTCTCACGTTCTGCAACGGCATAATTCGGTCACCTATGAGCCGCGCGTAGACGCTTATGTTTCATATCAGTACTGAATTTTCGAATCACTTTTAGGCGAACATTTCGCGATGACATTGTATGTGACTGTAGCAGTCACGAATTCTGTGCGAAGCAATGACCTGCGTTAATAAATTTTCCAGCTGCCTGAATAATTTCGTTATCTCCTTTCAATAGTTGCTGACGATAACGAGCTTCTTTCTATTCTTAACTATGCAGCGCAAGTATTTAGAGCCCCACTAGTTTTTTTTTTCTTTTTTTGTTGGTTTTTTTTTTGCCTCTAAAGCTTACAAAATTACGCAGCTCCATATAGTACGGGCAATTTGATGAATTTAAATATGAGATTGTGGAGTTGGTAGCGAAATGAAATCGGAGCCATGGATAATATCATCGTGTGGCTCGTAAGTAGGTGCAGGAATAACGAGCCCGAAGTAAAACTTTTTATTCAAAATACGGCGGCTTGAAGGTGTGAAATCACTTATAAATGAAGAAATGCTGTGACATCGGAAGTACTCTGATCTAGAATGTTGTTAACTTTTTGCTCGTGATTTCTAGCTTTTATCTTTATCCCACTTATTCTTTCCTCTCAGGTGTTTTCATCTATGTTTGTGGTATTTAGCAAATATTTTTTTTTTTTTTTAAATCTTTCAAGACTTCCCACCCAAATAATATTCGTTGTTAACAAAATGCCATGAGGGAAGGAGCTCACAGTGCACAACACCACGATAGCTGAAGAAAACTCTTAATATCGCCTCGATTTTGGAGCGATTTTGGCGCGGTTTTCAGGACTCAATATTCGCTCAATTTTCAAGTCTCAGCTCCCCCAATAATGCCTTTTATAACCGATTAATAGTTCTTTGTTCCACAAAGTCGCACATTGTCAACGTACGCGAAAAGTACATTTGTCTGCTTATGATGTGAACTTTCACACAAATGTCTGTCGCAGTGTAAGCATTTTATAATAAAAAACAAAAAAATGTATGTGATTTACATAATTTTTCGGACACAGTTTGATAATTTCTTAGCAATCTTTAATGTCGTACTTTAGGACATCTGTGGGGCTATACCAGCAGTTTTTATTAGAGAAAATACAAAAGTATTGAGGCAATAAGTATAAGTAACTAGTTATAGGTTGGTCATAAGATAAGGGTGACCGACCTTCGCTGTGAAAGGGAGAAATAAACGGAGAAAACAATACCTTACAGTTGGCACGGGATTGATATATCGGAACGATAAGCCAAGACACAACAAAATCTACCTTTTTTGGAAAACTAACAACCTGGCTTTTATATTGCAAGAAAAGAAAAAAAAAAGGGAAGGAAAGGTGTTACATGTGTTTTTGTTCATTTTTGATTTACGCTATAAATATTATATTTTATTTAATTTATTTATTTTTATGTATGTATTATGTAATATATTCAGTTCATAACAAGATATATATTACAATATAAGTAGGAGATTGGGAGTAAGTTAACCCACGTTTCATACTACTTAACCTTAGGTTCATAGCAATGGCAAGGGTTAGGTAAGGTAACTTAACAACTATCAATAACGTTATCGACTTGGTAACGTATGTTTCACTTTATTTACTTTTATCCGAAATGGAATATAAGGCACGCATAGGGGAATACAATAAACGCAAGCGAACGTAATGCCTAGAGACAGGAACAGGACGACACGGGACAATAAAGCCAAGCTTATTCAGTAAGAATGAAGGTTCGACTTCCCCATATAACTCTCGAGAGAGTTTAGGCTGATTGGAAGGACCTTTTTCTCGGAAGAGGAGGGGGAGTGTTCTTTACGCTGCCCCTCTAGGTACCGCGAAGTGCAAATAGGAGAAATTGTTTCTGAACAAGCTATAGCTTAGTGGTCGAACAACTTAGGCATACTCGCCAAGAGGTCTAATTAAAGATACTCAGATAGTTAAGCTAATCATTAATTCATTTCCTTTCATTTCTCAAAATCTTATTTACTTTATATAAACATCTTGAAAACAAGACTACGAGAGGCATATCGTTCTGCACGCTAAACTATTACTTACATATATATATAGATATAAGTTACCCTAAAGAATACTTTCAAGTCTTTTATGCTAATTGCTGAACGTAAGAAATTTCTATTCTTAGCTTTTCGATTAACTTTACATGCCCCTCGGTGCGGTCGCTTGGTTATGTTTCCTCATCAGCACTAATGGCTTTGGCATTGGTTTGGCATTGAAAGTCGGATTTTGGCGATTTGGTTATTGCATCGATAAAGTAAATGTTTTCAATGCAAGAGTTCATAAATTTAAACTTCAACATTTACTCATGCTCACATATCTATATATATATATATATATATATGGTATTTATGTATGTATGCATGTATGTATGTATATATTATATATTGTTGTGTTATGTTTTGTGTGGTAATTTTCAATTGCATTCTTTTTATCAGATTCTCTGCGTTCGCACTTAAAATGCAAATTCACACCATTCGCATTGTCCTCTTATCAGATGATAACGTTGATGATGGTTTTTATTAGGTTTTTATGTTATGTTCGCATTGCAATTGTATGCAGAGATATTTACAAAATTATTTTTTATATATTTACTTAGCATTTTTTGCGTAATTTTATTGTTTTTCCTTTGTATATTTATATACATAAATATATATACACATACACATATACACAAATATAGCTATGTATGCATTTCATGAATTTATTTGTTTATTTAGATATTGTTTGGTTTAATGATTTTTTCTTTCATTTTTGTTTTTTATTTCTTTTTAAGGTAAATTTATTGTAAAAGGCTAAGAAAAAAACATTACCGTGCATGTATATAGAGGATAATAATAAAAATTTATAAAAAAAAAAAGGGTTAAAGAGAAGGGAATAAAAAAAAGATTAAATATTGAAAATCACCTTGTTTCCTTTTATTATTTATTTATTTATTTATTTTATTTTATTTTATTTTTTTTTTTTTTGTTGTTTCTACTTAAAATCACTACTGTCACACCTTAATATTAATTTTAAACTAAAAGTTTTTGTCAATTGAAATATTTCAACTTTTGTTGGTCACAAGCAAATATTTATATGAATATAATCTAAAAATATTTATTAGATGTCTCTGTATGCGCTTGGAAGTGGAAATATTCATTAATATGCAATATACTTGGACCTGTTCCTCATATTAGCGCTGCACACAAACACATATATTCGTGTATAGACGTTTGCCTATATAAGTATCATATAGACTATAAATATATATGTATGTGTATGTGTACATGCACCTGAAGAAATGCTTTTTCTTACTGTACGTGATGCTCGCTGTTAAGCAAGCTAGTCACAAGCATAACCAATCATCGTTTATTTTTGGCTTTCGCTTAAATATTTTGAACGGGAAAAGAAAACATTAAGAGAATATCATTTTAAAAATCGGTCCATTAATAGATAGATATGTGCGCTCGCGCATCTACGCATGCCAGTTCGCCCAACTAAATGCATCTGCATGAAATATGTAAAATAATGTATTTCAGTCTTTGTACGTAATTGATTTTGTTCCATTTTACACGCATATAGGGCATAAATAAAATAATATGCATTTAATTGTTCAGCGAAAGTTGAAATGCAAAACACTCACACACTTAACGTCAATGAAGAACGCTAGAGAAACATGAAGATGACTTCACCTTGGAGGATATGTGCTTTCAAGAAAATTGTGATGATGTAACGTGGCATACGTTTATTGGGAGAAAAGTGCAATTATCGTGTAATCTTCAAAAATACCCGTGGGAATTTATGACACAAGTCATCCGATATCACTACATGGACTTTTTATTCATTTATTTTTTTAATTATGACGTTATAAAAACCATTTGTTTGCTTCAATAACTTACAAACTCTCAATAATTATATTTTTCAATATTATTCGAGCTATTGGTTAAATAATGGCAAAATTAAATTCTTACAAAAATGTAGAGCCGTCCATTGCCATGACGGCATTTTTAAATAAAAATGGCAGGAAGCAACATCTAAAGCGAAAAACATTAAGTAAGAAAATTAAATTCGGTCGGGACCGAATCTCTTATACCCCTCACCGTTTACGTATGGAGTGGGCACAGTTCATTTCTTCTATTTTCAAAATAAAAATTTTCGTCACATAGGCATGTGGGCGTTGTAGGCGTGTCCTTTGAAAAGTTTGCAAATTTGTAAGCGGTATCTCCACTTTCGCTAGCGGGAGAATGTTTACCACAAATACTACATAGTTGCGCCCACAGACAGACGGACAGACGAACAGGCGGACATGTTTCGATGCATTCCAAATTTGAAACCGGCCAAAAATTTATATGCTTAAAAGGGTTTTGAAACTTGTTTCTACGCATTATAATGGTATTGAAAATATAATTAAATTTTGATACACTACGATATTGGGTAGACTTGGTCAATTTTTTCCACTTTTGTACACAAATCGTTCTAACGTTTCCGCCAGATGTAAAGGCGTATAGCGTCGTTTTCGCGACCAAGAGATTACGCAGGCGGGCAGACGGACATGCTTAAATCGATTTAGAATTTGATGCTGATCAAGAGTATATATACTTTGTGGGGCGTCTATTGGTTCCTTCTGGGTGTTGCAAACGTTTTGACAAAATGAATATAGCCCCCAATCTTCGGTGATGAGTATAAAAACAAGTAAAAGCACTATGATGGACCACGACCCATTGCTTAATACTCTTCATCACCCTATAAAAATAAGGCGTTCTATGAGGAGTGGTCAAAAAGTGGACTAACTCCAACCATTTTCAGTAGCGCTCTGCTGTGAGCCAAAACACTTTGATAAATCAAATGTCATCAGAATGTCTTAAAAATTGCAGTCTGTACCCTGGCTGCACACAAGAAAACAAGACGGACAGATAGACTGAAAAGCTTAAATCGATTCAGACAGGGATACTAAATCGATCGATATAAAATAAGTTGGAGCCATTGCCTCAATTTCTTCTGAGTTTTGCATACATTCGCACATCTTAATAGAACCTTCAGTCATCCCTATCGCCTAGACGACACCCTACAAGTGATGTAGGGTATAAAAATTTCTTACCTCAAGCAAATAATGATATGTGCATGCCATACAAAAGTTAATGGTAAATGGTATTTTTGGGTTTGCAATGTATTTTCATGCAAACGCACTCTCCATTTATCAGGTACTTTCTTCTTCGCCTTACCTGAAATATATGTTTGAGGAGGAAGAGTTCCAAAATATTATATTCGCTGATAAGATAAATTTTAATTTCGACGGATGTGGTGGCTGACTTGAATATTGGCGGGATGCTCGATATTCTTCGACTAAGGTACTACAAGCGCGACCATGTTGGTGGATATCTTTTATGGTATGGGCTGCGAATTTAACACATATATAAATATTTTTCAGGGGCGTGTTAAATTAAAGGTATATACAGGGGATAGCGAAAATTCTATGAAAAAAATGCTGGTCTTGTCTTTTCTTGTATGTTTTTTAATGAAGAAAATATGCTCGACCGAGCGAAATACGAGAAATAGGGATAAATGGGAAAAATTTGAGATTACTTTGGATGGACAATTTCTCGATCGGATCGGAAATTTATCAATTTTTATACTGTCTTCGTTAAACTTTTTAATAAATTTCAAAGCTGAAGGTTATATGTATATGTATATGTATATGTATATGTATATATATATGTGTTCACGCAATATTTAGACAAATTTTTTTTATATTCTACGTTCTTTTGACCTTTTTGCGTACTGTTGAGGTTCTGAAACATTGCTGCTCCCAATAATTTTGAAAGATTGGTAAAAGAGTTGAGCTACTGAAGGCAAAGTTTGGTGATGAGTCGCAAAAACTGTAACGTAGCCTGACTAATTATACAAACAAAAGGGATACTTTTTAAATTTTGAAAAAAGAAGAAGAAAACGCAAGTAAATAATGCTTTACATTGAAACTAAGCCATGGTACTTAGGTTCGGAAGAAAATATCTTTAAAATAACTTTCTCTATAGCTTTGAATCCACTGACGCGCAGGATCCCTTCAATTGTTAATTACTTTGTCCGTTGCCTGGCAATGGTAACCGCCACAAATCCCCGTTTGGACGAATTTCTGTGGCCAGAAATTAAAACGTTAAATACTGAGAGCATGTGATTTAGGTAGGAAAGTATTACGCGCCACCCGGCTGCTGCTACGTTCGATTTACTGAAGGGGAAGTGTACCTAGCCGATCATATCGAAACGAGTGACGCGGTCGTGTGATTTATTTATTTATTTATTTATTTTTTTTTTGGTTTACATTAAAGCATAGGCCTTTGCTGATAATCTCTAAACTTTGGAATACTTAGAGGCGAACATTCATCAGGCCATTGCAGGGAAAACGAAACTCACACTGGCTAAAGTGATTAAAAATTGGAGTCACCGTATGCGTCAGTGTATTTAAAGTCGTGATAGGGCTTGCAACGATATCTTGTACACAGCGTAACCGCAATGTCTGAGCTTCAAAATAAAGCGTTATCTACTTTGATACGTTGAGTTGTTTCATTTTTGTTTAGTTTCTTTCAAATTTTAAGATTATCACTTATAATTAAAAGAATACTTACTATATGCCACAAGGCACCATTGTCTGAAATTGAAGAAATAAAAAAATAATGAAAACAGTTTTTTATTCCACTGCTTCAAAGTTCATTTCATTGGTTCAAAGTTTATCGTTTAAAGATGAGAAATAATCTTGCGATAAGCTACCTATGTGGATTCGTGTAAAACTGCGAAGAACATTTGTTTAACAGCAAGTTAAGCTAGCAGCCATATTGCGAGCGTCATTGCCGAGACTTCACAAGTTGCGAAGAGACTCCTTTTTTTGTAGTTTTGCGAGTTTTTGTTGTTTGTTTTACAATAACAATCATACACAAGAGCAACATATGGCTGCAAGCCGCTGCTTTATCAAGTCTTACATAAATAAGAATACGAGTTTTTAATGATTAACGAAAAAGTGTTCGCCGGATAAGCGGATATAAGTCAAGTTTCTTTTCCAGCCCAACTTGCCGTCGTTATACGGATACCTAATTGTTGTCAATAGATTAAATTTATAAATACTCGTGGCTCGGCCATGAGTGTTTTGACAATGCTTAAACAATAGTACCATACCCTTCGTAGGCAATGTCGCGTTGCCTTTCTTTATTCGTTTTCCCAATTGCTTTACAAGTGCCTGTGGTATGCATGTATATTACTGCAGAAGGATCTAGGCTGTCGTTTATGTTAAGTTACAAATTTGATCTTAAAAATTAAAAGAATACAAGGTAGAAGTTTCTTTTAAACTCTCTTAAAAGATAAATAAAGTAAAATGAAGTTTATTTGATACTTTTACTGCTTTCTAAAGCTACCAATACGGAGTGACGCACTTAATTGTAAGAGGTATGATGTCACCCGCAATCGCTATATCATTGCAAGTTCAAAACTCAAAGCAATTTTATTGTATGCTACTTTCAATAATGCCGCCACTATTACTATTCTTCTTATAAGTTATAAATGTTGATTACACTAAAATGTTTACTGTTGCAAACATCTAAGAATGAAAAGATTTCTTTTTGTTTGTATTTTGCCGAACGAGCGCAAAGTTCTTTGTAACAGCAGCGAAGTTTTTCAAAGTCAAATGTTTTTCTCATTCTCAGTTGATGTTAAGATATTCAAGTCTTTTTCACTGGCACCGTCTGTTCATAATTATATAAATTGTATGTGTTTGTGGGTATGTATGTATGTATGTATGTATGTATGTATGTATGTATATGTATAACCGCGTGCGCGTATATATATATGTATGTATGTATGTATGTATGTATGTATGCATGTATATGTGTATGTGTGTGTGTGTGGGAGACTGCAGTCGTATGTAAATGCAAGTACTAACAAGAAACAAGTGAAGAAGAAAACACAAAATGTTGTGTATATATGAAGAAACTTTTGAAACTTAAACGGTGTGATGAAAAAAAAAGAAAAAGGAAAACAAAAAAAAAGAAAAAAAAAAATTGAAAATAAAGCAAACTAAACGAAATGAAAAACTTCAAGAATCACATAATAAAAAAGTTACTACCGTTGTTGTTATTGTTATTTTTGCAGCAACTTGTTTTCTTATTACACTTTTATGGTGAAATTTTCTAAAATGAATGAAAAATCCATTTACACACTGACAGGCTTTGTCGGGTGCACATTATCACATGTTTTAACTCATTAGATAATGATGTGACAATAGACGCTTGCGAAGTGAGTAATTTGTGTGTGGACGCGTGTGTGTGGGTGTATGTAGGTGTGTGCAATATAAACAAACATACCTTGAAGATACGCGATAGCGTGACATATCACATATATCGGATCAGTGTATTATAAATTTCGAGTAAACTTCGATAGATATGATTAACTGGAGGCGATATCTGCAAACCGCTTGGAACTTGGAGTTTTCATACTAAATATGAAAATAATAGTATTACCGAAATATCGGTACGCGATCGAAAGTTATAGATGCACATATGAAAAAATTGTCGGGTGTTCTTTCAAAATTGTCTTAGTTTTTTATACTCATGGCCGTAGGATAACGGATATATTAGTATTGTCAAAACACTTGCAACGCCCAGAAGGCAGCTTCGGACACTCCATTAGGTATACATATTCTTGATCAGCATCAAATTCCAAATTGATTAAGATATTTTCGCCTCTCCGCCTGTCCGTCTGTGTAAAGTCTGTTGTAAACAATCTGCTTTCGGCTTCGTCGAATATGGATCACGTAGCCCTAGTTTTTGGATACCACCTCATTAATTGTAAATGCTTTGTCTTGAAAAGTTGTTCATGATAGTAATTTGGTATAAAAATTAGATGGACAAAATTTGAATTACATAGGCATGGGAATATCATGGACCTCACTCCCTACAAGAGTTCTCATGAATAGTCAGCCCTTCAGAAAGAGATTTCATTTGTAATATTTTATGCTGAGAAATTGCTGAACAACAGCAATTTTGGCAAAAAAGTTAACAGTAGGGAACTTGGATCAGACCTAACAAGCCCTTATATGAAGAGAAAATATAATTTCCAGTTTTCTATGACGGCAACTAAGAAATAATAAAATTTTTAGAAGATAAGAAGAAAAAAAGGTTTTGCCCAAAATCTTCGTGTTTGGACGCTTGAGATGGAACGCTGAAATTTGATAGGAATTGAATGCGAATAAGAGAATGCATGTTTCAGATAAAAAAATGTAAGCGTAAATTGAAATGATAGGTAGCGAGAGACTTGTCCTAAGATGATTAAAGTTTTTTACATTCCCTGATTTTGTATATAATTTTCATTAATTCAAAGCGATTGGACCAGAGCCCGCTTTGAAATACCCCACACTAATCTATAATTGTTCCTATACTGACTTTCAAAAAAAAAAAAAAGGGAAGAAGTGATCGAAGAAGTCGTTGGATGTGAACTATTTTCAATAGCGTTTGTTCATTCCTGGGTTGATCCGTAGTCAGTGTAGCAAATGTGATTCAAATAAAAGCAAATGAAAACAACAGATAGATAAACGGGCGGACGGGCGGATGGACGGACAAGATTAGATTGGTATAACAAAAGATGAGGATATATGAAGGCCATAATTATGATATGTACTTTATAAGTACTACAAGTAGAGTAGGGTATAATAAGAATCTTTGAAAATTTCGTTTTGCTTAATATAATTAGTTAATCTTCTTTAATTTCTTTGTCAAATCAATTATAAGAATACTGAATAAGTTCAAATTCCATTAAGTGATTGTATTGACAACGATTAAAAAAGAAAATGAAAAAGAAAAAAATCGCAAAGCTTTTATTAATTATTTGAGTAAGAAGCATTTAAAGTTGAACTAGGGCATCGTAGTGTTTCGACTACAATAGGGAAAAATAAAAACAAATCGAGAAGGGAAAGCTGAAAAACATGAAAAAAAGTAAAAATCCTTTAATTAGCTCAGTTAAAAACAATTCAATTATTACCAATTTCGCCAGAAACTTTATCGTCGTCGTGCTTTCTGCGTTTCTAGTTGGGGCAGTCGCAGTGCTCTCTACAAGCATACGAACATGCACTGCGTGCATATGTATATACGTATGTGTATATGTATGTATGTATGTATGTATGTATGTATGTATGTATGTATGTATGTATTATCTCTAACAAAATATCAAAAACTAATTTGATTATAATGTACTTGAAATTCCATTTGTTATCGTTGTTATTGTTTTTTTCTGTACATATATATATATATATATATGTATATATATATATAAATAGACATTTTTTTTATATAAAAGTGTAGGAAGTGAATTTTTTCCAGCAATTAACACGCACCACCCGCCCTTATAAATTGCTTTTTATTTCTGTTGTTAAAAGTACAAATAAAAAATTAAAAAGCAAAAAAAAAGCCAAAAATGAATGAATAAATGGATGAATGAATGAATGAATGAACAAAGTCCAAACTAAAGCGAAAATAAATTAAAACACTAAAACAATTAATTTTCAAAAAACAACTTAAACTTTGTTGGTAAAGTATCCAGCAGCGGTAGCGGCAGCGCCCAGTCAAGCCGCGCAGATCGTCGCAGTTGCCGTTGCGGAAGCTTAAATATGTTGCTACAATGAATTGCAATGATGGCAGCGATGCTTATGGTAGCAGTGGCACAGTGATAGAAATAACAAACAATACAAAACTATTTAATTTGCTAAAAGTTGCAAAAAGGGCATAAAACAACAACAAGGATAACAATAACAGAAGCTACTAACTACCATCACTACGACTATTGTTGCTACTACTACTACTACTACTATTACTACTGCTACTACTAGTACTACTACTACTACTATTACTACTACTACTGTTACTACCACTACTACAATTACTAGTGCTTCTAGTGCTACTACGGCTACTACCAGTACTATTACTACTACTATTGCTGTTACTACCATATTGCAATTAGTAGAGCATACAAATATTTCGAAGTAAATAAAATGCTGCAAATATCAGTTAATACATGCACAGGACCCAAGTAGTGGAAAAGACCAAGCGAGAAACAGAGAAGAGAGAGAACAAAAACTTACAAGAGCCACTTGGTCGGACAGCTGCCATTAAATTACACGAGTCTCGAATTTCTGCTTTTTATTTTTTGTAATTTTTCTTATTTTTTTTTTTTTTTATTATTATTATTCGTACCTAAACACAAAACATTTTCGCTTTTGTACATTTGAGTGTACGTATGACGTCGCGCTATGTATACAATAACTCTTGAGACCTTTTCAACATCAGCTTTATGTACGCGTGCAAGCTTTATAATACAACGACGGGTTCAAATATTAAAAACTGTTTGGCACCTTCTAAACTTTACTTATTTTTATTATTATTATTATCTTCTTTTTTTTTCGGTGTCTTTTCATTCTATTTCGTTTTATTCATGTTGTCATGTAAAGTCATTTATAGGAAGAGCTGGCGAGTAGTTGGCTTAGATTCTAAACGATATTTCGTTATGCTAAAGCAGGAGAGGGTGAGAGTACAGCTCACCCCCGTACAAAAGAAATCATAAGCAAAAAAAAAAAAAAAAAATCAAATCAAATGCCAACTCGTCCTTTGGAGTTTGTCAAGTTTCCAGCGGCGAACCGTAAAACGTATTTTTAACACAATGTACTGGTTACGCCTTACGGTTCTATTGCCGTTAGATGATTTCAGCAAGGTAAGTAAGTGGAATTTGTATTATTATGATAAAAAAAAAAGAAAAAAAAATTCTACAGCAATTATTCTGATATAATAAAAAGTTATAATTAAAAACAATTTTAGGGAAAAAAAGTCGAGGCATTTTAAAGTTGCAATATTTTTCGAAAATGTTGGAAAGTTTTTGGAAAAAAAAACTTACACCCGTGTTTCAAACGTAACGGGTAATATACGACATAAAAGTATTGATTTTTGTTTCAAGTTCTGATAAATCATTAGAGTTTAATGCACGTATGTTACATAAAAACATTTCAGTTATTTTTTTAAATTTTTTTCAAGGGCTCGAAGAAGTGTGCACTTTCGGGTGGGCGCACCACTGGTTAAAAAGGATTAGGGGAGAAAGGGGAATTTCCCGTTTGCGAGAGAATCGTTCCAATACATGGATTAAAAGTTATCTATAAGAATTTGTGGTTCTCGCTTACCGCCTACTGTCTATTACGGATGTGGTAATGAACGGATCACACCAATTTATTTCAACTACCTCAGAGTCATGGTGGACCATCGAGCCAATTTTCAGGGCCACGTGAAATACGCGGCAGAAAAAGCTGTTGCCATTCCGACGTCCTTGGCGAGAACTATGCCAAATATTGGAAGACCGAAAACTACCAATAGGAAAATAATAGCCGCGGTGGTAACCACGGTCATGGTGTTTTGTTGGGAGCATTCACCGTAAAATTGGTAGATTGGAGGTTGTCTAGAGCAGATATGCAGATTTTGAGCAGTGTCGAAAGACACCGCCCCGGTAGTCGCAGCCATCATGCCTGTCGATATTTTGGCGGATGAAATGAGGCGCATTCACGAACGCTGTCGTAATAACGATCGCTCTCAGAAAGGCATAAAAAGATGGCTCTCGAACGTACCTGTATAGGTGCGGGCACGACAGCTCGCGAAACTGCACGAAATGCGTGGATACAGAGAATTTCAGCGCAACAAATTTGAGTAAAGCAGACCTGATGAGGAACCCTGTGAAATATTGCAAGTAGTAACTGGTAGTAACGAAGCCTGGAGCACCATTGACGAGTTCATAAGCAAAGTGCACAAAGATCTGCTATTACTTAGACAGAAAGTTGGTAGAGAGAAGAGGGAGTAGAAGGCAATAATGTATTCTGTTAAGGTCCCACCATATGGACCGCACTAATTGCAACCAGCCTCCACGAAATAATGCCTGACAGTGGTTCCTCGGAGGAAAACGGTTAAAGTAATGGGTGTATGGCGGGTAGATTTAGTACGTAGGCGTCATAGATGGCGGTTCATGCATGCTGTTGGTACGAGCCAGTAGTATCTTTGAAAGAATTTTACCTCTAGTTCGCATAGCGAAAATACACATACATATACACAATCTTGCATTGATCAACATTATTTACGATACACTTTAGAGGGTCTCAGCAGCACATATCTGAGGATAATATGTACGCGTATATTTATGCGCGTGTGCATGAAAGAGAAAACAAGAGGCACACGCGGCATAGGAAAACTTTACTTGCTGTAAAGGTATGGTATAACATTGTTTTTAAATATCTAAATAAAATTTATGCCTGAAAACATGCTACCGTTTTAAATGTCTACATCTTGTGGAAAGAGAAATTGAAAAGCACAAAGGAACAAAAAAACTGCGCCAGTATTCGAAGAATTTTAAAATATGCCAAACTTCTGCTCAGAGCATTAAAGCCGTGGTTAAAGTTTGCGCAAGATTCTAAATACGCAATGAAGTCAAATCTGCTTGTTGCTGTTGTTGTTAATAAAGATCTATCTACCCCATCATTGAGAAAACAAAATTGTTGATGACGTTTTGCTGCTGCTACTTGCTTGCTACGTCTTTAGTTTGTTTCTCTATTCATAGTTAAAATGAATTATTTAAAAGGTAGGGATGTGAACGGTTGACTGGATGAGAGGAGAATGATATGTAAAAGATAAGCAATGCATTTACCTTTAAATCAAATCTTATTTAGCAATTTGCCTAAACTTGCTTTCTATTGACTTGCGTTTTTTGAAAAAGTGCGTCAAATCGTTTATAAAATGTTAATGTCACTTAAGTTAAACGGGTTGGTTGTTAACTGCTGCGAAATGTGTTTGTCAACAGGTATAACTTAATCATGGATTTTTATTTTTAGAAATGCTTTCAGCTAAATATACACAACAAAGTCTTTCTCACTTTCTTAAAAATCTCTTCATTTCATTCGAACGAAAAGCAAAAGCTAAAATGGATAATAGGCTACTTTCATTCAAACGTTCTGAACGTTCTCTGTACACCCCATTCTCCTGTAAGTGTGCTTCGTTTAGCGCTTATACCCTACACCACTTGTAATAGGGAGTATATTACGTTTCTGCGGCTGTACGTAGTACGCAGAAAGACTTGGGATAGACCCCATATTTTATTATACCTTGTCCATCTATCTGTCCGTCTAATGTCTACCCATATATTTTTCTATCTGTCCGTCTAATGTCTACCCATATATTTTTCCCTTCAGTTCCGTACAGTTCGCAAGTTTTAAGTTATTTTGATGAAATTTGGTAACAAAGGTGTAAAGGCTTTGTATGAAAACATTTTCTTATGTTGAGAATTTCTCTACACAATTTGTTGAGTGATAGTAATTAGGCGTTCTAAATTAGTGTGAAAAATTTATAACCGATGGAGCAAATTTTTGAACGCCACTCCCCAATAAACGTAAAAAAGTAATCTTACTAAGTTTGGACAACGTAGGTCTATTTTTTGCATCCGATCTCACAAAAAGGTCTTAATGAAGTAGAGTTCCTTATGCGCCACAAATAACTAATGTTTGAGGTTGTATGAAAATTGGTCCGTAGGGATAATTTGACATAAAATTTGGATCATGGATTGGTGTCTTAATTAGACCCAGCCATATGAAGGGGCTATCATGACAAGTAAGCACTGACGGAATAGGTTGATTTGTGGTTTCTTATGATGGAAGCAAGAAGGAGTTAGAAGTTGAGCTTGCCAAATGTGGACTACGTTAATTGACGTTCTAAACACTCTTTATTAGGCTTCCATATAAAAATAATGTTTAACTTTTAATGTATTATCCCAAAAATGAATGATTGTCTGTATTAAGCGAAAAGGTGTAGGGTGTCTAAACGGCGGTCTTGTGGACAACCTACTGTATGTTATTGTTAATTTATTTATTTATTTGTTTTTGACCCATGCTGGATGTACGCTTTTTAAGCCTTCTTCTTGTTTCATTTTGACATTTATTTCTGTTAATGAGTAAAAAAAAAAATTCTTGTTAGTCAATGAAAAGACACCTGCTCTCATTAGGAATTTTATATACATATATATCGTTCATAAATATGTATGTGTTCGTGTTTTATTCAAATATATATCTAAAGTCAAAAAGTTTCGCTTCGCACTTTTTCATAAAAAGTAGCTTCGAATAGACGGTACAATAACGTTATTAAATTGTTTGTAAGCGAATTTCAAAAAAAAAAAAAAAGAAAAAACAATGTGACTACCGCGTGTGAATTTTGTAAATTCTTTTGTTATTTTGTTTTTTGATTTATATATTTATTATTTATTTTTTTTATTAATTTAATTTGATTGCAAAAGTTTGAAAAATCGAATCATTCATTTTTTATTTGTTTGCTATGATTCTATAAAATCGTCAATTAAGTAGATATCGTTGTGTTACCGTAAAACTTTGTTTAAAATTTTTAAATAGTTTATCATATTTTGGGCAGAGAGCCAAAAATGCACTCTACCCTTGGTGTTTGTTGTTGTTTTTCCCTTCATAGCCAACATTTAAACAAATATCTAGGCCACTAGGCGTTTAGTGACTTGGTTTCATTATACACTTAGCCATATGCATGCGGTATGTATCCATATAAAAACGTATGTCATCATTGCCCACGACAGGAGATAAATGTTTGCTTATTCTTTCAGCTGTTGTTGCTGTTTGGGCTTTTCTAACTTCCAATATATATATATATATATATACGAACATATATATATATATATATATATATAAAAGTATACATTAAGTCATTTATCACTGTTATTTTGAAAACATTTTGAAAACATTGTGTGCAACAATATTTGCATATTGTTCCAGTGACATTTATGCAGTGTTCGCTTATAATAAATGGCTTATTGTCTTAATAGACAGCGATATGAAAGAAAATTGAACGGAAAGTTGCGGAGAGGGAACGATAATAAATAATTAAAATAAAAGAAACTAATCACATTTAAATATGTATATCATACATACATAGTAAAAGTATTTTATAATTCTTTAAACATTTGTCAACTACACACGCACGACAAACGCCGCACGTTACGTGCGGTCTCTAACAATGTTTAAGATAAATATCGCATTTGTTTGAAATGAGTTCATTATATTAAAGTTGTAATAAACTTATTATATGTGCGTCTTTCAATATACTTGCTTGGGCTTTGTTCTAATTAATGCTTAGATATTTAATAAAAAAAAAGAAAAATTAACGCCTGGAACCTTCAACTAGCTACTCTGTAATTAAAAAATGCAATTGGAACAAAAATTGACTACACAATCATTCGTACAGGATGCATGTTAATCCTAATGCCGTTCCGCCCATCACTATATCAAATCAACGTCAAGAAAATCAGGATTTGGCCACTCTGTGCAACTGTGCGCTTTGTGGTCCTGTTACTTTCCTGATTGGAGTCAAAATTTTGCAAATTTTTTCCTATTTTATAAATAAGGCCTAAGTAGTTGCGAGTACTGGTTCATAATTAAATTGTGTCATGTATTTATGTACTTCGGGTGATTATTGGGTTTCGGTATCATTTTATTTTCAGCTATCAGCACTTGGCCGGTCTTGCGTGTATTCTGCTTTGTCCCTTTTTTTCGGTTCTTTGGGGTTAACTTGTCCTTGTCTTTTAAATGCTCCGGGTTGGCGATATTAGTTTGTTAGTGTCTTTAAAGTCCGTTCGATCTCCAATTCTACAAACCAATGCTTCGGTGAACTTGTAGGATTACGAAGATCTTTTCTTTATTCTCTTATTTCTTGTTTTGTGCTTGGGTTGATTTGTTGTTGATTTAAGAACATATCCGTTTTTAATTTACTCGTGCCTACAGTTTACTAAGCCTAACGCTGCTCTCTTTGTTACAGTGTCTTAATAGTGCGTAAATTGTGTGCTATTTCAAGTTACTTGAGAAAATTCTATTTTGCGCGCCAACGGAGAATGTTTGCTTACATCATTTCGTGGCAAAAGTGGCCCAGAATCGGATCGACTCATTACTTGCTAGCTTTGTGAGCGGACTGCTATTTTCGACCGAGGTGCACGTGCAGTCTTAGATCTAACGATGGGGTTTCATTAATCTTGTCCCGACTCCAGTAAGCGTGACATCGATTTTTATAAACTTTTTATGGGTCGGAACGTGTGATTTGCAATTCGCAAAAAGCTCACGTCATTGTTTGGAAAATTTGAAAATTAAAGTGATGTTCGATGAGTGGCGCTACTTAGCGCAATTATCTTCTCCACAAATTTGTATAAGAACAGCTTGCGGCATTTCATCTCCGTCTTCGCATAAACCTCATGCATCTGGCAATGTTGCTCGCCTGAAATGTAAAGGCGACCGCTCTGTCCTTGCTTTCAAAAAATATTAACATTCCCTCGATCGTAAACTTAGCTGATAATACTGATAAGGCGGACAGCCCTCTTCGTGTTAGCTCGTCATGAATGGCCTTCTTCTCCTAATAAGGAGTTTCGAACACTTTCCACTGTTGATGGAATTTTTAATATCTGAGACTGCTCCGTTATCCTGTTCCGAACTTGTTTTTGCTATTAACTTGAATCCGTTTAACTTAGCGCATTAAAGTCGAACTAACTAAAACTGAATTGTTTTCTTCGTACTATCTCGTATCTATCTTACTATCTCGTATATATCGCAAGCAAAATTCTTTCATTCCGGGATGAATCGTCGTCCCCATTATAATATTAAACAGACTAAATAATCTATTATTGTTGTTCGGAGAGTCACTTGAAGTTATTATTTATTATTTGCTGACTCACTCGCATGTATAAAATCGCAAAAATATATATAAATTTCCCGAGCTCGTTGAAATTGAAAATCAAAATCAAAAGTATTCTTGTAATTTGAGTATTTCTGGAAAGTCGATATCGTTAATTAGCTGTCAAGGGTACCTTGAACATCAATTTAACGTTTCTCTCATGAATTATTATATATTTTTCTCTTAACAACAACTACAAAAACAACAACAAGAACAATAACAAAGGAAGACAAAATATTTGTGTAGAGAAATTGCTATGGCAAGTACTCTAAGTAGAACTTTATCCAAAGCAAAAGCGAAATACAATAGGGATACCGTTTGACAGTTTTCTAAAAATTTATTGAAAGCTTTCTGCTGAAAACATACAAGGCCACATATGCGAGTGCACATGTACCCTGATTATTGCATATGCTGTGAGTTACTGAATTAAAAAAAGAAAAATGCTTTGCACTGAAATTCGAATGCATAAATGTCAAGTAATATTTATGCACACACATTATGTATGTATGTATATATATATATCATATATCATGTATATATATATATATGTCAGCTTTAATCTAGTCGCATTCTGAGCAACATCGCAAAGATGTAAGAAGTTATAAAGCATTTCTTTCCTTATGGCTTCTTCGAGTGTTTTCTTGTGAAGATTTCTTCAGGATAACGAAAATTGATAAAAACACAAAAATATTATAACAAGAAAAGACATTGTTTTCTTATTCGATCAGTGAGCGGTCATAACGCTTAAATATATCTCCGAGTGTCATTACAAATACCGATTGTCAATTACTTGTAATCTAATGTAGTGTAGTAGAGAAAGAGTTTCGTGACAAGAGCAAGAGGAATGAATAAAGAATTTCTATATAGAGACATTTTAAAATATGAATATATCCATACACACAAACACACACACACACAGGCACACAAGCATCCATTCATAGCTCTCTATCGTTCCACGATAACGAATAGCTGAAAAAAACCTTTTATAGAATACTAGTACTTCCATCACAACAGGATCCTTTCGCTTTGACGACAACGACAACGACAACGACGACGACGACGACGGCAACGACGCGTCTCTCTACATACAATATAAAAATTAAAATGTCAAATACAAGCACATATAGGATTCGACAAATTCGAATTTTGTCGAACAAATGGAAATTCAAAATGAAAAATGTGCATCATTGTTATGTGAAAGTTATTCATATTTTTCTTTTTTTTTTACTATTTTAAAGAAACGAATGAGAAAGATGAATAGAAGGAAAAAATAAAAATAAAAATAAAAATAAAAATAAAAATAAAGAAGGATGAACGAACGATTCAGTATAAAATGTTAATAATGCTCATATTTCTGACGGTGAAACGGAATTGTATTTCCATTAATTTTCATTATTGTGTTAAATTGTTCTGTGGAACGAAAGGAACAAGAAAGAAAATAAAGCACTTCACTATCAAAAAAAAGAAAAAAGAAAAAAGAAAACAACCTCAATGCACTTATGTGAAAATACGTGTAGTATTTGGTCCTAAATAAAATTATAACCCACTGAGAGTGAAAACAATTGTAGTATTTTCTCTTCAAGTGTGTTCGTATGAAATTAATTTTCCTTACAGTAATTAAAAAACAAGTTAAATTCACCCACTATTAAATACCCTACACCTCCTTACAGTTAAATTCAAATGAGCCGTTTTATGGCAAGTGCATCGAACAACTGGTACGAACCGAATCATTTGCAATAGTTTTTGTTCTTGGGGAGAAAAAACAAACACGTCATTGTATCAAATTTCATCAAAATATCTTGTACGGTGAACAGGAGTAAACGAGACAGACAGATGGACAAAGAAAATGACACTGAATAAATCGGTATAATAAAAGGGTATAATAGAATGGGGCACCAACGGGGCCAAGTCCAAGGCAGGTATTGTAGGATATAAAAACAAAGAAGGGAGAAAGCATTTCAAAGCAAAGTTCTCCTTTGCAAAACTGATCGGACGTATATAGTAAAGAATATAGGAAAATTGAATTAAGCGATTTCAATATGACTGGTTGAGGTTGGTTTCAGTGGGACGTCAAAGAGCTTGTCATGCGGGGATAACATGTATTCTTTGCCCAACAAGACATGTTGTGAAATCCTGCCAAAAAGGGAAGAAAAGAAAAACACGAAGACTTCTTTTGAATTGTTCTGGAAAAGATTTCCAATCTATCTTAGTGATACACTTCCCAAAGTTACTAAAAACACCGCCTTTGGAAGACTGAGGCCGTGGATGGCAATTGTCTTTCGAGAAGAATATATAATCGCTAGAAAATGTCAGGTAAGGACTACTAATGTTAAGCTGTCTAACTCAAAGTGATAGTCATTCCCTTACCATTTTGTTTGCTTTGGTCCGATTCTGAATTGTCCAGAATTATCTGATTATAGTTAGCTGAGTTTATTTGAGCTACCACATAGCCGAGTCGGTGTTCGAATCACGAGTTCGAATTTCAGTGCGTTTTCATACCATAGCACTAAGTTGCGACCAGGATACTTCATCTCATCTCGTCTCGTCTCATCTCATCTACTTGTCTGTTTCCACCCTTCTTTCTGCCTTCCTCCTCTGAGTGATTAGTCATACAAAGAAAAAATGAAGTATTTTTTCGCGTTTGCCCCGCAGTGGAGACGTGGAGCACTGGAGAACATCGTTTCGGAATTCGTTTTCGGTATACATTTTTGTAATCTTTGCAACTGATTTTTTTAACATTTCTGACAAATATTGATAGCTTAACATATAAAAGCCGCGCCATGAGTACTGATTTTTCGCATTTTTCTCACCTAAGCAATAAATATTACGAGCCCGGAATTATTTCATCGCAAGACACTTGAACGACTTACAACGATTAAAACAATTTACTTGCTATGCTCAATTTTTCGTTTCAAGCAGAAAGGGTGCGTACGCACGTACGTACGTATACGTATGTGCGAAGGATGTTAATTTCGGTGAATAACTCTCATATATCATCAAATCTATATTTGATAGAGAGTAAACGAATGAACATAAATAATATTCCTTCGTATCTACAATAGCGCACGTATTACGGTAAGCGCAATACAAGTAAGTATCAATATAAGATCAGATTTCATAAAATACGCACGTAAGTAATTGTGTTTTTAGAAATATTAAAGTTGAAGGTGTCACACACATACAAAAGGGATTGTACGCGAGAGAGATGTTACGAGAAAATCGAAAGATTGTTAAGATTTTTAAAAATTTAGTAGACTTAAAAGCAGTGCATTGCATTCCATTGCATTGCATTCTATTGCGATATAACTTAATATTCGAGAGGAATGTATTGAAAACTAAATATTTTAACTCTGTTTTCAACGTAACACAGTTTACGGTAGTTATGTTTATCGATGACTTCATGTCCGTGTTATAGCATCGTGATGTTAATGTTATTTACTCAAAAAAAATAGAAAGACGTTACTCGACACACTTAGTCTTAAAATGACATACATGCGTCCGTGAATAATGTCAATGTATACATGTGAGGATGTGCATAAACATATCTACATATATATACATCTCATATAGAAAAAAGTTCTTGGCGTTTTTTCGTCCAAATCTAAACGCAAACGCATTTTTCTTACCATCCTTTCGATGAATTTCATCAAATTTGTATTGATAAGCTTCATGTCATTTTCCTGATAAACCTAAAATCTGACATTATGTCATCGATCATCATCAAAGCTTTGGTGATACCTAAGCGAAAAACTGAGTTAAGTAATTTTTGTAAGTTATAGGTCCCTTTAGCAGCCAGTGCAACCGGGATCCGAACAAATAGTGATCGAACGTGGCAAAGACATATCCATTTTTATGGAATCAATAAATATGTGTGTGATCAGACAAAGCTGAACTGATGGGAAACGGCGCCTTATCTTTTAATTAATCCTCGATACTTTACCTCAATTGCACAACAATTGTGCATTCAGATTTGAGCAAGTCATTATGCACGACCTCCTTCCCATCGCTCCGAATGTAAAAACCATTTCTTCACACGCAAGCACGCCCGCATACACCCACTAAGCATAGCCTGACGTGAATTTGTTGCTTTGTTCGGCTATTCGCACATGCAACCGTCACTCGTCGGGAATGGCTGGAGTTCGTTTCGTATCAGAAATGGCTCTCAGATGGACCTTCAATTCATTCTCCTGGATGGAAATCCAGCCTTAGTCGAATGATTCAAAACTGAATTTCCATCCGCAGCGATTTTCTTAATTTTTTGAAGATTTTATTCAGGCTTCATCAACGATTGGTCCGGCAGTCGTGTCGTCTTCATTGACATCTTGAGAAACCATTTGCATGCTGTCGCTGTCGCACGATACAGTAACGACGACATAAAAAGATGAATTTTTTCAAAATCCTGTTCGATTTGATTGATGTTCCAAGATCTAACAAAGTTTTTTTTTCGAAATTTTAGCTTATATTCAAACTCCAACCACTTTCGATTGAATTGAAAGCAAGGGTTAAGCTGATAGGTTTTTTCTTCTACACGCGGCTAATATGTTGTTACTACAGTTATAGGCTTATTAAAGCATCTTCTAGAGCATCGGACCACGAACTTTTGCCTTAGCGTAATATAATAGGCATGTGTGCGTGCGTGTGTATGTGTGTATGTGTGTGTGTGTGTGTGTGTGTGTGTGTGTGTGTATGTGAATGTTCATCATTCATTTTCAGAGTTATGCTATTGTACCGATTTGGCACGTATTTCTAAGATTGTCACGTTCGCATTGTAAACATAAATCAGGCCTATTTTGTCATTATTTGTTAGAGTGGTTTAATGTTGTTGTTATTATTATTGCTGCTGTTGTTGGTGCTGTTATTACTGCCGGTGCTTTTGTTGCTGTTGTGTTTCTATTATTATTATATGTACGTCCGTTCATATTTTTAGACAAATACAAAACTGTAGAGGTACAAATAAACGCAAACACACAGGCACACGCGCACGCACAAGCAATAAACAAACACACAAAGTAGAGAGAGTAGAGACTACAATGTACACTTAGCATTTATATGCAAACATGTGTATATATAGTATTTTTTTTTAAATTTTTTTTTTTTTTTTTCTAACAGAAATGCATCTGTATGGGTTAATGTTTTTGTCTTCATACTCTTATCAGTGATGTTATGGTCCTATATTACGTTTCAACCCTATTTTAATGGGTCGTGATGGGAGGGGAACGGGGAGGGGGCGGGTGGTCTATGCACATTGTTAAGTAGTTAAAGTGTGGTTGTAGGGTATTTATTTAAATGTTTGTTCCGCATTATTTTGCAACAAAGTGTTTTATTCCTATTAGTCGTTTGAAGCGTAGGCCTATTTACGCTCCACTCATCTACCGAGTTTACTCTTTTTATCTATATATATTTTTAAAAATTTTTTCATTTTCATTTTTTTTTTTTTTTTTTTTTTATATATAAATTTTTCCTTTTTGTTTTACTACATATATAACAGTTGGTTAGCTAAACACTTTGCTTTGCTTTGCTTTGCAATTGCTTTACTATACGATGGACTAAATCTTTGCAATATTTACCGTCGATGTATGCATGCATGTGAATGTTCGCGTATTTGTGTGCTTTCACATTCCATATGATTCTGTATCGTATTACGTGATTTATTTTTTGCCTTTGCTCTAACGCTTTGTTATGATATTTATTTAGCCGGAAATGTTAAAATTTTTGCATTGCCATGTTGTTTGCCATTCGTGCTTCTATTTATTGTTTAATTTGGTTTTTGTCTATATATATATATATATATATATACATATATATATCTTTTTTTTTTTTATATTTTGGATGTGAGTTTGCATTGTTGTTTGTCGTATGTTGTGTGCATTGCTTGGCCTAAATTTATGGGATACTTTGCATATATCATCTGAATGATTTGTGGGCATATTTTTTCTTCTTTTTTCTTCTTTATTTTTTCATTCTTTCAATTACGGTTGAATTCAAATAACTAAAGAACTATTTCGGTTAGTTATGACCGGTTAAATATCATGAGGCATATTTTTAAAATAACTAAAAGGCAATAAAAATGATCACTACGGTGACTTTATTTGGAAACATTAAAAACTTTGCAAAGAGAAATGGAAGAAATATTGAGTTTTGATGCTTCACGTCAAGTATATATTAACAGAGCTTTGATAGTTGTAGCTTGGGCAGATAATTGTTGAGCTACAAGAAAAAAGCTGCACATAATTTCAAGTCATCAACGACTGTGTCCAATAAATTATACAACAATTAATTATTTTGGCCATTTTCAGATATCAATAAAATACATAGACCAAGAAAAAAAAAACTTACAGCTCTTTTGCTTTCAAAGTTGATCTTAATGAGACAATGACAAATTACAGACATCAAAGTAACGAGAAGACCTGAAAACGAAGGTTGCGAGTGAACGAAAACATGAAGTATGAACAATCTAAGTGTAACAAATACTTAAAAAAGCTGAACAATGCAAAAAAGAAGGAAAAAAAAGTCGCCATTTTGCTGATTGGTGCATTGATTATGCGATCAGTTCAGATATTCTGTGGTAGCCGTTGAGTGTAAGTAAGTAGCGACTAAAGCATTATAAGCAGCTAAGTGTATGTGCTTTTGCTTACGTATGACAGCTATGCTAGCTACGATAATAGCTATTCGGAATAAATGACTGTTAGTATAGAATTAATGAACGACTGAAAAGTGAATGGTTGTGACTCAAGTGTGACGAGTCGTTCACTCTTACTTAAAGTGAATGAGTTGCTAACTATATATATATATGGTATGTATGTATGTATGTACGTAGAGATGATGAGGCAAATGAAGATTTCGTGGTATGAAAAAATTAAAAAAGAGAAGACAAAAAAAGAAAAAAGAAAAGCATAGGCTAGATGTTATACATCAATGAAGTGAATATGAGCGAACTCTGAAGTGATGATATCATGACATTATGTGAATGATGATTTATCATCACTTATGCCAAGAGTTTTCTCGGTTCGAAGTTTTTTCTTTTATTTATTTACCTTCTTTTTTTTTTTTTTTGTTTTTTTCTTATTCTGATGATTGCACAACTACGAGTTTATCACTTTAAAGTGGAGTATTACAGACACACACACACACACACACACACACACATAAGCACACACACGCAGTCTCTCATAAACATAAAGTTCATTATTGTTACTCTTATTATTGTCATGACATGAACAAATACTGAAAAGTTTCAAATGACTCCTAAACGCACAAACATTCACAAATACCCGCACACACACACATATATGTATATATATATACAAACACGCATACAAACGAAGTGCTTTTTTGATAGACACTTTAATATGAAAATGTTAGACGTGCCACGACAATTTTATTTGGTGTATTAAATTAATTGAAATCCTAAAAGTATGCTTTGAATAAATTTAAAAAAAGAGGATATGTAAATAAAAAAAAAAAGAAGCTAACTTTCGTGTAATAAATTCTTAGAGAAACACTACAAAGGTGTGTCTGCTAAAACCTCAATGATTATGTTATTTAAGTACATACCAACGCACACATATCCAAATAAAGGACAAATATAACAAATATATATTTATATATATATATATATATATATATAGGACTGTGTGCGTTTAGTTCATAATGACCTGACGATGAGAATTTACGTGACGTTTAAAGTAATGCCAAACAATTTTATTATTATTGTTGTCCGTGTCACATGCTGAGATAGCATCGTTCATATTGCGTGTGCTGTTGTCATACAATTTTCACAGTTATTCAAACTAATAGCTAATACTCTTGCAGTGATGTTCCCCAACCACTACTACTGCTGTCACATACAATGTATTTTGAGAGACAAAGATGACGATGACAGCGGCAATGTTAGCTTTTGACGTCAGCATCACTAACATCCGTTTGTAGTGGTTGCTGTGGCCGTTGCAGTTACTATCGCTGTTGCTTCTTCTGTCGGCGCACTGCTCCTGGCAGATATCTCATAAGAACTGATGTCACAACGAAAACTTTTGTGTATATCTCTTGGCTTTGCTGGTGAACTTTTATGCTGCCGCACCTGCATTTTTCCGTAAAATTAACCAATAAACATTTATGAGCTAAAAACTTTTACACAATGTGTATGCTCGCATGTGCGTATCTATGTGTGTGCATGCGTCTGCATCATTGCTCGTGGTTCATATAAGATGCATGCGTTTTTGTGTTTTTCTTATATTATTTGCTTCATACATACATACATATATATATATATATATATATATATATATATTTTCTTTTCATTTTTTTCCCTTGCCTTTGTTGCGCTAACCACCTGCACTACCCATAAATTCACGCTTTGTATCGCACGTTTTTTGAGGTTGAGTTGTTCGTTTTTTCTTCTAATGTTTTTGCGTCTTTTGTTTGAACATTTTCCCCAAGTGTTATTTTATACTTAATAGTCACAAGATGTTCCAGTTCACAAGCTGCACACCCTCTCCTGTTTTATTCACTTCATATCTGACTTCATTGCATGGCTGTACGCTCTCCGTTAGTGCTTCCCTTTAGTTAAAATGAAAATTAATTCGTTAACCGGTTGATCACTTACACGTTTTCTCTTAAAATTTCTCGGTTAAGGTTACGAAAACTTTATTCCAAACATCTAAAAACGGTTAGTTACACGATTACCCACTTTTTGTCATTTATTTTTATTTATTTATTTTTTTTGCTTTCTTACTTGCTTTGGAATGAAGTTTATGAAGCGTATTCGTGTTTTGTTTACATTATTTCTTTAAAATGGTTTAACGCCTAAAACGACTTTAGGCTTGTTGTTACGGTTCTAAAATAATCGTTGAAATGTTATTTTTAACAGCACTACTTTCATCATTCTCTCTCTTTCTTTCTTTTTATTTGTAAGAAATGAAAGACATGAAAAACTGCCAACCATTTAAGCTACAGTGTCAGTGAAGGAGCGACTGCCTTAAAAGTTGTCTTTTTCTCTTTTCTATTCAAATGAAAAACACTCCGTGAAATTTAATTAAAGGCAAATAATTATTTTTCAATATTTGAATTTTTTTTTATGGAAAATGTTAGTAAAAATCTGGTCTATATCCTTTTTTTCCGAGGCTTATATTCTATGCAAGTAGACGAAGGGGTGGGTGGGAAAGACTATGCCTAGAGTAACGGGTGAAATGGGTTAGTACTTGGGATTTGAAAGCAACGACAGAAAAGGTCTTTATCGGTAGATCCGACCTAAACGTAAGCAGAGCGTCTCAGGGGAAAACGGTCGCAGAAGTGATGGAACTGAGAACTCCGAGTGGTCCCATGAAAGGAATTTCATGCTGAAAAACTATTCTTTTTCTCTATGGGATGTTTCCTATGGCGGTACTTATACATAAGTATAACAATTCTTATGCTACCTCAGAAGTATTGGTACTACTATGGACGGGAGTCCGCACGTAAGTAAATTATTTTGTATTCTTCTCCGCGTAAGAGCTGATGAGATATTTCTGCTACACGTCTGCAAATACTTTACTCAAGTATATGTCAACACGATGTTTAAGAAAATCGCAGTTGAAAACTTTTTTTGAGGAACTTTTCGAATGTTTCGTGTAGTGTAAAATATTGTTAGACAGCGTACAACCAAACTATTCGAATAATGGATTTGTAAGGATTTGTAAGGGAATGTACTATCCATAATCTCTGCATTAGGTCACACGGGTCGAGTAGGTACAGCCAGTCGGGTTTCATTTTGAATTTAAAATCTTTAAAAAATCGGAGAATTAAAATCATTATTAAATTCTTCAAATTTTATTCACTAACCCCGATAAAGGAGATAAATAGCAGCCTGTCCTTACTGTTTCCAAATGTTTTGGAAATTTTCAAGCTTTTCCCATACCATTTCAATTTTTGGCATCTCGGCGGAGTCTTTGAGTTTCTGGAAAGAAGGGTTTCGTTTAACTGCCTGATCCAGTTTGCTTTATTTTTTTCTCTTCTTATCTATATTATCCGGTTGTTAAGCCAAGGCATGAGTGGTATATAAAAAATTAAAGTTTCATTGTTAATTAGAATTGTCTGATTGAAATACGGGCTTAACCCTGGACAACACTGTGCTTAAATATAGACATTTCGGTACTTGTTCTAAACACGTACTCATATAACAGATTATACGATAATCCTTGTCCATTCTTGAATGTACATCGTACCATATTGAATGGGTGTTTTATATGTCGACCGATATATTAAAAAATCAGGTTCAGATTTTCAACTTATAAATCCATATTCTTGATGGCTGTTTCCGGCTGGTAGATACTTCATAAAAATTCCAACGACCATTATCGTCAAATTCATTACTTAAGTGCTTGTTAGGAACGGTTACATTGCAGCCTAAATTTTTTACAATTAAAGTATTTGAATACGCTGCGCTTTAAATTACGAGACTCAATAGCTGAGTGTAGATCAACATTTCCAAATTATTGTAATCGACAAATATATGACTTAAATTGCAGCTCAAAACGAGTAGAGGAATCAGTTGTGCGCATGTCGGTCTCCTTTTCTGTCGAAACATGATATATAGTTAAAAAGTAGTTTTCTATATCGAACACTAACAGAATATCAAATAAATTGGACCAGGATTTGTTCGAAATTACCCAATGTGCGTATATAACTTCTGCAGATGCGATGTCCACTTATATAGAATATACGATGCCTACGATACGTGGAAGGAAAACGTTATCGATATATATTACAATCCACATAAGGCATTGATGGCTATTAAAAGATTTGCTTATTATTGATTACAAGTTCTTTTTTGCCTTGACTTTAATTCTATATCGCGCTGCAAACATAGTATAACATTATAAATGAATTTTCAAACACAAATCACATTTTGCTCTCGCATGCTTTTGAAAGATTTTTGTTGCTTGCTCAAGTTCGCTCAACTCTTTTGGCCAAAAACAAGACCAAAATTATGCCTCGGCCATCGTATTCACCGAACTTGGACTCCTGCGACTTTTACCTTTCATAAAACTGAAAAGACGAATGAAAGGACCCACCTTAGCCACACGCTTATTAGATATGTTTCGAGAATTGGAAAGGCACTGGTACAAGTGTTTTGTATCTAAGGCGGATTGCTTTGAAGGGGACAAAATACATATTGAAGAATGGATAGAAATTTTTTTGGCAAGAAAAATAAAAGGTCGCCTATTTTTTTGAACACACCTCATATGCTTGTGTGTATAAATTGACCTGGTTTCGTCCTTCTGTTCTTTTCTTTACAAAGAATAATTTTTAAATAACTAGATCTGCTCTTAAAAGCCGTATCAAGGTAACTTTGGTTTTTTTCGAAATAAACGGTTGCCTTCAGACGAATTTCGTGAAGTGTACATGATTTAGTAAAATAGAGCAAAATGCCAGCATACATAGGCATACAAATGCACACACGCGCGCGCACACTTATACGCATTTTATTTGCTTTCGCTAAATGTTTTACTAAACCACGGACATACGTTTTTGTTGCTAGTGAATAGTTATGCATTGTAACCAAAAAAAAAAAAAAGGGCGAAAAAATAGTACGAGAAAGAAATGTTTACATACTTTAGGCCATAAGTGTTTTTTATTTCGTTCAAGGTTTATTGTAATTAAAGATTTTATTAAAATTTTCTAGCATAGCTTTAGTCATTTAAAGGAATAAAAATGCTAAGAAATGAAGAGAAAGAAAATTAATAAAAAATTCAAATGGTTTATGTAGCGTATGAATAACTAAATCGATATATTCGCCTGTAATAATCATACGCACGCGGATCAGTGCAATGAGAAACTCTCTCTTACTTGTAATAAAGTTAATGTGAGACAAATATCTTGAGAAGAGTGAATAAATAAAGCGGTCTATCTGAGTTCTCTCTCTCTCTTACCTCATCTTTATAGATGTAGGAATTTCATGTATGATGCTTTGAAAAGATTTAATTGCTAGCACTTAATATTTTATTTAAAGCAATTAATCACTTTTTTTAACATCTTTTCGTTTATTGTGAACGTTTACGTTTAACAAATTTAAACTGCTTTTAGCAAATTGGTTTGAATTTTCAACATTTTTTATTTATTTATTTTTTTACTCTTTTATTATATCTTAAATGATTTTCATTTTATCACAGACACCAATGAGCACTTATAAAATATTGCATTTTAGTGGAAAAGAAAAGACAAAACCAAAAAAAAAAAAAAAAATAGAAAAAAAAAGAAATGCAAAATATCTCAGAAAAAACCAGAACGTACAAAAACTACAGATTGATTCGTCCATCATCGGGAAATGTTAAGCTAACGATTGAATGTAAATCATCGTCATTGTCGTTTGTACGTTTTTACTTTGTTGCTGTTAGACGATTTACAAGCAATACGAGAATTACAAAGAAATAAAACAGCGATTTATATCTATATATATATATATATGTATAAGTGCAACACTACAAAAATAAATTGCAATAATTTGTTGTCATCGGTTCGCTATTATCAATTCATTCAATTTAAAGTGTTTCTCCATGTTAAAGGCTTCAAAGCGATGCACAATTGAAGAACGAAACTAAAATGAAAAACTTTGCATACTGATCTTAGTATTGTGGACTTGTATATATATATTTATCTTAAAAGCTCAGTCTACTGTTTATTAAGCACGTTGTTATAAAATTTAAAAATGGGATAAAATGCCTGATAATGGGACCAAATCTTCTATAGCGAACATTGTGATTTTAATATGAAGTGAACAAATTTTTATTGCTGCAAAGTTGTTTATGTTGTATTGTGATTGACTTCGGCGATTTTCAATAGTAATTTGCTTAGATAGATCTTCCAAAGTTTGCGCCGAATTTGAAGCTGCGATATCTTCATTATGCGGATCGGGAGAATGTGAAATGACAGACGCCAAGTGAGATATGCCTGCGAGGATTTTTTCAGCATGCTACAGACGTTCAGATTTTTAAATTCTATAACATTGTATGAGCTTCGCCAATTGCCGCAGTTTTGTTACAAGTACACGAGGATCACCAACACAATACATGTGCGAATTTTTGTAGTTAAGGAGTAATGAGCAAATATATATATATTTTCTTGCTTTTGCAAACAGAGGTATTCTCAGTTTATATTGTCGCGAATTCTTTGACCGATCAATATCGATCTTAATGCAAGGGATTTCAATATTTTTGTCTTATTTTAAATCGCTACTGTGATATTTGTGGCTAGACGAATATACCAATCACGAATATATAATCATTTGGGGGATCTTTGAGTATCGCACACGTTTCGACAAAGTGAAAGTACACTTTGCCTAACACAAACTATCTGTTCACGCGTAAGCCCTTAATACGCAGCATTATTTAGAGTTTATCTTATGTATAAACCCATTTTACTTAGTCGCAGGCAAGCATATGCAAGCACGTGTCCTGTGTCCTCGTTTGAGATTTCTGAGACTGAAACTTCTTGGATTTTACTATCCAGGAAGCATACATGAGACGAATTTGTATTGATATAATGAAGGCAATGAAGATGTTTTTCAAAAATGCGGTTCCAAGAGAATAGAAATTTTTTATTAATTTCTATTCAGGTAAATGGTGTGCAATCATCGTTAAAGATGAAAAGCCTGCAAAGCGATATGGATGTCTATTCCGCACAATTCTCGCCGAAGTTCAAGATTTTAGTCATGGTCCCGATTATGATTATAATTTATCATCGTTTCTTTCTGCAATTGAAATGTTGGTGTTACCGCAGCTGGCCCTACGAGCCACCCAGGAATGTCGGTTACGGCGTTAGCTGTTCTGCATTCGCACTCCGATCAAAGTTACTAGGCCTGTTTGTCAAGGTAATCGTTCAGAGCCTGCGCACCAGGCTGAGGCATTGAATTGCCTATCTGTCAAGTACCCAATCCGCCATATCCAAGCTACTGTCACTGTCGCTGTATCGTTATACTAAATGATGTGTATGTGTCTATGATGTCTACGTGTAAATATAATTGTTTAGGCTTAGTGTATTCATGAATAACCCTACATTTATATATATATATATATATATATATATATATATATTTGCAGTGTATACATTGTACAGTATGTGCTTGTAGCAGTTTCCACGTTCCCAAATTTTGAGAGTTTTAAAATTCAAAAAACGATCATAAGTTTGAATAAGTTGCTTAGTATAGCGTAATATTTCCGATACCAGAAATGGAACAAGTTTGACCTTTCGGGTAAGAGTCAGCCATATTTGAATATGGCGAATATAAAGTAAGGTAAAGCAAAGACAACTATTTAAAAGTGTAAGCATATATTGGTATATTGATTGACACCATTTTCTCGACCGAACATGACAGTGATTGTGTGAAAATCCTTCAGAAGTATCTTCACAGAATCGTAAATTATAGATGAAAGTATGGTCGAGGTTGTTTTTTTTAAGTTTATTCCAGTTTTTTTTTCTATTGTAGATTTGTGTGTGTAGACGATTAACATCCGGATTTCAAGCTTGGACTATCAATAGTCTAAGTCATCAAACGTGTACATGAAATTTCAATTTCCTATCTTTTATTTTTGCGGCTTTGTCAAATCCAGGAAATAGCTGAGGTCAACGCGACCTATTTATATCAATAGGGATAGACATCGTGAAAATTACGATGGATAGGAAAAAATGTTTATAACTCCTTAATGTTCTTTTCATATAGATATCATGGCAAAATTAGAAAGTAATGGACGGAATGAAGGAACGGAATTATGGCAAAATTGAAATTCAAAACATTGTTTCATTTTCGTTGCACGACCGAAGGATTAGAGTACGCGAACTTTACTCTTCGGTTTGTAAGATACAAAAGTGCGCTTTAGCCTCCCAGCCTAATATATGGTTTACTGATTCGATCGTGCGTGCATTGCGTCATCTGTTGTCGGGACTTTCTTGTAAATGATTTCAAGCGGCGTGGTCAGGATAGGCTATAAGACGGATAAACCTTTGTCATTTCTTCTTCTTCATTTTTAGTTGGCCATATTATGAACAACACAATGACATAACATATACGTAATACACGTAATATTCATGGAGAACATTTAAAACGTATTATATCAATGTTTGCATAACTGCTGAAACCAATGCTGAAACAAAGCGATTGTAAGGAATTAAAAATGAAGAAAAGTACAGTTGGGCAAGTTCATTACTTAAACACCCTACCCTCATATTATTATAAAGTCTTCCAAATACAAATATCGTATGGGATGTGATCGTAACAATCCAATCGTCCAAATCCACTTCCTTTGCAACAGCACAAGATTTCATCTTTTCATCGCTTTTCATTCAGATATCTTGAAAATTGCCACTTGCAAGTCGTACATGAAAATGCTTAGGCAGATATAGATGAAAAGCCAGCCTTAAATCGATTGGTATATTGAAAAAAGTAAGTTTGTTTAGAACCATTGCGCATACATTCGCATAAATTAAAATCTACTACGTAAGTCATGTAAGGTATAAAAATATGGAATTTATTTAAACTTTTTGATATTTTTCACTTACGCAACCTATTGTAGATTATGAAATAAAACAAATAAATACATTCATAAGATCGTAACGTGTGATGATGCTTTTAAGTGTTATTTTGGGTTTGACCAGCGATGAAGTTTCCTTAATTCATATCGAGGTCTTTGTGTTGCTACCCTCAGTTAATATCTCTATGTTAAGGGTAAGCAAAAAAAAAGAAAAAAAATTAAAAAAAAAAAAACGATACTTGTACCGTTTGAACAGATGTTCGGAGAGTACAAAAAAGCCAAACTTGAGCAAGTATTTTTTCTCTTTGGTTTTCGTTTACATATGCAAGCTGTAGAAAGGCTTCGGTCGTTGTCCCGCCAACTTTGTTTACTCCAAATTTATTTATCCAGCAATAGCCGAGGAAGACGACTAACATTTTGTCCGAAGGGTGTAGGGTGTAAAATTACTTGTACGTAGGCGTCGCACAACTAACATTTTTCCATCAAAATAATCTTTCTCATTTAGTTAGTAGTACAATACTGCAAACTGAGTATTCTCTAATGCTATTTTTGTAGATGTTTGCTTTTCATGTGCTCATGTCTATATGCGTATGTGTGGGTGTATTCGTGTCTGTGAAGAGTATGTTGTTATTGTTGAATATTAAATTTTTATTAAATTCTTCTATAGATTCAAGTATGTGCGTAGAAGCACAGTTTCTTCTTTTTTTTTTTTGTTTTTTTGTTTTTTTTGGGCAAACCTAGTTTTGTTAGTATTACATTTAAGACGTAGTTTGTGAAAGATAACATGCAACCAAACCACATGCTCTGACATGGAGATGTGCATATGTCGCTTTACATACATGCATACGCGCGTGTTAGGTATACACAAACATATGAATTGCATAAAATTGAACAAGAGATACGTAAATTTTCTATTTTGAACTCTTCATGACACTCTGACATATGATTAGTACTCACTTGTGCATATAAATATAAATACATACATACATGCATATATATATGCACATATACATGCATGAATGTGTGCAACTGATGCTTGCTTACACTATCGTATTTCTATATAGGGTTTCACCACACATACGAATGCATATACAATTGTTCTTAAAGTGGGAGTTTACGCATTGCAGTTTGTTTGTGTGTGTGTGTGTGTCCGTTTTGTTTATATGCTATGTTAATTGCGAACTAGTGTTAGTTTACATCTGGCTAGAGTAGCAAAAGACATATGCTGTACCTTCTAATCTCTTTGTTACGTTCACTTTCTCGTGCTTTGTTTTTCTGCATTTCTTCACAGATTCAGAAAGTTTTGTGGTAAATTTGAGTAACTGTAATTTTCGTTTCTCTCTCGCCCTCAAATCTTTCCCTTGTTTCCTCACTATTTCCTGTGTAATTTTTAAAGAAATTTGTTATTATTCCTGTGTGTGTGTGTGTGTGTGTGTTTGCTCGCGTATGTATGTGTCTATACGACTTTTATCCTCTATTGCATAGACGTAAGGACCTATATATGTATAGTAAATAGTATAAAATCGACATACACGCACACACACATGCGTACACACATACAGAAAATTACTTAGAAAACATTATTATTTGTATTGAAATTCTCTTTCTTCTTTTTCTCTCCCCCCTTTTTTTTTCTCTCCGCTCGTTTACTATGTGTGCTTTTGCTTCTAATTAAAAACAATGTAAACATTAGAGAGAGAAGCAAATAATTTTGAAATTTCTGTTCAAATTCATTTCTTATTTTTATAGTTAGTTGTTGAGAGTGCTATGCCAAAAAAAAAAAAAAAAAAAAAAAGAAAAAAAAACAGAAGAGAGAACTAGGAAAAATAATCGTAATAATAAAAATGAAAATAAACATAAAAGTCAAAAAAGCAATTAAAATGTTATTGGATTTGCTTTTTTATTGCATATTCACTTTCATAAGCAGTTAGTCGTTCACGTAAAAATTGATAATGGAAAGCATCTTCAGCATCAATAATTATCATGTACTAAGTATTTGCTTATAAAGTCTATCGAAAGCAAATTTGTAAGTTTTACTACGTTTCGCCAAAAACATGCAGTGGGGATCTTAAAAGTAAACCAAAGAACAACGAATGTATGTATGTCCGTATAATTCGATAGTTGCTTAGAAATGTGTTTGAAAAAGTCAGCTTTTTGGGATCTGACACCCAACTATAAGAAGATGAAAGGTTTTCCTTTTCTTATTATTATTATTATTATTATTTTTTGTGTTTGTAAAACCAAAACTTATAATAATTTTACTTATCATGTTTTGCTAAAGTGCCAACTCAAATGAAATCAAGCATACTGGAAAGCTGCACACCTTTCAACAAAACGTTAAACATTAAAATCCGCCCTTAGCTGGATATTTGTTCAGCCAAACAGCCAAAATGAAGAAGAAACACTTAAATAAATTCATTGGATTATAAAAGCAAAAAAAAACAACAACAAAAACAACAACAACAAAAATAACAAAGAGCAAAAAAAAACAAAAAAAGAGAAAGAAAAGGCATCTCGAATTGCAAAACCCTGTTTAGTTCTAATGGCGTTCGCGCGCAAACGGTACGCAAGCACGCATACAACTTTACATACAAAATCTCTGTGCTTTACATAACCGCTAATGTTTTTTTAAGAAGCTTAACTCCTGCCACCAAAGAAAACACAGAATGACTTTATTTCTTGGCGCTATTGTTTTTCTATTGTTTCCCCTTCGAGTCTAGATTGGAATAAGTTTTAAAATTTAAGCTACTAGTTAACTAAGGTA
Source organism: Glossina pallidipes (assembly GCA_000688715.1). Classification (NCBI taxonomy): domain Eukaryota; kingdom Metazoa; phylum Arthropoda; class Insecta; order Diptera; family Glossinidae; genus Glossina; species Glossina pallidipes. Next base: position 2,662,627 of record KK499764.1, on the reverse strand, counting down.
AGGTATACAAATAAGACAAACAAACAAATTACATTTGACTGTGACCGAATCTTCTATACCCACCATTTACATATAAAAAACAAAGAAAAATAAGAAAAAAAAATTAAATTTCTTAATCCATGATATCGGATGGGGGCGATAAGGGTTTCATTTGTTTTTTTTTTTTTTTGCATTTTTATACAGATAACCTACAATCATCCAAGCAACAGACCGAGACATTGTTATCGTTGTATCTCTCTTGTGGTTTATGAGTAAAGAGAAAAAGACCTAATTTTTTTTTTCATTTGTTTTGTTTTTGTTATTTCACTTAACGTTTTGCTTGTGGATATGGCCGATTTTCAATACCGAGCTACTTGCAAGAGCTTTGATTTCTTTTTGCCGATATCTTACTTTCTGCAATTGCGAGAATGTTCATTACAAACGTTTACCTAAATGGACGGACAGGCATATTTAAAATTCTTCTTAGTTATTGCATAGCGTTTTAATCAAAAAGAACAAACCCCTAAGTGTACCTGCCGTGAAACGAATCTTTAAAGTCGACTGTTACAAATTAATACCGCTTTCAGATCGTTACTGATTAACACTTGCTCCTACATTACGTGGCGCGACGTTTTCCCTTCTATCAATGCTTGCCAAAGAGTGAAAAGTAGGAAAATCATACAATTTGTTTAACTGTAATGTGCTATAAAAACATTGTATTTTGATTTAAAAAGTTCTAAAATCAGCTCACTACTGCATTACTACCGTGGAAGCAATAATAAAATCAATTCGTTTTTATTCAGTTCATTGGGACGTACTTGACTTTTTTCCCCTTTTTCTTTTCATTCTGCATATTGACAGTCTGTACGCAAAACTCGTCAGATATTGTGGTCATGTCAGTCGGACCGTCTAAATAGTTATCTGTATTTAAATGGTTGTTGTTTGCAAATTTTCGTCTCCTTTAAGCTCACTTGCTGGTGATAAAAAAAAATGTTCATTTCAAGTCAATATCGATCGAATTGATCGATGCGTCAAGGACAGGACAAGTAGGCGATGTTAAACCGATATTGATCCACAATATTTCTACTTTCCAGCATCTCTGATGGGTGCTTTTGCATTCCACGTGAACGGAAAGGCAATGAGCGGCGTCGTCCGCCAGTGCAATTGCAAAGTTAAAAAGACAAACACTCCGATGACACTACAAATATAGAGCAAAACTTAAACTTTTCTCTTACATACGTAGGCTCTACAATCAATACAAGATAACTAGATATATATATTTATATGAATTCACCTTCAGCTATTCACTCATGATCTCTTTGTCTTTGACAATTAACTCACTCCTTTTCAGCTTATTCAACTTGTTTTCACGACTTGGCAGCACTTTGCAAATAATCTAAAATTATATCAAAGACATTTCACTTTATTTAAATATGCTTCAGTTTTTAGGATTCAACTGGAACTTTTCGAGGCCATACATACTCTTCGACAATTGCATTTTATTCCACAGTTGGTTCGCCTAGCTTTGGTTTTTGGGTTACTTTAAAGAAACCATAAACAGCAAAACAAATTAAATCAAAATATTTTATCAATTGTTACCGTTAGGATGGTCATTATAATAGTTATGGTAAGAAACATTACGCGGACAGATGGACAGGCATGCTTAAATCGATGTAGAAAATAATGATTTAGCAATGATTGCTGAATATAAGTAACACAAGTGAAGACTAAAGTCGCGCAAATTTAAAATATCCTCGTAACACGGTATGTAAGTAAGTTTTAAGAATATCATACATGTGTCGTTTACAAGTGAAGACCAAAGTTCCATACGAAGCTTATTTAATAGAAAGCGATTCATTGCATATGATGTCGAGCATACGTCAGAGAGCGAAACCTTTTGTCATGAAGCGCTTCCGGGTGAACATTAGTACTGTACAAGTAGTTAGTTTCAACTTTGCTCGCTGATGTCCTGCCTAAAGCCGCTTATTAGCAGTTTTTTGAATTGTCTCACAGAAATTATTCCCGAGAGTAGGTTGCACCTTACGTACTTGATTGGTAGACAGGTAGATACATGTATTTATGTGCTCAAATGTATTTGCTTACGTTCGCACAATATGTGCAATTAAGTTGCTAACCGTATTGGATTTATAACTTAGCATGAAGGTTAAGTCTATCGCTAAGCTTAAATATAAAATCAGCATAGAAAATATTTCTCTCTCTAATTCACGTATGAGAATTGTTCTTTGTTTTACGAAAAGAGGCGGGTCTATGTACATTTTTAGACAATTAACGCAATGCCTACGGGCATATATGCAAAGATTGCGTAGAAACCGGAGAAAGGCAGCTGTGAGCAGCACACAAAAGCAATGATTAACTATCCACGAATGCCTATCCCACTCTATCACATTAACGTTAGTCATGATTTCATCGTCAGCCGTTGATAGCAGAAGGTGCACTCATCTTCACTTCATTCTCATTAATCGCATTCTTAGCTAACTTATTGGCGCTAGGAGAATATCCATAACGAGATTAGCTACTGCTGTCCATACACTTATCATGGTTGTCCCATCATGCGTTCGGCGTTGTTTCTAATAGCATCCCCAATTTAACCTAATATTCTTACCCTATCTGTATATCGTTCGGCCTAATGATTTACCTCCTTCTTACAAAAGCGTTATTTTTTGCTAAAAATCATTTTAGCGTTCAAGTGTTTAGTGTTGTTCATTATTCCTGAAGCTGACTCACTGGATTTGTTATGTGCAATTAATTTTACAATTTCCCGTCGTGCGGCTCGTTACGTTTATTTTCTTATGATCACAAAGAAAATGAAGAAAAAAACTACGAATTATTATCTGCACGTATTTTGTGTTAACTTTAACTATATTTACGATTTCATTCTCATTGTATCTACACTTTCACGTGTTCGCGGGATTTAACATTACATTTTCAGCATAAATGCACATATATATCGTTACCTATTTACTAGACAACTGATATCGATATCTATGTATGATTGCTTTTTTCTCGTGCATTTGTGTTATTTACTTTTGTTTATTACTCTTACTTTCATTACGCATCCTCTCTCTTCTGTTTTTTTATTGTATTCTTATGCTCAGCTTAAAAACATGTTCACAAATTCAGTGAATTCAACTCACATTTTGAATTTTTGACATGCAATAAATAAGTTTATAATTATATCTCATGAGACTCTCTTACTTTTCTCCCTAGAGACAACTTTACCATCCACTTGTCGATTTTTGCAGCAACATTTTCAAGACGTGGATTTTGCGAACCACATTGTCGCATTCATAATTGTCTGGCGCAGAAGTACATATACATAACCTACACCTAGATCTCAAAGTATATGTCGATATTCTTACATACGAGGCGTGTTCAAAAAAAGTCACTTTTAAATTGTGGCATGGTGCTGGTGCTCTCTTTAAGTGTTGCGGTCTTTGTCTCCTTAATCGTGGCATGGGTCTTTTCATGGGTTTTTTCAAGCTCGACGAATACGGTTGCCGAGACAGCAACTTCTCTAATAGTGATTCCACAATTCTCTCTGAAAATTTTCTTCACTACTTCAACGTGCTCAACGGTTGTCGACGTGCTGGGGCGTTCGAGGCCGGCACTGTCATTAATATCTTCTCGGCCTTTTGTGGAGAGCTTGTAAAACTTATGAAGTTTTTTTTTTTTTTTTTGCTCAAAGTAGACTCGCCAAACGTCACTGCCAACATATTAAGTGAATTGGAGGACTTCATTTTATTTTTCGTACGAAACTTAATACAGATACTTTGATCCAATTTTTTTTATACGAAAAAATTGTGAAGCACACAAAAACAGATCCAACCTTTACAGCTGTCGAAAGCAAATTGAAAATGCACAATGGCTGATAGCGTCAACATATGTTCGGGATATGTGTACCAACATAAAAAAAATTCGATAGCTCGATACGTAGACCAAGAAATTTGGAAAATCGCCTTCTCTTTTCTTAACACACCCATGTATACTTGCACTATACAATGTGTTGTAACACTACAGAAAGTATTAAGGATATGGAATAGCGGAAGTAAGTAGTAATATAAAGATTCTTCCGCTTATCATGGCGCAGTGCATTATTAATTCTTTCCTTCGGGTCAAACTACTTCCTTCGCATAAAGCTATTCGCCACAATTATAAGCGACCGATTCATGCTTCTTACCTTACGCGATAACGGAAAATTGTCCGTTTGGGTTGGAGGTAAGGAAACGTATCTCACTTTAGCCCCTGAAGATGTTAGCACGAAGTTGAACACAGATTTGAATAAGCGGCCCCGAAGCGATATATCTAATTAATGTGATTATGTTGATGACATACACACATACACACGTACACATTACGAAAATTCTTCATATAATAAAATATGTTTGCACGAAAATGATCTAAAACCCATGCATAGAAAAGAAAATTTCCTAAAATATGTTGGGAAAGTAATAAATACAAATTGATATTTTTGACACTTTATCTGTGCGACTTATACCGCGAGGCGATTTACAAAAATATTAACAAAAATTCACGTAAAATCCAGCAGACTAAAGGACTAAAAAATAAAAATATCAGAATGAAATCTGGCATTGATAGCTTGTTTACAAAGGGCTTATAACCAGTGGATTTGCTTAAAGCAACCGAGGGGGGGATTGAATCGTGGTATTCGCAGGAAGAAAGCGAACAAGCGTTTGTGAGTGCAATTGAATTGAAGCGTTATGAAGCGACGAAATATCGCGTTTGTGTTAATAAGTTTCTTTAACTCCGCAAATATTTTTGCATGAACAGTTGTTCCAATTTCATAAATAAAGTCGTATAGAGTCGCTCTCATAAGTCATTCTTATGAACTTAATTAATTGGATATTAGCGATGACACGTAAACAGAAAGGAATTTCAAGCAATCAACAAAATACCCGAAAGATTTCCCTTATTATAATAGTTATAACAATAATAAGAAGAACAATACTAAAACTCAATGTCAAACAAATGGCATAACACTATCTTAATATTAAGTCTATTACTTTTATGCGTACATTCTAAACCGAAAGTACCGGTGCGACTCAATTTCTTCTTTTCTTTTTTTTTTTTTTTGTAATGCATGGCTTCTCTTAAATTTCCAAAAGAATCTGTGCCCCCATCTATGTAATATGTAAACAAGAATTATTTGATGTTGTATTAAGGTCTCATTGCTTTCAGAGACCTGTTCGCTATACATTATTAGAGAGTACGGTGCTTTAGTATCAAGCGTCAAGCATTTGAAGACTATTAGTGATACTGTTTTGCTATATCTTTAGCGGGATTCATTTTGCCTTAAAATTCAACTCAAATTTAGTCTATTTTGTGTGTCTGCGTACACCACTCAGCGCATGGTTTTGCATAAACTCTTAACTCTTTCCTTGTACAATTCACATCCACCTACAAGATTGTACTGATCCGGCTGAGTGGGCAAGTAGACAAAGCGTCCCGTCTAACAACTCAATAGGCAACAAAGCCGATAGTCTTCGATGCTTAGTGCTTTAAGGCTTTTGACTTAGAATAGAAATAATAAAATCATATTGAAATGTTTTTCCAAATGAATTGCTTAACCTAAACTGAAATTACTCAATGATGCAAAAGTGTAGCTTGCCTTTAAATGCAGCTGTCTAACATGGAACGTACTATATACACATTGATAGGGAATAATTTGCCATCACTTCTTATGTTTAATTGCTAAATTTAGTATGGACAAATTCCCGGATTTTTTTGATCATATTCTAAATCTATTATTAAAAGTTAGCGTTTGTCAGTTTGCGCCTTCTTGTCTCATGTTGCATACACAACATACACATGTACTTTCATAACGTTGAACAGTAATAATATGACACGTTATGCATTAATATAATTTTCATAACAAATAAACAGTGCTGTGATATAAAAGGCATTCAATTTCATAGAAGTCCTTAAAACTCATGTTTGCAATATTAATTAATATGCTCATTACTCCATAAAAGGTTAATAGAACTCACACAAAACAATCTTATTTATGATCTCCGAGATTTTATAAAGATCCTGTTTGTACACAAAATATTAAAAGGTCGAATAACAGATCGATTAATTCTTGTGGGACTTTTTTTTTCATAACGCAGTTTCTTTTATAATCACTTTCCATCTATTGGATGGATGCGATTTATAGTTGTAGTCAGGCTAATTGTCGAGAAGCATCGTAAATAGAGAAAGGGGGAAGAATCATTATTGTGCATTATTTGCCTGCAAGTATTCAATTAGCACATCAATTGTAAAAATTTGAATGTAATTTTATTTATTTAAGAATAAAACAAAGCCTTTATATCGCATGCAATTTTTCGATGTTCATGATGTTTCATGATATTTCTTTCTAGTAAATCTAATATAATGTAACGAATAACAATTTTATTACCACAATAGTGTAAGTTTGCGATCTCATGTTCACAAGGCAAGGCAAGGAAACAAAGATTGTTACAACAGATGCTGTAAGTACGTGTATATACACATATTATTTAACTACACGTTTATGTAATGCATCTAAATAGTGAAAAGAAAAAAGAAAACATCGCTTTATTTACACTAATTTCTATATGCATTTAAATGAATGTGTCTTTAATATATATATAAATATGTGAATATTTGTATTATTTATTTGCATGGCATAAGTTCATGTATTTATTAAATACAATTCTACTAAGGAAATATATTTTAAACTAACTGAACAAATACAGAGTAAAGTGTGTATATATAAATATGCGTGTGTGCGTATGTATGTGTGTGTTGTCGTTGTATATATAAATATGTAGCATTTTATATTAAGCATGCCCCACGAAGAACTTTGAATTAAGCCACTTGCGTGCAAACACCGCACACTAAGAACTAAACATTGACAACGAAGGAGAGAGCGCAAGAGCGAAGAAGAGGCCAAGAGCAGAGTTAACAGCAAGGAGGCAAACAATCCAAGTTGATTAGGAAAATGATGATGGCACAAGCTGTTGTAATACTAATGTACGCAATATACAAATCCTTACACACAACTCAAGTAGGCATCGTTTTGAATTGCACAGTAGTTGGAAAGATTCTCTTGCTGTTGATATATGCATATATATGATATTATATTGTAGTAGTGCAATTGTGCACTTGTGTGTGCGTGTGTGCGTGTGTGCGTGTGTGCGTATGTGTGTTCTTAACAGATAACTTTATGTTCATCTGTATTGAAAAATATTAACATATAAGCGCATTCAGATTGTTGCGCTTGTTGATGTTTTTCTTGTTATTTCTTTTGTTTTTGTAGCATATTACTGTATAACGTAATGTCGAATTGAATTATAGTCAGAATGCAACTATATATCCTCATGATTACTCGTAATAAATGCGCGTAACACGCTTGTATATATGAATGCATTAAACAAAATATGAAAGAGAGGCGAAGAGAGAAAGAAAAACGGAACAATTCAAAAACAAATTTATATATATATATATATATCGTTAAAGTCATTGACACGCACCTCGTAGAGTGAGTCAGGAGCAGAGGTTTAAGTGCGATTGAGCAAAAGAGCCCTCTAAAAGAATTTGTCTTTATTTTGAAAGAAACAAAAAAAAAACAAAAAGTTTAGATTTTATTTAAATCGACAGATGCGTAAACTGCGCTACTTAAATTACGTTACATCAGTTCAAAATATATGAGATTTATATCTATAGTTATCGTATAGCACCTGCTGGTTGAACGCATGAAAACATCATCAAGGTAGATAGACGGACAAGCGGACCGAGCGATAAAGAAGCAACTGATCGGTATAATAAAATATGTAGACGCATTTCAAGGCTCTCTGTACATCACATTTACTGTACCGTAAGTGGTGTAGGGTGTAAAAAGACACAAAAGCTATTGATTGTTTAAAGGGGATGGAACTAACCCTTCTGCCCTGTCTCACGATTTCATTTGGGCGATATAAGCTCGATGTTGAGGGTCTTTACGCAATCATTTTGCTTTCCAAGTCATTGTTTGGTGCTTTCCAAGTCAGTGAGTGATGTTTTCAACATCAAAAAACAAGCGAATACACAGCAAAGTTGCCTCAGTGACTATCGTTATAATTTATCACAAAAATAATTAAAATCATAGATTTGAACATAATTTACCTAACACAGCAATTTCTTGCTGATTTCATTTCTCTTCTTTTTGTTTTTGTTGGATTCCAACTGGAATTACGAAAATGCTCGAAACCGTTAAAATAAGCTCAGTTCGGCTTCTATTTGTCTTTTTTTTCTGGGTTTCATACCGTGCTTTTTATGACGGTTTGGTATCGACTTGAGGTGAGTGTGTGCGATTAATTTGTTAGCTTTTCAAAATTTTTGCTCCCAAAATGTTATTTACATATAAGCAAAATGAACAATTGACTATTTATATGTATGCATGTACGTATGCATGTGAACATGCTGATAATCATGGCGTATACAGAGCAATAATAAATTTTCAATATAAGCTTTTAATGCGCGCATATGTTTCACTCGATCGAAATGCCGTGAGTTGAAGGATTCCTGTTCAATGTTAGTTAGTTAACAACGATGAGAGCAGGCGGTTAATAACTTTTATGTTGCAATAAAAATTTGTATACGAAACTTCAATTGCGAGAAGAGATTTATTTGTGATGAGGCTCGCAAGAATTTGCGCATTTTTAACGTAACAAAATTCGACGAAGTTAAATATAACGAACCGATCAATATATGTAGCATTTAATTCGAAAAGGAGACGCTGCACGGAGTGGAAAACAGTGGAAATAGTCAGCAATTATTGTATTTGTTACCTTTTTCACTTATTCGTAGTTGTGTAAAATTGCGTACACGTGCTTATATCAATTTTTATATATTTACAACTTTGGTTGGTTTTGTTGACTATTAACTATGAAATTCAATGCTGATGCCTGTTCTATTGACTTTCAAATTCAATTGTTATATTACCATGCATCGATTACACCTTGGGTGTACAAATAAATGAATTTTCTATATTGAAATTGATTGCTTTACAGAATACAGAATAGAGTGACGCGTTCATGTCTTCCGAAATTTCGGGTATACGTAGGCAAGACATTGCATAGACATTGTAAGGCATAAAGTCCTACTGTTTAAAATCTACTGTGGTTCAGTGTGTATAGCAGTGTCAAGACACGGATATGCCTACAGGAAATGTACAAGTTGGCTTGCAGGAGGGAGAGGAGGAAGATGTCAACAGCAATGAAACCGTTACAATGTGGTTTGCGAGATTTCGTGCAAAAAAGTCTAGGCTTGAAGGCGATGAAAAGTCCGTCGCCAACGAAAGCAACTCAGGACGGGATCACCAATTTGGGCTAAAACACTATTCTCCTCTATTCGACATTTTTCCTTCCGCCTAATACTGTTTCAAATCGACGCAGTCATATTTAGCAAATTAGTGTTCGTGCAAATTTGAAGATGTGTGAAAACGCGCGTCGGCGACGCCTTTCGTCTCGAAACAACAAAACGCAAGAGAAGTATCTTTTAAATGCATTTTTAATCGCCTGAGTGTGGCCGAGTGAACAACGAATCTCGACTAACCTTAACTAGCGTTAGATATTATTGTTCTAAATCTTCAGTCTCACAATATACTTCTCTGGCTAAATTAGTTATAGCAATAATAATAGTAATAATAATAATAATAATAAAAAATGAATTTAAATCCTTTTAAAAAGATGCAGTGAATTTATTTGCACACATTGTACACACACATCCTATATAAACCACACATACATTATATATAGAGATACATACATATCAGAGATTTATGTGCCTACGTATATTTATATTTAGCCACGTGTTGCTATTGGTATTTTACCCGTTGATATATGTTAATTGTTAGCAAATTATTTTATCTGCATCGGATTGTATTGGAATTACGTTTTCCGCATCGTTTGCAAGTATTGTGCACATGGATTTTTGGATTAAGTGTAGAGATTAAAATAAATAGGGCGAGTAGTTGCCGTTTGCTAAAAAGCCTTTTGCGAGACATTTCGAGGGCCGCTAAGCAAAATGTCATATCACCACACGAGCTGTGATCACATTAATCATCCTATATATGAAAGCCACATCAAACTACATTTTCTGGGCTTTTTATAGAGAGATGAAATGAAAAAAAAGTTTATTTGGTTTAAGTGGTTGTCTATCATCCATAAGTTTCTTAATGATTAAATCGAATTTGTCGAATTCGTTCGCACGGAGCTTGAAAAAATTTAGGAAAAATCGGAATTAGGAGGAAAAAAATGCACTATTTAGAAAGGACGAAAGAAGCTAAAAACAGAAATAGATCAACTAGCGATTGCCAGTTAGGGAAAAATTTCTAGTAAAAGCAAGTACTCAATGAATCAATCAATCACTTTTCGATGAAAGATGATTTAATGAGAAAAATTTTAAAATGTATTTTTCGAAGGCTACTCACGGATGCGCACGGAAAAAATGCGGTAATTAGCGCAGTTGACTTTAATGCTTGGACGATCTATTGGGGTAGCAAATGGACAAATCCTTAGCCTCACTCGATATGACGAAGGTGTCCAAAACACTGTCAACAGAGATGGATAGCGTGGAGTATACACAATATCTATACACACAGTGCAATAATTTGTGAGCTACAGTAGAGCCAACGTGTGGACAAGCTAAAGCGACCCCTCAGGGGCGCCAAATGGAAATTGGGATCGTTACATAAGGAGCTATTTGGGTATATGCTGGAAGAAATCGAATCCAGATATTCAGTCTGGGCCTTCGTTATACAAGGTATGGGGCGAATCATAACAGCTTGTGAGGGCTCAATGGCAAGTTGTTGCTTCTATAAGTGGAAAGATCGAATATACTGGTGGATCGCCGAGATAGCTGAACTAAGGGCTCAACACAACTTAGCGAGAAGATTATGCCCGAGATCGAGGGATCTATCTCAGTCACCAAGAGGAGTACAAAGCCAGTCAGGGGCTATGTTCAGCATGAAAAACTACTTCCAGAACTTGATTGAAGAGTTAAGGGAGGACCTCTGGGGCTTGGCCTATAAACTGGTTATGAAGAAGCTCAAATATTTAAACACATCAGTGCGTCCAGAGTTTGTGTATTTTTTCCACAGACCATCGCAAAGGAAATAAAAGACAAGAAAGCGTCTGGTGTTGATGGTTTCCCAAACTACGCATTGAAGGAGACATTCAAACCGTGTTTGGGAAAACAAATTTTCTCGGAAAAGCGGAAGCAAGAAAGACTGTGAAATTACTGCGTACCAATCTGTTTGTCTGTTTGACACGATAGGCAAGGTGTATGACAAATTAATTCGAAACCATGTAGAAGAATCGCTGGAGAGCTCCAACAGCCTGTCTAATGGCCAATTTAGCCATTCAGCCAGGAGAAAGGGGAGCCCTTTAGATGCAATAAAAATGGTCACGAATATTGCAACAGAAGTTATAAAAGGAAAACATTGGATGGAAGACAAAACAAAGTATTTCGCGGGGATAACGTTAGACGTTAAAAGTGCTTTCATCTCAACAACCTGGGATTGAGTCATAGCTGCCCTATACGAAAGAAGAAATCCACCTTATCTCATCAATATAGTGGCTATCTATTTGACTGGCAGGAAACTTCGTTACGAAACAGAAACAGAGTGCAGAGAACGGCTGATCACTGGAGGCGTACCTCAGGTATCAGTCGTAGGCCCCACACTATGGAATGTGATGTACGACGATAATCTGAGACTAGCTCTACCAGAGGGAGCTTCCATCGTTGAGTTCGCTGACGATATAGCAATAACGCATATGGCAAAGTCTTTAAAGAAAATTACCGCTACAGCGAGTAGACCCACGAACATGATTAAGAGATGGCTGCAGTCAGTGGATTTAAATCTTAGACAAAACAAGACAGAAGCGGTATTAATAATAATCTCAAGGAAGAAGCTTGAGAAAGCTGTCACAAAATGCCATAAAATACCTACGAGCGATGATCGACTGTAGACTATCATATAAACGGCACCTGATGTACAAGGTCTAAGCAGTGAAGGTAGCAAAGTCGCTAGCGCGGTTACTACAAAACGAAAAAAAAAGGAGCAGGTAAATAGTATTCCGGCTCTGTGCTCTAAGGGGATGCGCCGCATATCGTACGGTGTCGGAAAATGCGATTGTCGGTAGCATGCTACCTGCTGCATCGACCTGTAGCTGAACTTCACAGTTTGTCGGCTGATAAAGCACCGGGCAAAACGCCGATTATGGAAGATTGGCAGAAGCGCTGGGGTAGGGTGAGCAAGGTTAGATAAGCACAGCGGCTCATACCAGATCGGCGGCCTTGGTACAATAGGCAGCATGGACAGGTGGACTTTTATTTAACACAATTAATAAGCGGCCATGGTGGTCTTACAGCATACTTACATAGATTTATAATAGAGAAGGACCTGTATCTAGTCTCTCCCCGACAATCTTACGACAAATATGTTTCACGATCCGCAAATGTGTAAGGCGGTAGGAGTGTTCCCCGCAAACATAATTATAAAACAAAGAAACGAGGAGCGCCAACGTAGGCTCTTAAGTAATGCCTAAAAATCTACCCACCCCTGTGAAGGTAGGGTGGCTATAGGGTAAGGGATAAGAGTATAGGTGATTTTTAACGGGTTAAAGCCCTTGTACTACGCCTGTCGATGGTTTTCGACTTCAAATAAATAAATAAAAAAAACCGCAAGCACACTCACAATTGTGATAATAAATTCACCTAAAGAATAAACTAAAAGTATATATGACGTTAACGTTAACGTTGTTACTACACTCGCAACTTGCCCAGCATTTTCTTCTGCCCATGTAAATAAATAAAAAAAAGATATGCAAACGATTTGGCAGCCAGACGAATGTTAAAACGTTGAAGCGACGTGTGCTATCAGGTGAAGTTATAACCAAGAAATACTAAAAGTGCAAAACTTATGATACCGATTACATCCTATTCTACACGGAGAAGTTTTGATTGTATTGAAATCAAGCGTTAACTTAAAATGTGGACCGTAATATTAGAAAAAAAAAAATAAATAAATAAATAAATTTCTCAATGACTAACTGACTGACGTAATAAAATGCTGATATCATAGTTAGGGTATGGCGGCATCACTACATTTCAGTCTACCATTCAAGTAAATAAAGTTTTACATTTTATTAATCATTTGATGGCATACAGGCTCGTTGCCGAAGATACCTTTTAGAATATATCGAATGTAATCGCATGTAATCATTTTAAAGGTAAAATCTTGCTTTCAAATATTTATAGATATTTATATTCAATCAAGTAAAGGTGAAGGTAATCTAAGAGAATGTTACCAAATTGAGAGGGAGTGAGAGAGATATAAAGCACATGCGGGAAGAAAATATGGAAAGAAAAAGGGAAAGGCGTCAGTGTTTTCAGTGTTTTGCACATTTGTATATTGGTATTGTAAGGATTTCAGGCAACGCGTAACACTGTTCACATACACAAATAAAACTTTATTGATTTCTCTTCAAATATCTTATTTAAGGTCAAATGTTATTAATTTTTAAACTGTTTGCGAGTAATATAATAACGATGCAAAGGTAAGCAGGTAGGTAGGTAGATAGGTAGAAAAATAAACATGCAAAGCAATAAGCTTTTTAAGCCAACCACAAAACTTTTAAAATGTAGATATTTTGTTGAAAAGTCTTGCAAGAAGACAAAATTACAAACATTTCTCAGAACTCTTTTATATAATTTTTAAACGAAAATATCCACAGGTCACTCATTTCGTAGCTGTCTGGGGTAAACCACGTAAAAGAGTGAAAACAGAAATTGCTAATAAATAAATATCTTTTAACTGCGATAAGCTGTTCGGGAAACTTTTTAATTTTGCTTCGAGATATTTCAGCAAAATAATATACAGAACCCGTTGGTTCTGATTTTGAAAGTTCAATATGTGTAGATGATTAGGCAAAGACTATATAGTAATGTAATTGTAATGTGCGTGAACAACCTTTTTACAGATTACCGATGAAGGAATGACATAATATTTTGTTGAATACATTTTCTTCTTCTTCTTTTTTCAATAATTTTCCACCATCAATTGTTTATTCAAAAGAGAGCACTTAAGTTGAGTTTTTCGCCTCTTGCTCTGCAAAATTTTGTGTATTGAAAAAATATTTTGCGTCAAGTTTTGTATTATCAATGCCATGTATTGGAGGAACATATCCAAGACCTACTCAACGCTGTCTGTGGAATGGGTGCAGACTTGTTTCTTATTCAATCATAGTTCAAGTTTTTGCTTTTTTGGTCTTTCAAATTCGGAGTCCACCTAAGCCCGACTGTCCGTTCGTCTGTCCATCTGTCCGAGTGTGCAACTATGTAGTATATGTTCGCGAAGCCTGTTCTTTTGTTCGCAAAAATGAAGACCTGAATTCCTACAAACTTGCGAAAGAATATGAAAATTATAAAATCTTTTCAAAGGACATGCCTACGACCACACGTTCATGTAACACGCACTGTGAACACCATTACTTTCTGCATTTGTTACTCGTAATGTAAAACACATACACTATGTAAATTTCTATTTTCAGACAGACATCAGACGCGCCCAATCAATATGAGTGTTGGGTATAAAAGATTCGGTCACTTCTGAATATTATTTTCTTACTAACTTGATTTCCTATCTTTCTTTGGGGCAAAAACATTGATCTTTTGCTTGCTTTTTTGTGCAAATTACCCCCGATGTCCGCAATAGCGCTCAGTGGCTAAATGAAGGGAAGCCGCATTTACAATGAAGAATATTATTATAGCTGGACGCGTAAATATTCTTTTCCTATATCTAATTGCACTAAATGCAGATATAAATTTCGATGTAAGATCAGTTTATTTATTATATTTTAAGGTTCGAATGTGTGATTGGACGAAGTGTGTAGAGCACGGCAAGCAGATCAAGGCCAAAGCACAGACGTGCTTAATAAATGTCGTAAATTCCATATGTGTTTCGGTCATAAAGAAAAATTCGAGATCAGTGTGGAATGGAAGATTTCCCACAGTGCGTTCGAAAATTCGTTTGACGACTTAACTGCTAGTTGACGTAAGATTTAAGTTGAAGTCTACATCGAAAGAGATTATATATGAGATGTTGTCGACAACAATCTGATTGCCAAGCTGAAGGCAAGGGTGGAGGAAGAAACGACAAGTTGAGCTAAATCAATTCCGGACCCTATAATGGTCAGGTATATCTATGAATTTATTTGAGCATTACATATGGAAAGAGATAATTTGGTATACGCTTAACTGTCAGTTAAAGTCAGCTAATGTCAGAGCGTAGTCTAAGTCCAAATGAAATCATTTTCATTTTCATTTCATTCGCATTCCGTGCTAAAGCGTGATGTTTGTTAAAAAATATGCAATTAATTAAGTTTAGCTAACATATATGTATCGTATCGATGTGATTGGTATTCATTCGAGGGTCAAGTTTGCGAGCTTGTTTTTCATTTCACTTCACGCATTTCACTCATATACAATAAATATAAAGAAACGAACGTGTGCTTACTTAAAATAAAGGATGGTTGCAGACAAAGACAAAGACGACGAAAATTTATAAAAATATAAGTGAAAAGAAAATGATAATGACAATAAATAAAAGAGATGGATGCACAGGGTGATGTTTGTGTGTTTTTTGAATTTGTCATAGAAAATCTCTGCACTGTCAAGTTGTACGTTGATTTAATTGAAATGAGCTTCTCGCCTTCAAAAGTCGAATTGAAACCCAATGACAGGCTTCAGTTGCGGATGCTTGAATAGAAGCGGGCAAACGAAACTTACGAGAGAGAGAGAGAGAGAGTGAGAGAGAAATTTCAGCCGTTTTACTGTGATTTTATTTCTATTTCTAAAATAAATAAAAACAAATTGTTTGTGACAGCAATTGCAATGCTAGCGACATTTTTCAATTTTTTCCTTTTTTCCCTCTTATGTGCAAACATTACAACAATCATGTTTAGTTGTTTTATTTTTGCCGACTTCGTTTTTTTTTTTGCTTTGCAACAAAGTAAGTGAAAGAAAATTTAATTAAAATTCTTTTTTTGTGGCGTTTTTATAAAAACATTTGGAAAAACAAATGTTTAAAGAAATATTACTTGTTTGTTAGCCCGTAATTACGATGACGACATTGGCCTAAGCATTTTTAAGGGGTCAGAAAAAAACAATGAACAGAAATGTAAGAAAAACGAAAGAAATCACTTTTCTATTACAACAATTACTTCGTTTACATATATACTCAGAACTTTAAAATATATTTTGTAAAATAAAGTTTTCTTATCCGTTAACGTTTGAAACGTTTGAAGCATGCTTCAAATGAGATACAAAAAGAGGATAAGATTTTCATGTATTGTGCAAGCGTTCAAAGGAGCGAATTGCTTAAGCAAAGCTTGCGTCCTATCTTCAAACTTCGTTCGCACCTCTGCTAAAATAAATGAGTAAATTGGACGATATTGAAAGAATAGCAATAAATAGCAAATGAACAAAGCGGAACGAAGCCAAAGAGTGCAAATATAAAAATTAAAAAACCAAATCATACTTGACTTGTTTTATAAAAGATTAAAAACAAATTCCTTGCTACTGCTCGCACATGTAATGTGTATACACAGTTGTATGTGCAATACACGTAATTGGCGAAAAGTTAGAATATATACAAAGTATTTTATTAAAAATTTGAAAGAGATTTTCGATACATCCTAAAGGATGCCAGCACCTATCAGAATTACTTACTTTCCTTACAATGCTCAGCAGTTATCAGCATCGCCAAGATCCCGCCCATAAATGAGAGACATTCATTTATAACTTACACCAGGCTCAGCGATGAAATCATCAAAAGCTATAAGCCATCGAAGTTATAAACAGTTACACGACTTAAAAATTATAAGAAGTTGTAAGAAGTCGTAACAAATTGCAAGAAGTTCCAAGCTCCAAGTAATAAGTTTTAAGAAGTTACAAGTTAGAAGGAAGTCGAAGTTATAGGAAAGTTGCTTAGTTGAACTTATAGTTTGAAAATGTCTCTGAAAGTTGTTATAACTTACAAGAGTTAAAAGCGGTGGTAGGCAGATGTTGGAAGAGGCCCGCTAGTGTTAGCAAAAATACTATTACAAGAAAAAATGTCTTTCACGTATTGAGCGATTTCGGTGGCGAAAATCGAAAACACGTGAACATCAAATCGAATCGAATTAAGAGATTCTAGAGTCCGTCCTAGACATACTAAAAATCCGGAGTTGTAAAAATCCGATTTGTATCCAGCAGTCTTACGGCGATTATCTATGTAACAGTTAGTGGCAATAATGTGGTTTTCTTGGTTTTGGTGGTCTTGTGATCCTAATAAAAGTGTTTTACATGCACATGCTTAATAATATTTTTTAATTTCAGTACTTCTTTTATTTATTTCACTTCATTTTTACTTCGCAGTAAATCGTAGTCCAAAACGAGGACTATTTTGCTGGGATATCTTCATTTTGTTAAAATATTGCCTTTCTTTCTATTGCTGGCAGATCCTGTTCTGAGTGTTTATTCCACACACCCCCTCCCCCCGGCACGTAGTGCTAGTAGGTGGGGACAATCTTTTTAGCTATATGTATATAAGCATTATTCTCTCTCTCTCTCCCCTTCTGTCTCGCCGTTCTTACGTGTGTGGATATGTGTGCATTTCTATATATGAATTAAGCCGATAAGAAAAGAAGAGCAACAATACAAATAAATGTTTCTATTAAGCCACAACATGGGAAGGCTACGATGCAACCTAGCCATCTTTGTATGCACATCTAACTGCACAAGCACTTTATTTTATCCTTAAGTAGCTAGAATATATATATGTACATAGATATGTCTATCAGACAATGCTTAGACTGGCTTGAAAAAAGTCCGAACAATAAGACTAACAACAACAACAATAACAACAAAAATAATATAATGCGTACGTTTGCTCAGGCATGTACACACAAATCCATACGGATATACATATAAAACATAAATTCAACACAATAGTTTAATGGGGTCCGGGACATTCATTCACGTGCTGCTCGTCAAATTCTAGTTGAATTCGTAATACTGGTAATGCTACCGCTTAGTTGCTTATGGTCGTTTACTGAACTCGTTCTTCTTGCTTTGTTGTTCGTCGCTGTTGTTGTTATTTTTACTGACGTAAGATGTTTTATTATATGTTTTGCTGTTTGGTTTTGTTAGGTGTATTGTGTTCGTCATTCATTTCGTGGACGATTAGCTGCTCGGAGACTAACTTTATTTTGCGCCAACAAAATTTATGTAGTGTAAACTTAATACCATAAAATGTTATGGCATTTTATGTTTTTGTGTTAACGGCATGGATGCCCCCGTGCACGTGTGTGTACATAGTACGACCATATTTTAATACAATATATTGCTAATATAGTTAATATGTTGCCGACACAGTAGGTGCACAAATACAGAGCCACCCAACGCTACCAGCAACATTGTTGTGATTGTTGTGCACCGTAAACGGTAGTTATCATCATGGTTTTGCATGGCTGTGAAGAACGAGTAAATTTTGTGTGCGTGTGACTGAGATATGTTTCCATTTTTCTCTTTCTCTTTTTGTTTTTCTGCCTTTTTTTTGTGTTTTTTTGTTTCTGCTTTTTTATTGTAATTGAACTCAGTGACATTCGATTGATGGCACCGTGCAAATTACATGACAATACATAACCGGATGGCTTTTTAATCATAAGAAGATCATGATACGCCTTTAACGCCATTGACGCCTTCGATTTGAAGATAACAAAAGGCAGGTAAGTTATAAAGTTCTTTTCGCACCGTAACATCCAGGCATACACATCGACTGTTTATGTGATCAGCTTTTTTAGTTGACGGAAAACCGAGAGGTAGGTCTGAAATGTCATAATAATCAACGCTACTTGTGCATTGTGCTCTGTGCTATACCTTAGGTATACGAACATAAGTTTCGTGATGTTCTTAGCACATGTTCAATAATGACAATCGGTGAAAAATATTTCCTAAGCATTTCTCCACTCCTCACGCCACATTATATGCTATGTTGTTGTTGAAGTTTAGTTTCGTTAAGAAATAATTTTTGTTTTGTCTTTAAACGTGGCGTGTTTTCTTTTCTAGAAAAGTGCTGCTACATCTTAAAGGTCGATATAAATTGTAGTGATACAATATGCGAAGCGTAAACAATCTTGTTGTCGGCCGGCTGAATCATTAACATTGATGGTAAGCAGAAATATTCACGGTGTAGTCATTTTGTGTATAGTCTTATGAGTTGCTCTACCTTAGCGAGACCCTTAAACTAAATGCAATTGGCGAATGAAACGCGGCCCTAATATAGTAGAAGAGGGTATTGAGTGACTTCTCACTATGGTCGGACAAGGAGCGTATTTTTAATATTCATTTGACGCATTCAAACAAGAGTATTGAGTTCGGTTTCCTAGAGATCCTCACTCTATTTCCTAAACAATCTTTGTTCTGATTAACGCGTCTTTCAAGCGAGGACCACTAGTTTGAACAGTGACTTACTTCCACCCCCCTTTAGATTGCTTGAACAGGCGAGTCTTGGTTTCGACGCGTACTTCATAAGGCGACTTTTGAAAGACGCGAAGAATGATGGGTAACGATAGTTTGAATGGAATGAATATCTTGTATACATTTTTGTTTTTGTTTTGTTTTTAATCATAGGTTAATGTTAGGTTAGGCTTGTGCATCAAAAACAATAACATTTGTTTAACTAAGAAATGAGTGAAATAGAAAGTAATTCTATTACAGCAGGGGAACGTTCAGCTTATGCTCATAAAGCGAATGAAGTTTCTCTTTTCACTTTCAATTCGTGAAGGCGAACTTACTTTTGTGTTTTAAATTTTGCAGATTAATTTTTTCTTCTGAAAAGAAATTCTCAACAAATTTGCAAGATAAAGCGAGCAACGGAAAATGAAAAATTCAGTTAATCTATGAATAAATCCAATACAATGGATATGTTTTTTTTTTTTTAATATCTTTTTAATATTTTTATTAGATTATTTCCCTGAGATGGCGATAAATGCTTTATCTACGCACATTGTATGCGTTGTTCGCTTTATTGTAATCACCACGGGGAGTATGTTAGGTGTTTTTAAAATATTTACTTACAAAGCATAAAAGTCACAAACTAAAAATTCTTTATCATGTTGGATGCAGCAATTTACGATTTGATTACGTTTGCCAATTTATTGAAACCAACTTGCGATTTTGAAACTTTTTCACTTCAAATTTAAATCCCATATATTTAAGTTGTTTTCATTTATATATGTACACAAGAGGATATATCGCCACACCAAGCTAGGCCCTCTATATACGTTATGTATGCGTTTGTGATCATTTCCTATTGCTCGACCGATTTTGATATATCTGTCCTTCCGTCATACCTTGTCAGCAAGTGAACTTTTTCACCCGCTCACTATCTTTAGCTTCAAATTTCGCTGACAACAAAAACAACAAAAAGTCATAGATATTATTTTCCAGTTAAAATTGTGAAACTTTTACTTTAAGGCTTTAAGTTTCATTTGGAATTTTTCCTCATAAGATTTTCAATATGAAATGAAGCTCAGCTAAATTGGAACAAAACACGCTACATATATACGTAGGTTGGGATGTGGTCGGATTTTAATTTATACAATTACCCACGAAAGGTTGTCAAATCCCATAAAGATGAAACTACGACCGTTTAATACACCATATCTATGTTATGACATACGATCGATGTATTATTTACAAGCCGGCAAAATATGAGTCATAACCGCCAGTACAGATTAATATCGGTTCAAATTGAACGCTTAACTGTTGTTATTGTTTGCGAAGGTTGGTTTTTTTTTGGTGGTTCCCGTACCGGAAGTTGACGTAAAATGCGTGAACGTACGTATATATTTTAACCTACATACACGCATACAAACGCTCTGATAGGCATGAGTTTTCATGCGTAAAAAAAACAAAAAAAACGAAGTCAAGATAAGAATATTCGTTTAGATTTGGTTGTAAAAGCAAACAATAAAAGATACTTTCGTAGCCAGTTAATTTAGCCTTGGGTTACTCGTTAGTATGCATTAAGAATTATATTCATGTCTCGTTTGCTTCATTTTCTTTAATTTTCTTTTTTCTTGCTTTTTTTCCTAAATCGTTTTTGCTCATTTTCATGTCTTTGTATTTGACTTTCGTACAATGGCTGTAGCTATTGTTGTTGCGGTTTATGTAATTTCTGTTTTCATTTTGTTTTGTTCTTGTTCGTTTGTTTTTAAGCATTTAATTGTAATGTTTACAAATAAATTTAACATAAAAATGAAAAAATAACATTAAATAGATAGATAAAATAAACAGTACAACAAACAGCAACAACGCAATAACCGCAACAACCAAACCGGGTAATGCTTGCTTGGAAACTTAAAACGCCATCAAGTCATGTCTGCATTTTATTCTCTTTCCTTTCGAATTTCGCTAATAAGAAAAACGCGACGTTCAAATTGAACATGCAGAGCAGAGCAGAATATTTTTTAAAATTATTTCACAATTTTAATTAAGACAAACAAACACAGAGTATATAAATAATATGCGCAAACATATGAGCAAACTGATGAACCCGTGCTTAATACCGTGTTTCATCCTTAGGGCGCCATTTCACCATATGGGCGCTAGATAAAACGCATGGTATTAGAAGAGAGAAAGAAAAAGAAAAAAACCTAGTAATGAGAATATTTTCAAGGGTCATAGACAAATTTAGTCCGCATTTTATTTATTTAATGGAATATATTTCCTTTTTTTCCACACAAACATAAAAGAAATTGTACTCGGCTGTTATCGAATCGCGTGAGCCTCTCATATGTCATGTCTTAAAAACTATATTTATGCTCGGCTATGTTTGAAGGATCATCGAAACGTATCTGCATCTGTATCATAAGAAAAATCAATGATTCGATATATACGACGCGAGATGGCGGTTATTTGAAATATAATTCAGAAATTTTGATTTTTCTTTGAATTTTTTAAAATTAGAATTTTCTCTCTATGTTTTGCAAAAACACACAAGTGTTATCTTAACGTTTTTAAGCCGGATAAGAGATGGTAATCCGCAAACAGATTCATTACACCCAGCCTAGAAGGTATATTCAGTCAACTCGTGTATACATCAAGCATCGGGCAATACATTAACTTTTAAAAGCATCTGTCAATAACCTCTGGACGTAATTAATTCTACATAGATGTCATCTTTAACACTAAGACAGGATTGATATGGAAAATGTTGCAGCAATAACATAATAATTTATCGCGGAAGTAATAATTTATCAGTGATTTATCAGCCGATTTTGAACGCGATCGTACGGATACTGACTGTCTAGGCCGAAGATTAGACCAGAACAGGAAAACATTGAAAACAATGAAAGTGAAATCATAAAAGACAGGTCACAGTCCTGAAAGGGCGATATTTGCGCCGTTTTACATAATTCGCAAATTTTTTCATATGAAAGCTATTTCGGCAATGAGTATCTTGTTTACGAACAGCTAAGTAAGTGCATCGTTTCCCACGTTGAAGGCTATATTGGAAAAATTGCATGAATTGAATTTGGAATTTGCTGCCCCAAAGCTGCCAGATAGTTCAGTTCAGCAGTTCAATTGGACAGCGAGTTTATTGCATGCTGGATGACGGTCCTGTCGGGTTGGACCCCATCTCACAAATATGCTAAACTTTCACAAGGACAGTATTATGACTGTTCGGGTTCGTCCTCGATGAAAAAAAAATGCTGCTTCGTTTATTGTATCATGGCGGCCTTTCATCGTCCATTTAGATCCCGAAGAGCTTGTTGGCAAACAAAGTACGTAAAATTTGTCACATTTGGCAACGCCCTCAACATTAAAACGAAGGTTTTTTTTTACACTTAAACAAGCTAACGCGTAGTACGACGTAAAGTATAGAAATGCAGAAAGAAGAGAAGCCACAGCCTTGTCCAACACGGGACAGTTCCAGTTACGCTCTACCTTGAAAAAGCGGTGAGTTTGTTTTCAAAAATCACTTATATGGATGAGTAACAAGATTGAAAGATATATTAAGTGTATTATAAAGCGAATTTCGGATAAATAGAGACAGAAACAGGAAAAGGAACTAACAATGAATCTCGCCTTTTCGTCATAGTTAAGTAGATTTCAATCGTACATATTGCAAAACGTAATTTCATGGAATGGAATGTTGGAGGAATGGGTGCATAGTCAAAAATATTTACTCATTATTTATAGCTGATGGTTCGTCCCGTACTTTCGACAGATTCAGTATATTACACTTTATGCGGTGTATATAAGAACAAGTATGAAAATTGTAATCGGTCGTGACCGAATCTTTTATATCCATCAGTGTTATTTTTAGCAAAGACTAAAAAAGAAGGAAAAAGACTAAATTTTCATATTCTATAACATTGAGTGGGCGCGGCAGATGTTTAAATTTTCAGAATAACAATGGAATTTTATCTAATGTATTGGTTGTAGTTTATGAGTAACAAGCAAAACATACGGAGAGCAAAGGTGTTCAAAGTTTTTGTTGCATAGGTCCGTGGGCTTTGTAGGCGTGTCCTTTTATGGGGTTAGTTTACTTTCAGCTTCTCTTACAAATTTGTACATCTTCATTTTTGCGAACAGGAACATGTGTATTACAGATGCCACACAGCTAGATAGTCGGCCAGGTGGACGGACGGACATGCTAAATGTGTATTCCAGATTTAAAACAGGCCAAGATTTTTGTACACTTTATGGAGTTTTGACACTTGCTTCTGCGTGTTATAAAGGTAATGAAAAAAAATGTAATTTTGATACGTTATAATACTGCACAATACTGACGATATTTTCATTTTTGTGCAGGCACTATATCATTGCTCATAGAATACACATTCAAATTTTTGCAGAGTTATATGTAGTAGTTTATAAGTAGGAGGAAAAAACCCATTTTTTATTTCTTTTAGAAAACAAAGGTAGTCTCAATTTACATGATACCAGATGCGTGTCCTTGAACCCATTTAGCCCATTTTCAATTTCCAACCTGCGTGCAAAAACTTCCAATGTTTTTGCCAAATTTGAAGTCGATTTGAAATTTCATTTTTGCGGCCAAGAGGATGTTTAAAACACACATTACACAGACGGACAGGCGGACATGCTTAATTCTATTCAGAAATTCATATTCTGATTAAAGATATAGATAATATGTTCGAATTTTGAAATTTCGTTCTGGGCGTTGCAAGCGTTTCAACAAAATGAACATACCCTTCATCCCTCGATGATGGATATAAAAATGACATATGCGGCTATAAATGTAAATACGATTTAATGATATCTACACGTTACACATCACATACCATACACACCCAGCCATAGATCCATAGAGATGTAAGTATAAGGGCCTCATAGCAATAAAAGCTACAAACATTACAAACTCTGCGTAAGAGCATACATATGCATACATATTTATTATAGGTCAATAACCGCAAGTAATTCAGTAAACTAGACTAGATATCAATGTTAAGCATCTTCATTAAAAATGCATATGTCAACTCACACGCGTACACAAACATGCATTTAATTTTAAGCCTTAATTATCTTCACTAAACAACACAAACAATTGCACCTGCATTTATTAATATTGAGTTTCATAAGAAAATCCTGTTAATTATGTCGAATTCTTTTCTCTTAATCGAAATAAGAAAAGAAAGAAGAATCACAATGAAATCATTCACATTTAATCCTCTTATTTATACAGATAC
This sequence comes from Glossina pallidipes, assembly GCA_000688715.1. Classification (NCBI taxonomy): domain Eukaryota; kingdom Metazoa; phylum Arthropoda; class Insecta; order Diptera; family Glossinidae; genus Glossina; species Glossina pallidipes. The sequence goes on along the minus strand of KK499764.1, from coordinate 2,637,845 downwards.
ATGCATTGGAATCAAAGCAATTTTAAAAGCACAAGAAACTCAAAATCAGATTTTCTCATTTTTCTAAAAGAAAAAAAAGGATTTTCAAACTGCTTTGATTCATTAGAAGATATTTGAAATTTCGTAGAAAAATTTATGACCAATTTTTTTTTTCTCAAGTTTTTTGTTTAATTAAGCGAAAATAAAGACAAAAGTTAATGAATTTTTCATATGCTGTATGTGTTTAAAATGCTATATATATCATAGATTTTAAAGCATATTATCAACGTGTGACGATGATAATACAATAAATAATAATAAATAATATAAGCAATAAGTTGCAAATTGCGGAATATTATGCGTAAGCGCAAAACATTTAATAAAGTATTCTGACTGTTCGTGTGAAGTCTCTTCTTATGCGGATGTACACAACATCAACAAGAACTTGCAATAGACACAGCTTTGATATTGTACTGATCGATTCAGAATCATTTTCTTCGCCGATCTAGGCTTGTCTGCCCATCTGCCCGTCTTTTTGCCTAATCTCCATCCGCATCCTGTTGTTTGTCCATGTGGTCTTGTGTCTAACTTACCGCTCGCAATCTTCGAGGTATTTTGATAAAGTTTGGTATACAGAAGAAGAATAGTTGGCCTACGCTATTCGAACCGGACCACTTCTTCAACCACTTTCCATGTAACGCTTTATTTTGAAAACTCGCCATATGAATAATTGCATTAAGCATAGTGATCTAGAGTATTTAACGATGGCTCGTGGCCCGCTATAATGTTTTTACTCGTATCACTTATATGAATTATGTTTAGAAAGATACCACTTATCAATAAATGAAATTAGAATTTTTCTAAATAATTCTAAGGAATTGAATCAAATTTGCTATTTTCTGAAATTTGAAAAGTTTTGACTCATTGCTTAAGTCCTCCGAAAAAATTCAATTGCAATCTTGGCGACTAGCCGCTTATGAGTGTCATCGTTGATAATATAGTTTTGCAAAGTGAATTATTTTATTATATGCTCAACTCTCAAGTCTTATCACGAAGGCCTTAATACTTTGAAACAATAAGTGTTTGTAATCAGATAGTTGAGAATCTCTGACTTGAGACATTTGGCGTTTATAAGCAAGTATTTTATTTGGCTTTGTGGCTTTTTATTTATAACATACATTATTGTATATATATATATATATTGTATAAACTGTTTTTAAAAAAGCGTTTGTATATGTCGTAATCTGCGTAAATCCTATTTCGTGCGCCTTATTAGCAAAATGGCAGATGTAATACTTTCATCATCGGTAGATAGGTTGAATTCGTTTGAAATCTTATTTTTTACTTTCGTTTGGCTTTTTCTATGTTATTGTCTTGGCGCGTGGATGAACGACATCTTTGTGCACAAAGATTTGATTGAAGGCTAATGTAATTGACAAAAGCCCATCATGAAATTTCGAGTGTTCAAATGTTCTAAAAATTAAGTTGGTATGCTGTACTACCCTAACAAAATGGCTGGAAAGTTCGCGTTCTGCTTTCATATGTCGCAGATAAATATTGTTGTGTACATGAAATTTTTTTTAGACCTAATACAGTACAGTAGGAAATTCCTGCATAAGTCTGCAGCGCTTATAGAAACATACGGTAAATTCACCCTTTATTATACTGATCTTTAAGTTTGTCCGTCTGACCGCTTTCACTAGTCCGTTTGTCATGCCTACGCATATATATTACATATTCCTGTTCAAAGTACTGTTCGCGATTTCTGAAACATCTTTACACAGTTTGCTACACCGATGTGTTTTGGAAGAAAATGAAAAATAACGATATTTGACAGAAAATGGCATGTCATATAAAATAGTAGTAAACAATTTCCGAATCGGATAAGAGTAGTTTATGAATCCTTCATATAATGTAATAACGAGGTCGAAGTGTATGAGCGAAATTTGCTCCCGATTACCGATTTGTGCATACAAAATTACTTCGATAGGTTTAAAACCTATCGGACATCATTTTTGTGATGTCTTCTCCTATATAACGTTGTCTCTGAGACAAACGCCATATAAAACGTCAGTTCTCTTTTCCTCTCCGCAAAATAAGAATGAGACTTTTTAGTTACAAAATTTAGCAAATATGGACTTAAAAGGACATATGGATTTGACAAAAATATCTAATAAGATCATCGAAAAGTTTAGTGCAATTGTGGCGACTTACACTTAACGGAGACCGTTTTAAAATTTTCCACATTTCCCTAAGATGGTAAGTAATTAAAATAAATACTATTTTCTCATTTGTTTTTTGATAAAAATTTTTGAAATTTTTCGAATTTTGAAAATAAGTCTCTTCTACTATATATAGAACTATGACCGGCAGCTTGTTTTTTTCGACATCTAAAACTCAAAATGGATTTTATTTTAAATTAACCAGAAGAGAAACTGAAATCATTGAAGCTATTTTTATAACGCCAACTTAGAAAGAGAGAGGGAGAGCAATAAGAAAAGTGTAATGAAAATTCGAAAACAGGCATATAAAGTATGTAAGAGATGTGCTTACTCTACGTACGAAACACTCCCCTATAAACGACACGTTATGAAACGTTTGCAAAGTAAATATATATACTTTACCAGGTATGTGTCTGCTATCCTCTATTTGATGAATTTGGTTTTTTTCATTATCAAACTGTGCGAAAATGGCTTTAATTAATAAGTTTATTCATTGTGTTGGCCTCTTTCTGTTTCTTTTTGCAATCAACGAGAAGAGTGAGAATCGAATAAAAGTTAGTTTGAATTTTATTTCGGACATCTTTGATTCAGCTGCGTTAAGAAGCGGAATAATTAGGAATGCATGTCATCTTAGGCCCGTTGCGAGATCAAGCGATCACAAGTCATATCATTTATTAAAATTTGTAAATAAATTCGCTCCTGTTCCTATGTGCAAAAGCACGTTATCCAGACCAGCGAGAAACGTCTGTCGCCTCTTATTTGCAAGCCCAGCAAAGCAAACTCGTCCTATATACCTCACTTTAGATAGAAAATCCATTAATTTTCTGCATGCCATCCACAATAGCTTGGAATTGCGTCAGTGTTCAAGTAAACGGTAATAAATGATCTAATTACACCGCTATCACAATCTATTGAGCTTTTCGAAAATGCGGAAAAGCTTAAATAGAGAATTAATCGGATTAATCGGAAAAATACTTATTAAGCCCCTGCCTCATTTTTTCCGTTTATTGAAATTTCACGTAAATCGAGAAAATTTTCAATATTTTCACATCCATCGTGACAGAGTATATAGAGTGTTTAACATTCGGCTCGTGCTATGCAAATACAGGCCGCTATTTATCAAATGCTTCCATTCTAATATATTTATTTATTATTATTATTATTATTATTATTATTATAATTTTTTTTTTTTTTTTTCTATTAACAACAAGAGGAATTTTCTCTTATAAACATTATCCTTTGAAAGGGGAAAAGGAAAAATGATAAAAGATATACATAAATGTGTGTAGGTAAAGAATATGGCCCAACATCAATGCCGTCAACACAATGTCGCTTTTGTGTAATTTGTGACGTTCCATGTAGGACACAATAACAAACGTGTGCAGAACATTGGAAGGCTAAGCTTATATAAATATGGATTTGGTTTTATTTATTTATTTTCGTTTTTTTTTTTTTTTTTTTCTTGTTCGTCTGTTTGTCATACTTTTGTAGTTGATTTTCTCTGGCTTTGTTTCTGTTGTTTTTCAAGGTACGCTTAACAAAAGGTATTTAAATATTAAGTTTTATTTTGAATGTAGGTGTGTTGATGATAATGATGATAATGATGATGATGATATGAATGATACTTGCGTTAGCTTTATTCGCAGGCTTTTGTTTGTTAAAAGCATCTATATCTCATACTCCCAAATAATGTCCGACTATATATATACACGGAACAATGCCAAACAAAGACATTGCAGAGATTTAATGGTTTTGCCCTTTTTGCATTACTTTCGCATCGTTTCTCTTCATTTCACTTACTCATCTTCTCGCTTATGGTATTTACCGCTATTGCCTATCCAACATACACTTCTCTCTCTCGCTCACTTTTCTCTTTATTATTATTTAACTAAAATTAAATTGAATTATGTAGAAAAATAGTGTACAGACCTTTAATATCGAAATGCATTGTCAGCATAAATGCGCTACAAATGCGCTTATATGCGTGAACGCATACAGATAAACATGATGAAAGTGTTTAATAGAAATTCTGGCCACATTGATGGTCTTGATATAATACTTCCGCAATGATGTTATGTGGAAGGGAAGGTGAAATGTCAAGTTTATTTGCTCTTACGAGTGTATTCACCAATCGCCTCACCACATGACATAACATTGTTGTACCCCATTGCAATATCCAGAAATGACAGACTGTCGTTGGCGTCTCAAGGTATTGGCGCAAGTGATATGCACACGACTGTAACTGTTCAGTTTTAGTTTCAAGAGATATTACGACTTGTCAATGACTTCATCACTCTGTCTCATTGTCTAACATGTCTTGGAATGCAAACAATGTTTGCATCAAATAACAACACAAATAATAACAGAAAGAAACAGCTTACCGTTCGTCCAAATTCGACGTAATCTAAAAATATATCTACAAAAACTTCGCAAATTTTTGTTTTTTTTTTTTTTTTTTGTTTTATTAAGATGTTAACAGAACTAATAAACTCATTAGCTTCTAAGAAAAGACATCGTATGGGGAAAATCAAAAAAGCAAATAATGTGCGATAGGTTTTTCGTTTTTCTTTTCTTTTTTTTTATAATTCGTTTATTTAGTTTTTCTTTTAATTTATATTCAAAACAAACGATCTTTGATGAATTTATTTATTTATTTTTTTTTATTTTATGTATATGTATAAACAAATGCAATTTAAATCGATGAACATAAACCCGCTGTCCCTTTTTCGATACCGGCACGTGGGCTGGCAAGTACGCCGACACCAAGGGCGACCGTCTTACGCGTAGCACCGCGTATAACCGGCGTCTCGTTGGGCGCACTTCAACTAAACTGATTTCGTAAAGTGTAAAATAAATTCATCTCATTTTGTTCTGTTGTCTTTGTGCATTCGGTTTATTCATAAATAACCTAAAAAATGCGAAAAAAACACAAAAAACAAAAAACATAAAAATGCATTGAATCTCATACCGAAGAGGAATTGTCAGCAACGGAAGGCGTACGCATTCAAAACACTTGGATGCAGGACGCATTAAATACAAAAAAACAAAAACAAAATCACACACACGGTAATATAAATGCACGCGTGTATATAGAGAAATGCAGAATTCTTGTGGCTATTTATACGATTGCATGGTGCCTATATTTATGAGGAGACTTGCTTCACTACAATAATTTGAAGAATTCATCGACCCGTTAATTTTTCGCTTTTTCTGTTCTTTTGGTAATTATATATATAGACATCGAATACACATATGATATACGGGAATAGATAGTCGAAACGACACCGAAAATATACTAACACATGTTGCAAGCTATTGAGTAGAATATTTTCTACTTTCCGTGGAAGGACATCATTTGCAAAGAAACACACGTTACCAACTGCCACAGATTTGCAGAGACTATCAATTCCGGTTTCTTCATATTGCCTCAATTAAATTCTTCGATCGGAATACTCTGTACAATTCTAGTCTTTTTCTAAACATCATCATAATCAGTTCCGATTAATCACTATTTCAACAGTTAGATGAATCCTAAGGGTAAGTAGTAGACGAGGTCTTCAAATGAGGCCAAGCAAAGTTCTTGAAATGTATTTGTATGAAAAGTATAACTAGTTTCATTATCATGGCATTTAAAACAATTAACAAAAAAAAAAAAAATAAGCAAAAGACAAGATCTTAATATTCTATCAGATTAGGTGAGATATATATGCAGTTTTGTAATTTATGAAAAACGAAATCTACTTAACTGGCGTTGCATTGTCGGCCGATTTGGTTTAAATTAAATACCAGAAAAAAAAGATTAAGACATCATAGTCCATCTTCAAGATCACTTCGCCTCATAAAATATATGTTAATGAAATATCAAAAATCATATTTTGCTGCCATAGAGACTCTTGTCCGAAAAATAAAACTACATCGTCTAAATTTATTGCCGTGATGTCATGTATATCAAACCATTACTCCCGATTAATTTTCATCATAGAGTACTTTCAGAAAAGCTGACATTTTGCAGCCGCGGTTCTGTGGGAAGGAATTAAAAAAAATTGTCTCATTACTACTTTTCTTAAACTACTTGTTGGTATAGTAGAAAAGGTCCTCCTGTATATTGCACATATTCGCATAAACATATAATGCGCTCTTACCATAGGCGTAGTAGGGTAACTAACTAGCTAACTAACTTCATTACAATGAAATATGTTTTTTCATTGTGTATTTACGGCACTCGTGTAGCTTATATAAAATTCGAACAATGACGAGCGAAGATTCGTTTTATTATTTGACATATTCGCATATTATCCTGGATCCTATACGATGTCGCCCATATATACTTGTTCCTCAGACATTTAGCATTCCTATGCATCCGTGCGACATTTCGTTCTTTCTACAATAGTGGACATTTCCGCTACTCTGTCACGCTGTCGAACTGAAAATAGTATGCGAGTTTTACGAGAAGGAACGGACAATATTTGAATGTCTTACGAATTTGAGATATTTGATATCAACACATAGCGATCGTATATATTTCAAGTCATAGATTGTATAATTTTTAATGTCACTGTGACATCTAGTTTTGCAAAATGCCGTTGTACTATGGCCTTTTTGTGATATCCAGCTCTTTCTGGCCAACTACTGGTCCCGGCAAGCTTGTTGTCGTGGTAGACTCAAAGATTGTACTAACGAAGAGTTTGGAAGCAAAGTTATAGCAAATGAGTGGCAAATTTTATGATTGAGAAGTTGTTTTTTAATTAGTGATCCTACGAACTTATTGATTGATTTGTTACTTTAGCGAGAAGAAGAGATAATTTCTTAATTTTTTGTTCAGTTTAGCCGGGCGAGGTAGATGCTACAGACAAGAGAAAGAAAGACGAATTTTGAAATATCTACAGGTAAATATGATTAAACCTATTGCCATCTCTATGCTGATCAGAAATACATGTGTGCATATCATATTATTATTATATATATTAAACATATATGTATATATATAAATATGTGCATATGCTTAGATTATTGTGTCTACTGTAAATATCGCTACGTGTTCCAAAAACATACTGAATTTATTGTACTCCTCGTAAAAACCACTTATTGTGTGTGTATGTGCAATCTGTTTATGCATGTATGCACGTGATTGAGAGCTCATATTAAGATCATATTCAATTTTTCCTTTTAATATAGTGTGTGTGCTTCCATACTATTTCCTATTTATTCACCTTTTGCTCGCGAATATCTCACAAAAAAAATGTGAGAAGTTTTTTTTTTAAGCTTTTGAAAAAAATTTAATAAAATTTATTGAAAGTTTTTTTTTCTTTTTTTTCATCCTCACCAATAGTAATCATAATGAGATATAGAACTAATCGTCTCATGCGTAATGTACTGAAATGTTAACAGCATGTTGCAGTTTGAACTATGGCATCTCCTTAATTTTGTTTGTCAGTTTACCGGTTTATGGTCTATTATGGTCTACGGTCTTCTTGCCTTTAAAGCTATCACAGCTCCATATCAATGTATACTTGGATTAGCTGTGATTATAATCGCAAGCGCAAGCGAGAAATTCACAACATTTCGAAAAATCTTTGAAAAGATTTGCTCAATAACCTGTAATCCCAGATCTCCATTCGATGTGCTCTTGCTACGTGCTTTTTATTACCCTGTTTTTGTTTTCATCGGGTATTAGTTTTAAAGTTTGCATTTTTTTGGAAGCCTTTTCGTGTTTCGAGGCTTTGTCTGTCTGTGCTATTCTCGTACGAGTTTAGGAAGAACCTGAGATAAGCTGCGAGTGCGGTATATCCAAAATATACTTATGGCTTAATCTATTCTCTTTTATATAGAATCTTAGAAAAGTGCTTTTTTATTGCTTTGTTTAAGTGCTTCCCTCCTTTAAGTACGAGAAAAACCGTTGTTACCGTTTTTCATTAAAATTCAAGCAAGTTTTTCTGATATGTCATTGAAAACCGTTTGGGGCCGAGTATGTGGTACATTCATCGATAACTTTTCGCCATCTTTTCATCAACATCGTTATCCTATCAGGATGACGAAAAAATAAGCTAAGCGATATTTCGCAATAGGACTCTTTTGAAGACACCTTTCTGCCGTTAAGACTTTCCTGGAAAGATTGAAGTAAATGGTAGTTGATATCGGCCGGAAAGCGACATCCGAGTAATACAGTGCATATATTAGTGCTTTAAAATTTCTTAGCCAAGCTCTCTCAATTTTTACCAAGTTTCCTATTGCTCTGTTCTGGCCGACTTACGCTTTCGCTGCTGACTGTAGAGAATGAGATCAACCGTGAAGCGCTTAATGATGAATGATGACTCCCTTCCTATCTAACCAAATACATGGTGCCGCTCCGATCTTTGCCCCCGCTTAAGCAGCTTCATTTTTCACTTCAACGGCAAAGTGCTATCCTCTTGTATATATATCACAGCAAAATTTTATATATTTTTGATTTTTCGATTATTTTCATTTCGAAACGTAACTGTTATCGACTGGACTAGCGAATGTCTCAGGGTATGGGTGTTTTTAACGGTCGCACGCTCTTTAGTATGACTCGATAGGCTTGATGCTATCTATCAAAGTTACGCAACTTTCACATCGAGTTTTGGAAAACATGATAAGAGCTTGGCTTATGATTTCTCCAAAATAAGCCACCGCATATATATATGTATATATATATATATATATGTATGATTATACTAATGATGAATTGAATTTTTTCCTTTTTTTACTCCTGTTTGGGTTTTATATCAAATATGTAGTAAAATATTTTACGATGCCTAGCTCTTCTTCATTGCTTTAGTTCATATGATTTTTCGAAATGTTAATATCTCTTGCGCTTTCTTTCTGGATGTGTGTGTGTGTGTGTGTATATATACTTACAATTTTCTTGTTAAATATTTATAATTTTCTTCTTCTTTTTCCATGTATTTGTGCTCAAGCAAAATGTAAGTGCATTGGCTTAACGGCACTTTGTCGCCATAAGTTTGGTCTTATATTTTTCACATTATATTGTATGTACGTACTGTCGAGTGTTGATGAAGATAATTGTCTCATTTTAGTTGCAATTTTTTCTATTTTTATTATAAGCCATAATGGCAAATATTTTTTACATTTTTATGTTGACAATTAAGTCTGACTTGAAAAGAGTTTTTAGTTTTCTGTTTGTTTAGACATTTTTACGTTTTCTTTTACTTCTCAAACTGAACATACTTACATAAGCTTTTGCACTGTGAAAATGCCGTGACATTTAAGTTTTCTTGCTGTTGCTCATTTTCCAGTTTTGTTATTATTATTATTATTATTTTTGTTCTAGTTGTTGTTGTTATTGTTGTTGTTTTCCCTATTGTTGCTGTTTCTGTTTGCATTGTTGCATTTATCGTTGCTCTTGTTATTGTCTTTAGATTTGAAAAGAAAGCAAACACATAACCATTTATCTTTACACAATAGCGGCGAATGTTACAATAATTCTTTTGTCTTATGATAACAACGACAACAACAACAAAAACAACAGCAATACTAACAACAACAACAGCAATACTAACAACAACAAAAGCAACAAAATGACAGCAAAAAAAGAAAACAACCGCATTTGTATATTTTTATGTCACGCGTTCTGGATCCTTTCAAACGAAAAAAACAAAAAAAAAAAAAAAAAAAAAAAAAAAAAAAGTAAGAAAAAATCTGAACACTTGTTGATGTCATAACATTAGTATGAAATACTCTTCCAGCATTTACTTAAGGTTAATGTTCCTCCCCCGCTTTAATTATACGAATTTTATTGTGTATACCATGTACGTATTAGGGCGAGTTAAAGTGCCTCAAATCGTTCATTAGACAATTGAAATTAAATATAATACTTTCGGTTTCTTTTCCTTTCTCTCTCTCTCTCTTTCGCTCTCCGCTCTTTGGTCTTTCTGCTCGTTAAGTTGTCATTGAGGCATTAACGTACAAAAGTCATCTTTTTTAAAGTCTAATTCAATTAAGATACGAATTTAGTTACAGTTGACACCAGAACTATTCGTGCAGATTGCGCGGACATATAAGCGTTTGCGTAATTGGGTGCATGGCAGTAATTTAATGATTACCGTTGCCATATTATGCACTTGATATACATGCGTGCATGCATTTAATGACATCAACTTGGCATTCACCGCACAAATTAACTTAAACGAATTAATTAACAACAATTTTACACACTCAACAGGATGTAAGTTGGATCGCTTGTATGTTCTTGCGCCATCACATACGGTTGTCTGTGGTCGATTGCACTGGGTGCAATTGTATGTATTTATATGCCCGTGGGTATGTGTGTGCTAAAGTACATGTATATATTGCAATATATTTTGTGTCTCTGTTGTTAATTTGATCAATTAATTGCTATTAATGGCAAAAATTATTCTATTAAACGTACATACCGCATACATAAACACACATAAATGCGAACATATATATATATATATAGAGAGAGAGAGAGAAAGAGAGTGGATCGTATCAAGAGAAACTCAATGAAAACTATTAACGCACTCAAGAAGATAATGTGAAATATATTAAAAATATGTTATCCCCTCTTATACCGATAAAATTCTCGTTTTATTGTTTGAAATTTCAAAAACAAAAGCAACATGCACAAGAGCAGGGACAGAAAATCACAAATGTCGTCGTTAGTTTTAGTTTATTTCCATGTAGTATCGAGAACGTTCATTAACGATCACAAAAATTTCAAACTTGGTTATAAAATCGCAATATTGCCATCGTTGTTATATCACCGCGTTGTCCTTATCATTATACAAGGCTTACTCTGTATAACCATTAGAATAAACCGCAGGTGTGGCGTAACCGCATCATACATGAAATACAAATGCAATAACGATTCTTGCAAACCACAGTCAACCCTCATTCATATAAAAAATGGAAAAAAAAAACAAAAAACATATAGTTAAAAATAAAAATAGAAAATACGTTTTTAAAAATGGAACAAAAATAAAAAAGTGCAAAACATGAGGCCGACTACGTGGGAAAACACTGGCTTAGATTACATTCATAAACAATGTGCGATATTAAAACTTAACTAGTTTAACAAGAAATCTATGGCAAACACTTACACACACACATACACACACACACACACACACACACACACACAAATAAAGCCACTTACCATTCATTGTGTGCACGTGAATACTGTTGCAAATAGTATATACACACATATATATACACACACATACACACACACACACACACACACATGAACATAGATTATAGTGGAGAATATCCAAAGTTATCAACTCAACCAGGAACGACCTTAATTCGCTCTTAAATGGCAAAGAATCATAACGAATTTTTGTGCTCAGATTTTGTTATTGTTGCTGTTGTTGTTGTTGTTTTTTGGCTAATCTTTGGATACAAATCCATTTGGCTGACAGCCAAAAAATCATGCTAGTGCAAATGCATAATTGGACGGACAGATAGACTGACAGAAAGGCGAATAGACAGACAGACAGACAGTTAAGCAGCCAAACACCAGCAACCCCACATATATATCTTGCTATGCTTTTTATTGAACCTTTTATGATATCTGCCTAAAATTTCGTTTGCCCGGTGTGTTTGTATATATATATATATATAGGGATATATATTTGTGTGTATGCATGCAAGTGCAAGCGAAACAGACTCATGAAATCTGTTGTGAATTTTCCCACATTGAATGTTAAACACTTGTTATATGAATGATATCAATGTGTTGCGTTTGCTATTCCTTTATAACAAACAAACAATGTAAAGTTTGCTAAAAAATATGAAACTAATTTTTCAACGCCTAGGGACGCATACTTAACAGATTTCATAAAACAATTTCTATTACGAATTTAGCTAATAAACTTACTACTACCTTTTCATGCAAATATTAAGACAGCAATAGGATAAAAATGATTATTCAAAAATGTAAAGAGACGAGGAAATAAATTATAGCTAGGAAAGCTTTGTTGAAAGTATTTTCAACATAACCAAGTAACCTAAACAGATTACGTTATATACGTTGTGAACGAACTACGATGCTATTCTGTAGTTTTATTACCTCGATGAGGTGACTTCGAGTGAGATTATTGTGATTGTCATTCGTCTGTCTTACTGCAATCTTACTTGTTTTTACGTGTTTGTACTCCTGCATTTTGCAGAAGACCCCAGTAGTGCCAGTGGTTCCAAATCTCAGTCAGCTTATTACAGAACCATTTATCCACAAGATATAACAACAATTCTGCACTGCTTGTCAATGGAAGAATTATGGCGGTGCGGTTCTTATCTTAACTTAAGGGGAAGAAGGTCCGAGCAAATATTTTCTTCCATAGTCGAAAGGATCAAGGAAAATATTTGATGTCGCGGAAGCAATCCATGCATCTCTAGACGATATGATGATATTGGTAAAATTATTATTCGACCAAAAATGAATAGGTGGATATTTTTATGTTACGAGAAAGAATCTCAAAAAATTATTTTACTCACATTTAAGAATCCTCACCAACAACATATACGCTGCATAGCATCTCAAAGGAGAATGAAATCGATTGCACCTTGTAGTGTGGAGGTAATTGAAAATATCGCAATCATGTCAATTAGCTTTCATTAACGTATATTCCGTAAATATTGGATCAGTTAGAAGAATTAGCCCTTTGAGATGCAACTGACGTAAATGCAAGACGTTCAACTGCTTGGGCTTATCCAATATATCTTAATTTAAACAAAGTCTCCGGTATTTGTCATATACACTACAACACTCACGATAGGCTTGCTTTCCTAACTACGCTAATAATTATATCCGTTTCTCTTGGTAATGAATCTTAAAGACTTACTTAGAGTCACGCTGATTACCATTAATTCAACTAGTTTTAGCCGCTAGAACTCATTCTAGTTTACTCCTAGAACTTATTTCTTTGATCTCAACAGAGTCTTATAATAAAAGACAAGTAAGAGCATTACGGTGGGGTAAGGCCGATCAACTAAATATCCTACATCGCATTATCTAACACAAGTCTTACATTTGTATGAAATTACTATTATGGGTCAATTTTCATCATCACCTATTAAAACTTACGCTTTTCTGCTCTTAATTCACTCTACAAGTTGCAGTTTTTACGATAGTTTGATAAACTGTGGTACACTTACGTGCTTTGGCCCAAACACGCAGGCCATTAAAAATGGGTTGATCACTCGTCATAGATAATTGTCTTATTTTGAGAAGTTATAGGTAGAGATCTTGTATTCTTAGACTTTCAGTGTTCTAAATTAGCGGATCGAATGGGCCAATTTTGTGAACTCCTTGTTACGTAACTGTCCTTAGGGAAAATGAATCTTGACATGGTAAAAAAAGTTAATTTTCAATACTTCTTGATGAAAATTCGTTCATAGCAATAATTTGACATAAAAGTTTACCTCTCCAAATTTGGACCTCGTAGGTTTACCTTTTCGATTCCAAAATATACAAGGGTTCTAATGAAAAATAAATTCTTGCATGCCAGAGACGTCTAATTTTCAATATTTTATGTTGAAAGTGAATCCTTAGTTAACTAATCTCATAGATCTATTTTTTAGATCGCACGATTTATAGCTCATCTCATGAAAATAAACTCGTCTATGGCTCTTCTAAAGCCTTATTAGTGGTCTGTTAACGTGGAAGCAAGTTTGAATAAGTTTTCTAAACTTAGACCACATTGACGTCTGAGTATCCTGCAATATCCCTTATATAGGGCTTTCATGACAATAAGGCGCTCACATAGAAATAATGTATAATTTTTGGTGTATTATTAATTAAGCGAATTGGTGGAGGGCTTTGTCCGACTGTAGCATTCTTTGTGGATTTTGGCAATTTTTGTCGTGAAATCACGATAATGAAATTTCGCTTTTGCGACAAACGTCGTAACTCTGGCTGCGACCGAACGTGTTTGTTTAAGCACCTGATTATTTTGCACAGTTGTGTTATATAATAATAAATAAATTCGATGCTTGTGAATTGGAATTTTGATCTTGATCTGTCTTTTGATTATTTTATTTGACGTGTCATTGTTCAATCGCTTCTAGTTCTGGTGGTTGCGTATGTTTTTTTGCGGCTCGCGGGATGCTTGCCAGCTGATGAAGAAGCATCTCGAAGAGTTTCAGACGGAACGTTCAGTTCATGAGTCAGCTTAGCGAGTGTTTCGTAGATTTGGAAAGTTTAGGTAGAGTTAGAGTTCAGCCTTATTGGCGCACATTAATTATTAATCATAGTAATGATTATTATTTTATAATGAAATTGTCATTAATAATTATCATTATTAGTTAATAAATTAAACTTAAAATTAAACTGATATCCAGTTTTTCATATAGCGTAAGGAGGGGAGAGATCGTAAGATTGAATGGACATTGCCATGCATTGTCAAAGATCCCAATGTGCCAAGCGTCATGAAAACATTGTGTAAATTACGTGTGGGAAATTGAGCACAATATTTATGGAAAGACGCTAGACGGACAGACAGGCGGACACGTTGTGATTGATTTAGAAAATGTTTCTGAATCGACAAACTAACCATCTAACAACAACAACATTGAGCAATAATAGGTCTGTGATGGTCTTAGTCGTCCTGGGTTGCACGCGCTACAATGAAGGTGTCAACGTGTATTCCGTAGACCGGCATTCCCGACAGGCGAGAGACATTAACTCACGTCTTTGTTGCTGGCACTGAGCGTTCATCGCATCCGTCACTAAACTGTTTAGGGAGGTCTCCAGATGTGATTGCTGTAATACATTTTATGTGTTGTACATATTTTGCTAATAAAGATTACATGGCCAAGGATTACACGGCGAAAGCAGAGGTGATATTATGGTTATATAAGTGTAAAGGTTAACTTAAAAGCCATGGGTTGCAAGTGTTATGTAGCCTAACATATAACAGTGCTGATAGCCGGACCCGTTAGCTGTTAACTTGATAAATGAATTATTCATGGCAAATGTTCTTAAGGACCGCTTTCCTTAATATGATTACCTGTCAAATTAGGTTACTTACCAAGATAGGAAACAAGTAAATATTAATCAATAGCCGAAAATCGATGAAGACTCAAAATGAAATTAAGTTCTTCCGAAAGGCGGCGATATTTTAAACTCAGCCCGCGCTCCTAAATTTATCTTCAGTGTTAAAAATTCTCCACAAAGACTCACATCACAAAAAGCAATAGTATGGGAAAATATTTAGTTCTGCATATATATTCACGCATTTGATTGACTGAAATCGATTTCATAATAAATTATTCAAGAAATTCAAGAAAATAGATATCCGATTTTCAAATAGGATATGAAAGAAGAAAAAAAAGCAATTTTTTCTGGATAAAGTGACCTGAGAAGTGATCATTATTTGCATTGAACTTTGGTAACGGGAAATATTTACACGGTTTCAGAAAGAAAAGTTACAAAATTTTACCTTTTAATATAATTCTTTGTTGTTTTTGTAAATAATTCAGATTTAACTCCCAAGACTCCCAGGGGAGTTAGCCTAGAGTTAAAATAAATAGATATCTGTGCGTTTTATAAATACGCAAAAGATACGCATAAAAATAGAATTAAAAGAGAAGAAGAAGAAAAAGAAGAACAAAAAAAAAACCACTTAAACTAATTTCATTTGAGAAATGCAAAACAATCAACGAAATGAAATAAAACACTTAAATTTAAACGTAAAAATGAAAAGGAATATGGAGAGAAACGGGCGAAAAGAAGAAGAAAGGAAACCGAAACGCCTTAAGCTTTAACTTTTATGTCTTTATAAAGGAGTCAGACGTATAAATTTACTAAATGTGTATTTATATAAATGTGTTTATAAATATGTAAATGTAGAATAATAAATATATATATATACATTTATATATATACATTTATATATATACATTTATATATATACATTTACACGTGTATGTCCTGTATGCAGTCGTACGTTTAGATAATGCATACGAGATCTATGTATTTGCAACTGTCGTTGTTATGTTAAGAGTCTAAATTTGTAGCTTTTGCCATGTATTTGCTGAATCGCCTGCGGTCCTTAGTCATTGTTTGGATTGCGTGACAAAAGGACATTCATTATATTTAAGGTTTTTAAATTTCAATAGTGCTCAAGGCAAAGCCATCATCAACATCATTTAGCCTTTGGGCCGTATGTATGAGGTAGTAAGTCTATGTGTCAGTTAGCCGGCGATATTAAGCTCACCTAATGTACGCGCGCATGTTGATTACTGCTGATTTCAATAAGTATGTGTATGCGGTTCTATTTTTCCACTTTTATTTTCTCCTTTGTACGTTTTTCATATAAATTAAAAAAAATGTTTTTGAGTTCATTTAATACATTTTCTACATGTTTTCATTTAACGTTCCAAACACAATACAATTACATATACGTATGTATTTACATTTCTTCTAATCCTTTTACAAGTGCAGCCAGCCAATAATCATTATCAACATCATTGTTTGTAGTGACTTTTGAAAAGAAACCACTTCAAGGTAATGTCATCGCTTTCTGAATTGAAATAACATGGTTTGGAAATAAAATAAAAGGAAAAAAAAACACAAGGGAATGCTTGAGATGTATGTTTAGTTTTGAAATTACGTAAATGGACTTTCGTCTAGAAGCATATATATATATATATATATATATGCACTCCAAAATGAAATTCATTAGACGTTTCTGCGAATCGTTGTACAGCAATTATTTAGCGATAAAAAGTTGACTCCAAGAAAAAATTCCTTCATCAATATTTTGCTGCATATCTAGCAATTATTTTCTTTACATATATATATATATATATATGTATATATATATATATATGTATATATGTATATATATATACATTCGTATGTGCGTTCGTACGCCGTTTGTATCGGAAGTTCGCGGGGCAAGTAGTAGCAAGTAGCATTGGCACTTTGTGCATAAAGAAACGAAAACTTACATATACATACATATAGTTTTTTATATATGTACTCTTATACTCTCTTATACTCCTTTATATAAAGAGAGAGCGACACATGAAAACTAATCGGGTCCAAAGAAAAATAGAAGATAAACGGTTGCAAAGCAGTTTCTGTCAAGCGGAGCATGCGAAAAAAAGGACAAACTGAACATTAAATTCCTTCAAGTTGGTCTAAGAAGGGATAGAAGAGCCCATATTCTTATGAGGTAAACAGAAACCGAAGCAAATGTAATTAAGCTACTTAGCAGGCCATATACAAAGTTATAAGCGGTACATCGGTTGCAGACTAGAAGCTGCAAGAAGCATTCATGTATGTTAGAAACGTGTTATAACGTGTATAACACTTCAAAGCTGCTGCTTCGCACCACACAACGGAACTAAACTTTCCGGGAAAGAGAATAATAGAGCCGAACGTTCGAAAAAGTCAAAGGCAACGTTTACAGATTAAAAGGTAGCTGTCCGACAGAACACATTAATGGCACATGTGACGACAGCGATGGGAAAAACATTTGAAGGAAATTGAACCTACACTGGGCAAAAGACATCGCGAAGTATATATATTTTCTTAATTCAAGTCTTGACTGAGGATTTAAATTTTTCTGCCGTTTCAACCTACGTGCATTCAACGCAAACCCGAGCTATGTCAAAATAGACACAATGACATGCCACATCTAAATTCGTAATCTCATTCGAGATTGGGAGATATAGGCATATATAATGAGGATTAATGATCCATAAGATCTGAAGTAATCCGAAACAAGTTCGGAGATCGTTCAACCGAATGCCATAGGATCAGTAGTTGGTGGTGTGCGATTACTTCGTTCAAAAGAATATATGCATACGTATGTATATTTATTAAAATCGACATTAATATAATTACATGTATATATGAAGGTATAACAATTTAATCTTACAACAAGTATTTTATATTATGTATATAGTGTATATATGTGGTCAACAATATTATCGCCATTATCATTGTAGTACAAGTCATTTATTTGCTATACACATAAATTTTTTCTTATGCATGTATGTGTCTCTATGTACATATAGAGAATTTTATGTTACTACTTTTATGGGTAGTTCGTGTAGAAATGTGTGTGTATGTTTAAGTGTCGGTTTGAGTTTATAACCCTTACAGGCTAATCTGTGTTTCTACACTTGATATCAGTTAACGTTCAACGGAGGATATAATGTAAATATACGATGTGCAGTCATACAAAAATACACAGAAACGTTGTCATTTATTTATCTGACTTGTAGAATGAATCAATTAGAAACACATCAATCTTAATATGTCCAACTGGAAAGAGTTCCTTAATTTATGTGATCATTTTCATTTCGTTCGTTTTATTCTTCGTATTGATTTACCGTAGTCGTCCATGAAGCTGAATACAGAATCGGTAGAAAAGAAAGAGCGCATTCATGCACTTGCATATATGTACGTATATATTAGTGTGTGTGTGTGTGTGTGTGTGTGTGTGTGTGTACATATATTTATATCGTACATTACTAAATTGTATTGTAATTACCATTTCTATGCATATTCATACTTGTACTTACTCGGTTAGATGCGGTTACTAACGTTGAAATGTAATAAATATGTAAGAGATAAATCTGAACTAATGTAAGATTGTTTCTCATTCATGATAATAATGCAAATATGCGTAATGCACATTCATAAATGTACATACATTAGAGTTAAGTAAAATCAAAGCACAATGCAACAAACTATATATGTATGCACATATGTATTATTTATTCAAAAGTGTGTGCTGTAGAAATGCACGAAGACGAAAAACGATACAACGATACAATGATACAACGATATAGTATTTCGATTCAGTTTTACAAGCAAGTTACGAAAATAATTTGATTCTTCTCATAAACGCGTAAAACAATAGTCTCTAAAGTTCTCGAACCTTTTCGCACACATGCTAAAAATTATAAAATATTTTACTAATATCTTGGCATTTAGTTAAGCAGAACACTAACTCAGTAAGTTATTGGCAATCCAAATACTGAGAAGTGCGATTTGAGCGAAATCTTATCTCTTATCCTATGTACGATACTTGAATGCATGAATAGATGGAAGATTTATTATTGCGATATACCGATTGACTCTTGTATCGTACAAATCCCAAATTCAAATCATACCTTTGGACCTTTCGCATTTCGTAAACAATCTAACTGCTGAAGCCTGAAGCCGGCAATGAATGAAACTAGATTTTCCTGATTGCTTTCAGATTCCTTCCCGGCCTGGTTCGCCAAGGGAGATTTCAATTAGTACTAGTAGTAGGGTATGGAATAAAACTGTGACTTCTTCGTATGAAACCTTTACACATCTGATAAATAAACACGCTACAGCTTAAGTAGACGTACTTTCGTGCTAAAAGAAATGCAATTTACCGAAAACGTTACTTTTCCTAGATAGCTCGATTAAGTCCTTACGAGTGGTGAAGAGTGGATACGCTACTATATCCAAAACGTAAATAACCACAATGGAGAGTATGCGAACCAATAACATTGTCGCTAAGACTGAATCGGTTTGATGGCTCAGTTTGAGAAAGGGCGCTTGGCGTGATCTATTAAAGTTTGAAACCCAAATATGAGTTCTTATAGGAATGACCTTAAATAACAGGAGTTTTTCCGAAATGGAATTCGAAAATTACCTGAAAGATGGGGAAAAGTCGAAGCTAACGATGGGAAATGCTAGGCATAAAATGAAAAATGCTCCAATTTCTCTAAATAAAGTTTCAAACTTCGAAAAAAGAAAACGCCTCTCAACTTATGTATTATACACATAATAATTTCCAATTTTTAATTCTAATTCTAATTCTTCTATTACTGTCGAGAAGTTTTCCCATTGCGCGTAGCTCACATTTTCACCTTTGCTAGAAGGTGGCTTATCTTCACACTTGGTTCGCGCCTCTACTACAGCACTTGATACTTGGACAATATTGATTAAAAGGGAAAAGAGGACAGAAAATATTTAATGATGATCCGAATTAATCGATTATCAAGGCTATGTTCTGAACTTTGAAATGAATCATGTAAACGTTACTATAAGCCTATGGCAGGTGACAAGTTATCCAAGTTTTTGACAGCTACAATTTTCCCTATTTTTTGGACGGACAAACACATTTATTTGCATCAAATTTATAGATCAGTAAATCAAACCACAAAAAATTCTCATAGTACAAAATTGCCTCGAAATGCACAAGGCACAGCACAATTAACTACATAGCAGGGTAGGGTATACTTCGTTTCCAACATAGGTTTGCAATAACATCCTCGAAGACGCCAACACGAACATCCATCTCGGACCCCCGGGTTCAAAAAAAAACTCTCACGAATGCCATTCGGGACGTTTTCGGGTGCCTTCGGGTGCCTTCGGGTGGACGCAAACACCAAAAAAGGCGTGATTCATCCCTTCGGATAGGACCGTCCACGCCTTTTTTCATCCCCAAAACCCAAAAAAGGCGTGTCTCATCCCACAAAAAAGCATGAGTCATCAAACAAAAATTTTATCCCAATGTAGCGCACTCCAAAAGTCACTATTACCAACAAAATCTATATCTTCCGTCTCTTTCTCACAAAAATTGCATATTGTGCCTGAACGTACATATAATACCTACTCATGTGAAATAGTGAAGTCCCCATTTCTTTTCATGTCTTGAACGATCTCTTGCAACTTCACATGTCCGTTATTAAGATGAGTTGTTAAGACTTTTTTTTATGTCTTGTGGTGAAACCGGTTTTCTTTGGCATCTAGCGTACAGGATCTCATTGAAGCTCAGCAAGCTACTGAAAAAGTGGTGTTTTCGATTGAGAAGAGTCGCAATAATACCCCCCAACCAAATGCTTAGTTCTCTTTTTTCTATCGAAACGCAATGTTTCTAGTCATGGAATGCATGGGATACGCAGTTTTCCATTACTTGGAAGATAACAAAAGTAGCTTGACTTAAACGGCTGTAACTGGTAACAAATGATCTACGAAGCGCTGCCAAAGTTTTTGAAAGTACGTTTTTTAAAGCTCCACGCAAACCGGTTACAATAATGCTTGCAGTAAGGAAAGGCGCGTAAAGAAAAGGCTCTAAAATGCAACTTATAGGAGATATGGCATTGTAACCTCTTCTATTATTTATTCTTATCTCTTATACCCAATAGTGTAATTACCGAAGGTAAAAATGGTCTCGATCGACTAGCAATTTCACAAACTCATACAAAAATGTGATAATAACGATATTCGTCTACCCTGGTATTCCCGATCGGCTTTTGAATAAGACTATCTGAATAGTTATTGCGCTGATTTAAGCTCAATATTTAATTCTGTCCTTCTGTCCGTCGGGAAATTAAGAAATGATTGTTCGGGCCATATAAACTTTTGCATCCAAAACGCAATTCGTGAGCTCTTTTACTTGTATTAACCTTATAATCGGATTATAAGTGCATCTGTATGTCCATAATGCATGTATATATTTTACAAACTATTTTAATAATCGAACCATTAAATAACATATAAGTTCTTCGCGTGGCGTTAATTACAGATAATTTCATTTCAATTTCCATAATACGCGTGTGCAAGGAACAAAAAAGATGAGAGAGAAAAAAGTAAAAGTAAAAATAAAAATAAAACGAAATAATAAACAACAAACAAACAAACACATAAAATAAATAGTATGAACACAACACTTAATCATTTGCATATACTTTTGTAACAGATTATATTTTAATTTCCACTTATTTTCAATTTTTATTATTATTATTTTTTCATCATCATAAATTAATCTTGTACAAGCAAGCATTGGCAACAATAATTTCGCTCAGCATAATATTTTGAAGCGCTTTAAGCTGATGGTATATGATAGTGTATGACTTAAGAAGTGCTTACATTTGCTATGAAAACAGATTTTTTTATTTCTGCATTGTTGTTTTCACAAACATATTGGGAAAATGATTGAAGTGAAAATAATCTGTAGAAGCCGAACAAGCAAAGGGTTATGAAGAGTTTCGTATTTAATTAAGTACTTGTTTGTGCCAGTCCGTCAACTCGTAAATAAAAACAGAAAACTTACGCTGAGATTGTTATCATACTTTTATTAGTCGAGCTACATATCGTTGAACTCAGATCCTTTACGAAATTGATTCACTCTGAGTACAGAGTTCTTTTGCCGACATCGCTTCAAATATAAACGAAAAGCTTGTATTGCACATGTGTCTCGGTTATTTATTTTATTTGGCAGACATAGCATTAAATAGACAAATAAACAATTTTTTTTTTTAGTCAGATGAATTCCGCCATTTATAATCACGTACACAGAATAGCAAGTTACAAGTGAACTTGGCTAATGAGCCAAAAAATATAATTAAAAAAATGATGTTCATCTTCGATGAAATTGTTGAACTGACAAAAAAGAAAACACTCTCAGCAGATTATCACGTTTCTTCCGTCGCTAAGAGACAAACGCTGTTTGAATACCAAAAGTTGTAGAGATCATGTGTACCGAAAAGGGCTTTATAAGCGCCGCTATGCCAAATTATGCCCAGGCTGTGTTTAAATGTAGATTTAAACCATTATTGGATAAATGCATAAGCGCATAAATCTTTTTATTATATAATGAGCGTTTGCTTGTTTTTTTGTATGACACCTTAATACATTTCTTGTCACGTGTACCGCGTCCAATAAATGTTAAAATCATTTTGTACACCAATTTTAGCATTAGTATGTTGTTCAAATGAAGTTAGTTTATGTGATGTAATGAATGTTTGCAACAAATCTTTGCACCGTATACCGATAGCAGTACACATGATGTTAGAATAACATCGAACTAAAAGCAGCTTGGTAGTCAACAGGTCAACGCATTTGCTTTGTCTTCTTCACGGCAAATGATCACGGGATTATTTATTATTATAATAATTATTCAGAGGTAAATATAATTCACGGAAAGCAAAGTGCGCTGTGAACAATTCCTTTACTCTGCATACAATCAAATTGAAATACCTCTACAACAACTAACGGTTATTGGTTGACTGGCTTGCTTCATTCATTGCGTAAATATTAATTTCAATTTTGTAAATTAAAAAGTCCTACCATACTTAACATACACACGCACACACACGTATATAAGTATATAGTCGTGGTATGGTAAATGTACATTATGTTCGGAATACTGTTAAGTATTTTTTAACTTATAAAGCTATAAACGACCATACAACCAAAACATTGTATATGTACGTGTACATATATGCATATATGCAAGCGATGTATGCAAGAAAAGATGAATGTAGTCGAGGAAAGCAAAGAGTAAACTTTTTGATTAAATTAAATGCGATTGAGACGTGTGCTTGCGTTAGTGAGCGTCTTACTGATTTTCCGCGTATTCGTTTATTTTATTATTTTATTAAATATTGAACAAGGACGACGCGTGGCAACCAGATCAAAACTTTCGTCGACTTCATGCGTAGAAAACGCAAAAACAGAAAACAGAAGAAGAAAGAAAATTTCATTGTTTTTGTTGCTCTTCTTGATGTTGTTGTTGAAATTTACCGCCGGCTTAATTGCTAATGGATGAGCATACAAAGCAGGTGTCGGCGTTTGCGCGTATACGTGCTTCCTGCAACTCTAAGAGCTTCTGCTACGTTGCTACACGTACATATATGCTTATGCGAGTGTGTGCGTGTTTTAACTGGCGTAAGTCTCCTATGTGACCATTGCACCAATACAAATGACATGTGTGGTGGCATTTTCTTTTGCTATTAAAACTTAAGTACTGGCCATTATCGATGTTTAGTTCCATCATCACCAATCACAATGTTCACTTTTTCTTGCTGCTGTTATTGTTACTTTTGATAGAGTCTAGCGATATTTCACTATGCGTATAGTTATTTTTATTTCTTTTGCCACACCAATGCCAGCATACCAGCACATAAACACATTATTAACTGCTCCTAGTTATTTCTCTTAGTTTTTACGTCTTCTGTTATTTGTTTGCGTTTTTTCTTCGTTCCTTACAATTTCGGTTTAAACCCTACGTGTTCAAGTTTTTAGTTTGTTTTTTTCCTTTTTTTCACTATCAATCTGTTAAATACGAAATTAATCGCAAAACTTTTGTCTCTCTATTCGTCTTTCTGCCTTGTGAATTGTAGCCGCAAAGTAATTCCATACAGCAACATGTTTGACACGTAGCCGCATACCTTATATAAGTAATTTTGCGGTATTCCTTCGCCTCATCAATTCTTCTTGTTTTGAAAAAAAAAGAAAAAGAAAAAAAGTGGAAAAAAATGCTTTCTTCAATCAACACATGAATGATTGATGAAATACGTTTGATATGGTGGCTTGGGGCTGAGCTGCTTAACATTCATCACTATCCCCTAATACATTTGTTGTCCTATGCATCTTTTGCTTATCCAAGCTTAGCATGCATTGTTATTACTCTTTCTAGCTGTGTTTACTAAATCACCTATGCTGTGCTACTTCAAATTAAGTCAAGTGCTCTCTTCTCACTCTTCTTCTTCTTCTTTTTCTCCTTCTGGTAAGCGCTCAAGTGTGTGTCATTTTTGATTTTTTAATTACTTTTTCATTAGAAAATTTGTACGTACGTCTATGCTCTAGCTCGTAACCGGCAGGCAATCTGTCAAAATGTCTGCCAACTTTCTTGATGTTGTTGTGGCTGTTGGCGTTATTGCTGTTATTTTTGTTGTTGTTTTTCTTGTCATTCAAGTCTGATGTATAATTGACGTGTTGTGTGAAAATGCGTTTTCTTGAAAAGTTTTGCGAATCTGTTGAGAGTTTACGAGTAATTTTGTTGCCGGTTTGATGTTTTTCGTTTCCTATCTTTCTTCTGCACAAAAAAAAGGAAGTAATTAGTAATACTTTTACAAGTTTTGATGTGGGCATCCAAATATGTACGCACCTCTGATATTAATTAAAGATGAGATGCATAAGATGTTTGCTAAAAGAAGACTGAAATCTTGATGATACGTGATCTAAATTATCAAAAGGGTTTAATTCACAAAACCGACTCTTACTTAGTTTTCCTTCAATCTTAGCCAGTGTTCTTTGTTCGTGTTCACCTTTAAAGAAAACTTAAATTTTTGCCAAACTGACTAACAGTTATTAGTATTTGCAATAAATGCATCGTTTTGTTTGATAGTCACTTGAAAGTTGCTTCTATTGCCAAAAAATTCCTGCGATTCCGAAATAATGGGTAATACTCTTCTGTTCAAATAATGTTTTTCAGACATTTTTCTACATCTGTCGATGTACAAAATGGCAGCACAGCCAGCCCCTCCTTCATATTTCTGGACAAAAATTAAATTCTTGTATATTATTTAGTATTTAAAATTCCAGAGAAAAAGATGGGAGGGGGGAAAAAGCGGTGGAGGTGGAGGAGGGACAGGAGAAATTACAAAAAATGTAGCATTACTTGCGAAGGAAATCGAATTGTTTTGGCTCGACAATATCGAGCATTAAATAGCTTATATGCTATATATGCTTATTTGCCTAATCTCTCTTTACGCATTGTCTTCATGGAAATGTGAATCTTTATATGGTAAAGAACCCGAAAAATAAACCCATCCAATCCAAAGTAATTTACATCGGAAAGGACTAAAAATTGCACCTTGTGTAGAGGATCAATTTTCGTAGGAACTTATCTATGGGCGAGAATTCATGCATGTTTTTCGGTTTTATCAACTTTCCAACTCCAGCAAAATTAAGCTTCATACGAGAAGCGATCGTCACAATAGTCTGATCCGATCCATTTTGTACAGCAGGTTTCATCAAAATGTTTTGATAATTGCTTTACATACGTCGAACAGGGCGCTACGTGAAGAGATAGGTGGAGGGACAGAAGTGTAGATATGCGTAAATTGCTTGTTTCGCTTGTTATATAATAAAGTACATCAGCACTTATTGCACTTACGTACATCATAAATGCTTTTAGATGATGAGTACATCCGCACAAATGTATTAATATATCGTTATCTCAAATAATACGGTATATAATTAATCACAGAATTGAGTCGTAAATATCGTCATAACGATGAATGAATGTTTTTGTGTTCATACATTACATGGAGAATTGATGAGTTTCTCTTTAATAATTGGATAATAAATTGATTATATAATCGAAAAATGGTTATGTTTGTATCTGCGTGGATGTAGTTCAGTGTGCGCAGACATTATAATTAATATACGCATATATATATAGATATACATATATATATACATAGATATACATATATATATATATTCATTAACCACCTCGCATTAAAGATGCCCCCGTTTAGGTGATATTACATTCTAAGCCTTAATAAGCGCTTCGTTTGAACTTTTCCCTCATATATATTATATTATATACTGGCGTACATGAATGCGAGTACGTGTGCACTTGTACTTAGCACTGAATTGTACCATCTTCAGCGGTAAATAGCACTTAGCATCAGCTCAGGTATTCTGTCAGCTGATTGTTCTTTTGTATATTGAACTCGTCTCTAAGTGCATACACACATATAAGTGTAAATATATATTTACAAACGTGCATATATATGATGTTTAATGTAATACCATATTTGATGTTTTTTTCATATCCGCTTATTGTTACGTTCAGACATTTTTTGCATACGTCAGGGTCGTGTTCATGGCAACGTAGCTGATGATTTTGAATGCTCATCTGTATATTTTTACATATTTTTCTTTTATTTGCATTTTCTCACGTGTATGCATTTTCATAATGTATACGTATACATACACTGTGCATAATATATAAAATATAGACGAATATATACGAATACATATATATATATAAATATATACATTTGTGTATATACATTTCCGATTTTCAATTCAATGATTATTACAGTTTGTAGGTTTTAAATAGACATCACATTTATTTATGGATTGGTATACATATCCTGTCTACCAGGAGTATCTTGCTATCAAAGAACGACAGATCAAGAAGGCAAGAGGAAGATAGATAGAGAGAAACAGAGAGAGAGAGAGAGAGAGAAAGAAGGAGGAAAGCGATGATGTGTCGGATATGCAACGATGCAGATTTCAATATATTTTGATAATATTGTCTGTACATTTCTTCTTCTTTTTTTTTTTTTTTCTTACTAATGTTGTTCTTGTTACTTTTATTTTGTCACTTACATTATGCTTTACTAAACGCGTTACAGATTTTGATTTTTCTTGTCTGTTTTTTTTTTTTTTTTGGTGATATTTCCTATATTTATGTGAGAGAAGCATGAAATTTTATTTTATTTATATATATTTTTTTTTTTTTTTGAATGTTCATATGTAGGCTTTTATCGGAATTCATTTTATTACATTACATGTGAATGCAATGCATAGGTTTCTGCTTATCGTAAAATGCATTATTAGAAATGATATTTGCGACTATGCTTGCTATCATCTAACACTTTGCGTGATACCATACAAATAATATGTACAAACATATTTGCATGTGAGTGCTTGGTTTTCATAAAACGTGTTTTTTGAGTTTATTTGAATTTAAGTAAGATTTTCACTTTTAAATCTTATTGCGCTTCTTCTACTATTTAAATACACATTCCTATCTATTCCAAAACTAAGTTTGTCCCCGGCAAGTCAAGAGCTCATACACAAAATTTATATTGTTATCTGTAGTTTTATGGATATTGATAATAATTTGTCATGATCGCAATATTGTTAGTGCAAATCAAGTGAACTTTATGCGATATGGAATTTTTATGTTATTCTGTTGAGGCAGTTACGAAGCTCAATGTAATACGATCCTTTCCACAGAAGGTCTCAGGCATGAAGACCCAAATAGTTTGGTTTCTGTTGGCTTATTATTTGTTAATTTTGCATGCTGTCCATGTATAAGTAGCGCTACTAGTAAGCGAATTTCTGACTGGCTTGACTTCAGACAAGGCAAAGTTACTCGAATCAATACTATGCGTCCAAAAGCAGATGTTCTACGGAAACTGGAAATACCTCTTATATAGTTTGATGAGAAATAATGTAAATGTATGATCAACTATGTCCCGGGTGAAAGAAGTAGGTCCTATTTTCGTCACCTCACTCTAAGAACTGATCCTAGACTATAACGTTTCAAGCAGAAACTGTTAAACGCTTGAGTTGATTGAGTTGCTTAACTTAACCTATCTATTCGTATCATACTTTAGCCACGAGACTGAAGTGTTTGTGACAGTGCAAGCTGTTTCCATTGAGGACTTCCTTTCAATTACCCTATCAGAGATCAACAATTTCGTATCGGTGTCGTGATGAACTCGACCCGATTCGACAATGTGGTTTGATATCATTTCTGGTGCTGATATGCAGTTTGGACACAGGCACATGAAAATTAAATAATTTTTGGTATTTTGTGCACATTGGTTGGACTCTTTATAAAAGGAACAGGCAGACCGACCGATAGATCGATGAAAAAATTTGATACAAAAGGGAAAGTAAGTATAATAAATACGAATACTGGACGTCATAATTGGTTCAAATAGTTGATCATGTTTTCTTCTTTGTTTTTTTTTTTTGAAGGTCGAGCCTTAACGTAGACAATTCAATGAATGAGTAAATTTTGCTACGAATTCTGGACGTTGCACCTGTTAGCCAAGACCCGTTATTGTGATTATACATTTAGAAACGGGCGAGCGAAGCGGGTGTTTAATACCACCACACTAACGCTAATGAAAAGTGCACATATGACGGCTCATAATGTAAATTACAAATGGCAGTTGAACACATATCCACAATATATTTAAGTATTTATGTGCAATTAGTTAATAAAACGCCTTTATTCCAATCATTATTATTGTTGCTCTGTCTCGGTTATTGTGTGCACATTTCCAATTACAAAACCAAATACAAATGTAATGCAAATTTGATAAACACAACCGCAATAAACTAACTTTTCGTTGATAACAAACCAAATTGCATCGCTATACTTGCATTTGTATTACGTTCGTTCTGATCTGATTCTTTTTCCTCTCGAACGTTTTTTTCCTAATTTTTATTTAATGACTTTTTCCCGCTTTTCCCTTTTTCCTTTTGCTTTTTTTTGTTTATTTTTTTTATTTTATTTTTTTTATTTTTTTTTTTGTTTAACCAATGAAGAGTAACAAATAACATTGCGACTGACAGATTTTGAAATTAGATTTGCTATGTAATGCTTGTCATGTAAGGGGGTTGGGGGGAGAAATAGCGGATACCATTTAAACACACACACCCCGCTTAGCCATTATAATATTATTTGGTGATAATATATTTGTATGTTAATTAGTAAATTACTAAATAAACATGTTCACTAACTGCGAAAAGGAAGGGAGAGAATACAATAGAGAAAGAAAAGCGACGACTAAAAATTTGTATACGCCTTAGGGCGATTATTTGCGAGCCGTTGGCTTGTCGCGATTTTTGCGAGCAGTTTATAACGACTGTAAAAATTTCGTTGCTTTTCGATCATTTGCTTACGAGTAGCAAATGTTTTAATTAAACGCTAATCTACTCGCTACCAAAACAATAGAAAAATGATCGGACGTTGCATTTAGTGGGTGAAAATACGACTCGATATCATTGCGGAAACTAAGACGTGTATAACGAAGGTCGTGACTAACTGTTCTACAAAAACCGATCGAGGAATGTTAGAGACACATCTAATAGATTATCTCGCTCTAGAAGGAGATTTTCTTGTACGTAAGTAAAGTCGAATTTTTATAGCAAAAAAATGTTTTTGCTTAAATGCTTGCTATAAATTTGTGATTATCAACTAATGACGAAAGAGCCTTTGATTTGTTTATTACTATTAATATTTATTGGAAGATTCTTTGGCATTTTCTTGTAGGTGTTCGTAGGCCTAGTTCGGCTTTCGTATCAATCTGAATACAATTTCTCCACCTATCATAATTCTTGTCTTCAACAATTCGATTTGGATTCGACAACGCGCAAAGACAAACTTCGAATCCCCCATACAATATGTAAATTCTTGGCCACCTTCGATTTTGGAATGCACGTGAGAATGTCCACTTGTCCGTCTGCGCAACTGCATGGCATCTGTGATAAACATTCTCCCGTTCGCAAAAATGAAGATAAGGCCGACAAATTTGAAGAAGAAATTGGAAGTGCCCTACACTTTTTAAAGGACACTCTTACAACGCCTACACGCCTATGTGGCAGAAATAAAAATTAAAAAAAAAAGAATCAGCCTCGCCCACCCTCTATTGTAAGGCATAAAAATTTAGTCCTTTTACTTTGTTTTGTCTTTTTAAGATAACGGTGATGGATAATTCAGTCACGACGAAATATAATTTTCTTGCTTGTTATAACTCAGTCCTTTATTAAAGTTCCCGAGCTACATAATAGAAGCCGCTTGGTAATGGTTATGAAGTTTAAAGTGATTGCGAGTTCCTTGCCAAGATGTTCAACGCGTTTATATACACGTTTTATACGCGATTGTTGGGAGAAAGACGACAGACATTCGGCGTATATCACTCAATACGTTTCTAAGATGGTCCACTATAGATGTCATCATTATTGACGATGATCGTGTGATCTTTAGATAGCAACAACTTTTCAGCGAAATGTATCTAAATTTCATGACACTCCAACCACTAGCTTCCAAGTTGCAATCGTTTGAATGACCAACTAATTGCAATTTGAAAAACCCAATGTGGCTGAGTAGCGGGTATTCTAACTTATTGATGGATTATACAAATATATCCATCCACCTTATTGCCGAAGTCTATTGATTATTCGATAGGGCAAAAGAAATAACCGGAATATAATCTCTTTCGGGATCTCAGATTTTATTTATGCGAAACTAATCTGCCGTCTTGGCATAACTTGGATTGATAAATGATTGTATGACGATTTGCATAAACCAAAAAGTTTGGTTTCATCATGGCTTTTGCGATTCCTTATAGAACTTATACATTATCTTCTTCCACGGTATGCAGTGTAATAGTCGGTTAAGTGATAATACACAGCTTTTTTATTTGTCTAATTATTGTTTTGTGCTTGAAGATTATTCCACACAGCAATAATATTGGGATTACATGCGAAAGCAGACAGGATAAGCGGGTATAGTGTCGAAAATGTCAAATGATCGGACATTGGGTACGGTTTTGTCACACGGAAATCAGATATGCTGTTTCCGCTGAGACTCTCGGTTGTGCTTGTAATTCTAGCGTAACAGGTGCAAATCACAACCGAAAGTAGCTCGTGTGCAAATCGTACTTTTTACAAACACAAATAGTGGAGAAAGCAAGGCTCTCTTGTGCATCTCAACTGATGCTTACAGCCGCCGTATCATGAGGACGCATCTAAACAAATCTCCCGATTTGGATCGTGTTAACAGTGCGCTGGAGGCTCGAAATAGGCAAACCTTCGTCGCTATAGTTAAGAGCTATGTTGACTTTTCCTCACAAAACGATATCATTTAATGTGCTTTCGGTCTTGCTAATGATCTCTTAAGCTGTGTGCAGCTAAACAAAGACAATTTACACGCAATTAACACAATTAACTGTTAAATATTTATAATTAAATCAAAAAATAGTGTGGATATATGTTTGCTTTCTGAAACTTGTAATGGTAGTGGAAATTCCAAACGGTTCATATGCGCCTATTTTCTTGCTGGATCCTGTTCAGATGAGCTTAAGGGCTATTTTAAAAGGAACTTACGAGAAATAATACGGAGCCCAAATGTTGATTTTCAATCGCCAAACGTCGAAAGTGCTGCTGCACACACATGGCAAATTCTTGGGGTAATAATTGGAATGAAATCACGACATTCTTGCCGGTAAATACGTTAACACACTAACAATCCGGCCTGTACTCGATCAGGTGGGCACTTTATGCCTCCTCTTTTGGACTTAGTGTCCAAAGTGTCAATATTATTTCTTATTTCGATTCCTTTAATAACACATACACAACTGCGTCCATTTATTCACTGTAAGTCTAACGGCCTAAGATTAATTTTCGTTAACTCCTCAACTACATACCGACTTTATTTAGCATCACAAATTTTTGTAGAAGACAATGGAATCGTATAAACACTTTTAACTCCGCGCCTGGTGAGCATACGGTTAATCTTGCGGCAGTGAGGCCGGACGCAATTTCAGTTAACGCTTCGGAGAAGGACTGCACAACTGACAATGACGTTAAACGGCGTATGTTTGATATGCAAAATAGGCCCAAGAAAATCTCTCCATGAGAGAATTCGATCTTCTACTTATACATCATTAAGTCATGCATCAAATTCCAAAATTTTCCAAACAACCGCGAATATATTAAAAATAATTGTTAAGAAAAATATTATTCCAAATGTTCAGTCCGTCTTAAGAAGTGAGTATAACAATTTATACCAAATAGTACGAGTATGTTAAACTCAAATTGGAGGCTAAATAATCCGCTGGTTTTGGTTCTTTTTTATGTTGATAAAACCTTTGACTCTATTTGGCATAACAGCTTGACTTTGAAGATGATATCTTTGGGCTTTGAGCTTTTCGAGACGTGGTTTGTGTGTGTGAAGAATATTTCTGCGTTTCTCTTTTAGATGGATTTTTTGATTTATTATATATTGCTGCAGCTGCTCTCACTTGTCAAGACTTAATGATTGGCTTGTTGCGCGTATCACCTATCGCATGAACTTGGAAGAATCATCCTCCAAATCATCAATTCGTAGCTGACTCTCAAATATTCCTTACTTTGTCTTAGTCTGTCTGTTAATTATCCCTTTCTCTTCGCCTTCCGCACATATGTGCACGCTTTCTGGGTGTGCCCTTATTCTACATTTGCAAGAAGGGGTCCTCGAAATACGCTCGATGCGTTGTTTAAAAACTAATACGTACCTCTTGTGTTGATGAAAAATCCTTTTGATGTCTCATTGTGGGTATCAAGGACACTGTGAATTAATGCTATATGTATGCACAAATACTATTTATGTGCAATCAAATGATCGAATAAAACAAAAAAAAAATGTGAATGAAAAAAAAAACTAGATCAAGCTGCTTCTGGGATTAGTGCTTAAAAGCATTTTTATTTATTTTCATTTTCATTTTCATTTTTGTTTTTCTTTTTTCTTCAAATTAAAGGCTAAGTGCTTTTTTGCAATTTGACAAAGCGTCCTGTGTGTGCGTTTATCAGTCTCCGGACTTTTTATTATTCAGATTTTCTAGTTATGATTGTATGTTAGTTCGTGTTTTGTGTTTTGCGTTTTGTCTTTTGCATTCTTCTGCTTTACACTTTGTTTTGTTTCTCTTATTATTATTTTTATTATTATTACTATTATTATTATTTTTATTATTATGGCCGTACATTGCATGCACTTGAAATCTACGTTTCTGTGGTATTTGAGGCAATTTTATGGCATATGAACTCCATTATGCGTTCTGCACCAATTATGCTGATTACTATGGCGTTCGCACTCACCAGCATCGTTTGTAAAGAACGGAAGAACAAAACTCAACTCAACTCTATTTAGCTTAACTTCGAAACTTGTAAAAAGGCATTTTCTGTCTCATTAAAAGTGTGAATTAAGGCCGGTCAAGTAGTGGTGAATGCAGTGGAACACAAGAGCAACGAACATTTTCACTGTCCGTCTACATGTGTCTACACGAATCCAACTAACTAAAGGCTCCTGTTGTTAATCGAAAACTCTATTATCCGGTTAGAGTGTGTATTCAGCGGCGAAAAACAACTAGACGACTGGCACATTAAAATCATCTACGATAAGAGATGATAATAATGGGTCCACTAAATTCAATTCACATTCAAATGCTCATACATATGCATACGAGATAATACTTTGAAAAAGTTATCACATTTCCCCTTTTGAATTTTCCCTAGATTTTCATATCATTTCGCGCGTCTTATTTTATTTAATTTATCTGGTAGCACTATTTCGATTTTTTACGGACCCTGTATATATACATATATATATATATATATATATATATATATATATATATATATGGTCTAAAGGGCTTACGTTGTCTGCAGCTTTGCAGAGGCACATTGCCTGGATAATAAAATTCTACACCGGCTGAAGCATTTTAAAAATGTCACCACACAAAGTAAAAGAAAAATAGTGAAAGAATTTCATCGTCTTTTACAATAATGATGTCATGCAATGAAGACACACAAACACACACGCACACACACACGCACACACACACAGGCAACATTATGAAAAAAAAAAGTAATGAAACAAAAAAAAAAAACTCGCATTATAACCGCATTAATTTTATGTGTATTTGGATCTTGTTTAAGCAAAAACACATGTAACTCATTAATTGTACGTTGTTGCATGTACATATATATACGTGTAAATGTACTGGATGTATACACAAACATATATATATATATATATATATATATAGTATATATATATATATATAGTGAAATTTTCGGCAAAATTTGCGAATCTAAGACACGCTGTACATGCCCAAGTCACATACATATTATAATGATGAGAACATATTGGAAATTATACCTTTCTCTTGGCTAGATATGCGCTTGAGAGTATTAATTAATTTTGTGTACACAACTATGTAATCTAACACTTTTCAACATATGTAAACATGTGTATGAGTGCGTTATATATATTCGTATATATATATATGCAAAGTTGTAGTCACGTTTTATTTAGTAGCTAGTAGCTCGCAAAATGCATTATATGAATGAAAACTATTCGTGTAAATGAACGGGAAAGGAGAGAGGAAGAAGAGATCTCAAAACGTGTTTGTTTTTACTTGAGAGCGTTATTTGCAGTATCCTAATTAGACCACATTAGTTACATGTTGTCATTTCTTGAATACTCATTAATGTGATGCACAATATGCATAAACGTACTGTGCCAGCAGACGTACATACGTACGCTTACCTCTTACACGCACACCACCACAACACGCTTTGTTTAACTTTCTTATCTACTATTCAGTGCTAGATAATTTTGTTTGCACGAGACTTGTGATTTACGTATGTGTATATGCAGCTCTGTGTATGTTTGTGTGTGTGTGTGTGTGTGTGTGTGTGTGTGTGTATGTATGTATGTATGTATATAGTTTGTATGTATGTACGTATGTATGTGTGCATATATACATTTGAGAATGTGGTGACACATAAGCAATTGTGTGCGTATGTTAAGATTTCACTATGCAAATTTATATAATTTAGTTATTTGGAAAATCTCTAATAAAAGCCTTCAAATATTTGATTACATATATTAAATGAGCGATTATTAAATGAAAATGTTTTTCAAATCCAAAGACTCCTCTGTGAATCATCCAGCTCGTGTGTTATTGGCAGGCAGCCTATTAATTATACAACAAACAACAAAAGCAAAACAAAAACAACAAAAAGAAAAGGAAAAAAAAAAGAAAAGAAATCATTAAACATTTTTGCATTTTCCAATATTTTCCAGATAATAATTAATTTAATGCAAGCATTTCGTTTATGTGAATATTCGTAGCAAACAATGTTGGAAATATTGATCATTTTGCCGGCGTGAACACAGCTTAACTGTCCATAGCACACACTAAAAGCAAAGCTATCTTCGTACTTGGTTCGCGTCTCTGCTAGGATCATTCGATGATATTGTGATGGTGTATAGTTAAATACAAACAGAATTGATAAAAACGAAGTCACGCTCTATGTTATAAAAAATGCAAAAGAAGAAGAAGACAAAATGATTGTTCCTATTTACCCGTAAGCATGATGAGCCATGTTCACGGTGACACAATTTTCATTTCTCTTTCAAGGATTTTAAGTCATTAGGTGTGTGTGCGGATGTTTTCGCATTTGTAAACATAAATATCTGGAACTGAATCAAGTTTCCAAATATTAGTTACCCAAAATTTGATCTGTCACTACCTCAACAATTGCGCATCAGATATTTTTCAACAACAAATAGAAATACAGTTAGACGAAAAGGCCCATATAGAAAAGAGCGATACGTATACGTTCATCTGCATATATATATCGTATATATATGTTTACATTGCTCTTCCTCCCCGTTATTATTAGCGACCTCAAAATCCAAACTAACACATTTCCATTTATTACTAGGTAGTAAGATTCGAAGGGAATTATAAGCGAAACATTTACAGCACTTAGTAAGCAGAGGGGAAAAAACATAAATCAATTCACATTTGGGTATATATAGCGTTTTACATTTAAACGAATTGTTTAGGTTGCATAAATTTTTCTTTCCATAAACTCATCGACGTAAAGCTTTTTGAAAGGTGAGCAAGATTTACTACACATTTACATGAGAAATAATGCGGTCTATCATTTATATGGTGTGTCCGAAAACTCATGCGAGGAGTAATTTTAGTAGATAACACACGTTCGTAAGGTAACACATAAATTATACCGTGTGGGACTATGAATAGAGTAGCATCATATATCGGTGCAAAGTCATTTCATGATTTCATTCGAATTTGTTGTTCTTCTATAAGCGATTCAATAAACTTTAATCGCTGTGTGTAGTCAGTCAATAGGCTTCGGGTCTTGCATCAGTTGAGTTTCTTTGTCTTTGCCTCGAACTGCAAATCTTTTGCCCGAATATCGCAATCACTATAGAGAGTTTATCGAAATCAATCGGTTGATGTCTCGGGATGATGTCTCCGCAATAGCCTCACGAGCTATTGCGATTGGATTATATTGATATACAGGAAAAGGAGAAGATGAAGCTAACTCGGTTATCATTTTCTTCTTCTTCTCTCTTCGCGTAAATAATTTTTAGGTTGCAGTTAGCTATGTACTATTTACTCAATTGTATAAATTTTATTTTTATTTACAATTTTCCGTTGCACACGTGTACCTCCATAAATATTGCTATCCTGTATTCAAATTTTTTTTTTTAATTTTGTTACTTTTAAGAATTATTGGCTCGGAATGAAACAAGCGAAACCCTCTACCTTATCCAGTTCATGCGATAGCGTA
Organism: Glossina pallidipes; assembly: GCA_000688715.1. Taxonomy (NCBI): domain Eukaryota; kingdom Metazoa; phylum Arthropoda; class Insecta; order Diptera; family Glossinidae; genus Glossina; species Glossina pallidipes. The sequence goes on along the minus strand of KK499764.1, from coordinate 2,600,729 downwards.
GTGAATTTTCAAATTCGTTCTTCATGTTTTGTGAGCTATCGAAACTGTACCAATTCGATTGTAACTAATAATGCAATTCGATACAACAGATTCAAATTAATCGTACATATAGTATATGTTATTTCAAAGTGAAGATCGCTATTCAATTTTATGCACATTATTCGAATCATTCTCATTAAATGGTATTGAAAATCCTCAAGTAGAGCATAATCATGCTTTAAAAGAATATTAGGCTTTCGACAAATGCCTTCAAGATTATGTGTGTGTGCGTCTGTTTTTTTTTTTTTTTTTTGCTTAGCGAGCTGGAGGTAGAACAGCTTCAAAAGATACTGCTTGTTCTTAATAGCAGCGTGCACGATTCGCCATCCATGTACATTATGCTCCAAAGGAGAGGACCAAGAACTGATGCCTATGTGATACCCGCCGTTATTTTGTGCGACTCTTTTCCGTCATCGCTATCATACACTAGCGTGCGGTTCGAAAGGTAACTTGTTATTATCTCAAGTATATACCTTGGAACCTGCATTCTTATGACGGTTTTACGAATAATCCCCCAGTCTGCCGAATTGAAGGCGTTTTTCACGTCTAGCGTAGCCACGGCCCAGTAATTTTTATCACCGCCCCTCCATTGGTCTTCAGCTATAGCGTCTGAAGCAAGCGCCTCGACATGGTTTATGGCATCTATCGTAGACCGCGCTCTTCTGAATCCGTACAGGTTATCCGAGAGAGCATGCCTGCCTTCGACCACGACCAGCAAGCGTTCGTATACGACCCTCTCCAATACCTTGCCCATTGTATCTAAAAGGCAGATGGGTCGGTGTGACGATGGCTCGTTCAGTGGCTTATTGGCCTTCGGAATGAGGATCAACCTTTGGACCTTCCATTCGTCTGAGAATATCCTTTCGTCCAGACACCTTTGCAGCATCATCATGAAGACGGCTGGCCTCCTACGTATCGCTGCCTTTAGGCCCTTGTTTGGGATTCCATCTGGTCCACGAGTTTTCTTGTCCCCAATCCTTTTGGAGGCGCTTAAAAACTCGTCCGCTCGTCCGTCGTAATTGCTGGTATTGCTTCATCTTCTCTGCCGTGGAGGTTTGCCAACACGAGCGGCGGCCTCTGGGGAAAAAGTGTTGCTACTATCCGCCGGAGCGCGTGCGGGCACGTGATTTGCGGCGTTCTCTGCCCTTTGACCTTCTTCAGGACGACTTTATATGCATTTCCCCACGGATTAGTATTGGTATCCTGGCATATTCCATCAAAGCTTTCCCTTTTGCTAGCTTTTATGGCTTTCTTTAAGTCACTGTGCAAATCTCTGTAGAGGGTGAGCAGTTCATTAAAGTTTACTCTTCCCCTCGAACGCTTCGTCTGGCGTTCAGACAGTTCGCTCTCAAGGATGCAATCTCATCTGTCCACCGATAGCACGGAGATCCTCTTCTGCCTGTATTTCTTCTTCGAGGCATGGCCGCGTCACATGCTTGTACAAGCAGCTTTGCCACGTTTTTCTGGAGTTCACCAGCCCCGCCCCTGTGTGTATGTGTGTGTGCGTGTGTGTTAATAAGTACAATAAATAAATACTGTTTGTAATGCGAAAGTCTTGAGAAAGAATCTTGATGAAATGCGATAAAAGGTTGCGATTCTGTAAGGTCTTTGTAAAGACATTTCGTCATATGCTTGTCATTCATCGTCCTGTTTGAGAGGCTGCAGTGGTACTTGTTTTGCTTCTTGAATTTCTTCTTTGTTTTATTCGAAAGCTTTTTGAATACATTTATCATTTATTTCTATTTTATTCTTATTTTTTTAAAAGATTTAAAGAAGGCATTTATTAGTCCTGGCCTGCATTTTCTCGAAAGACTCATACAGACTCACTCATAGAAGATTAGAGAAGAGAAGGTATCTCAATATTTATTACAGTTCCAGTAAGTGGGATCCCCTTCTTCTAAACATTGTATGTGCGTGAGCCTGGAAATGATGGACACGTGTATGCGCTGTTGCTTCTGGTTACTTATATAAATAGCATTAACAGAATAACGCTTGTGTAGTTAGTTTGTTCTATTAAAGATCGAGAAATGCTTTATAAGAACAAATAATTAAATGCACTACTAGTTCCAATCATAAAGCATGCGAACAAACAACATATGCAAATAAGCTTATTTGTTGATATTGTTGCCTAGCGGACACATTTAGATAATTGAATTGCTTTTGCAAAACGAAACATCATTTAGAATAAAATTCTCATTTGTGCATGAACATTGAATAATTACTACAACGCATCACGTTCAGGTGACTCGAAATGGCAGCTTCAGCTGAAGAATGTTTCACTGTTAGTTAAATTAAATTAAATTATTATTTTCTGCACTCTTCATGGACATTGAAGCGTCGTCATGTTTAAGTCATTTTGAGCAAAATGAAATTTTCTTTCGCTTACGCTTCTCTTTATCTCATCACCTATGAGAGTTATTTGGTTGTTAACTCATATTGCTGCAGAGAGAGAAAGAGAGAGAGAGAGAGAGAGAGTCAGAGAGAGAGACCGAGAGAGAGAGAGAGAGAGAGAGAGAGAGAGAGGGGGAGAGACCGAGAGAGAGAGAGAGGGGGGGTGAGAGAGAGATTGCTTTATCTACGCGAAATGCTTTAAGTTTCACGCACTTAATTATGCGCAAACGTCGACAAATAACGACGAAAACGAAAGTTCTGCTGATTCGGAATGAACTCATGAAACAAGTCGGACAGGAGGCATCAATGTAATCAAGGTAAGACCAAATGATCTTGGTTTTCTCATTTCGGAGATGTGATATTTAATAAGATATTCCAGTTTAGTAAAACACTCGCTGCGTAATACTGGCAGCAATAACGCAAGCAATTGCGTCTGATCATTAAAGAAAATTGTCATCAATATGCGAAGAGATTAAAGGTTAATTGTTAACAGTAGGAATTAATAGTCCGTCACAATGTATGGTCGGTCGCAGTGATCTACTCCACTAATGATTTTTCTTTTAGCATTTCATTCTTACGCCTTTTCTCCGGACATGAACTGTGCAATTAATTGGGTTTTAACGAAATACTCTTTTGATAAGCTTTGTGTCCATTTCTCTTCTTAAATTCAGTTTGGGATTGTGAGAGCTTCTTTTCGAGCCGGCTAAAGCATTCTCTTATTTTCGTATATTGCTGTAGCATAAATGTGGAAAACTTTTCGCCATTTCACATATCACATAATTATATAATCGAATATATTCCAGTTGGATGTTCGCTTAATCATATACCTATATATATATATATATATATATATATGTATGTGTATTTTTTGTTGTTGTCGTTGTTGTGCAATCTGTTTGCCGTTCTAGTAACCATATTGTAGCGCGTAGTCGCTCTTATTGCATAAATTTGCAATTATTTCCACTTCAAGTTGCATCTGTCCCGGTTGAAATGTAAAATTCGCATTGAGTTCAACATAAATTGCGTAATTTTGGATATAATTGGGTTGGTTTTATTGTTAACTATCCCATCTGCTATTTGTGTACTAACCACTTGTGCAGCCTCAATATTTCATTCTTGAAATACCTTCAAAATTATCTGCCAAACACACTCGTTTTAGTCTCTAAACAGCAGTATTAGCATATTTTCGTTATGCACATTATATATGCGGTTAGTTTGCACATTATATATGCGGTTAGCTTTCCATGTAATGGCTAATGGCTAATGGGGATGATTGAGACAAAAGTAAGTTTTCTGCATGCAAAAACAAAATCTCATAGCATTGAGTCAACTAATACAAATCAGCAATTAATATTCTAGTTTAGCTGGGGTCGTAAAATTTTTGGAAAAAGATTTCAAACTAATAAAACAGAATTGGTCAGTAATTGGTTCGTAACGTATCAAACTCTTGTAAAATGGGAAGGCGAAAAACAAAAAGCAAAAAAAAAAAAAAAATTAAAAAACAATTCAACCGACAAAACTGAGAAAACAGGCACAACAGACAAAGGTAGGTTAGTTAGTTGTTGATGCTACCGTGAATGGGTTACGTGATAGCATAAGCACATGGTGCCCGGCAACTCTGCTCCATACGAATTGCACTGACTTGCGTTATACCTCCATTATCGTTAAATGCAAGTATCTAATTACGTCATTTTTTTTATTTTTTTCTTCTTCACGTATTGTATACAATTTTAAAAGGTCGTTAACATCGTTTACTTAAAACCAAGTATATAACGATTTCCTCTATCCTTCCTCTCTCTCGTCTTTGTGTGTGTGTTTGTGCTGTTAAAGCCTATTTCTGGTTTATCTCATTTATACGATCGCGATGCATTCATATACATATATAGAGCCCAATAGTGTTTTCAGATGCTTGAAGAGACCTTTGCTTAAACTATGTCATAATTCACAGACTTTGTATTCATTTTAGTTGAAAAACTGGTAAACAACCAGTTTTTTATTGAATCATTTCAGAAAATTTTATATTAGCTTATGATAATTTTTTGTTTTTATTTTTATTTTTAATTTGTTCTTAAAATACATTTTTAATAAAATCGGTAGCCTCAGCGATGGATGTGCATATATACACAAGGAATGATTGTAATAATATCATGATGGGAACATGATGCATGGAAGGTCATGTGTGAGAAGAGTATATGCACATATTTGTGTTTTAATTCTAAACAACGTAGAGTGGAGCAGTAATTGTGATATTCGTTTGTAATTGTGCAGTTATTATATGCTCTCAGAGGTTATGGCCGTACGCAAACAACCGGAAACGGAAGTGCGCTAACAACCCAGTCATGATTGCAATGTACTTTGGGAATGAGTAAATGAATGGTACGGTACGTGTACAACCAAATGTGTAATTACTTCCGCTCGTTTCTTGACCTTTACGTGCAAACACATATACATACATACACAAACAAATACGCATACGCATACGCATACAGATGCACATACACATACGCGTGCATATTCATTTAATAAATGAACATAGACACACTAACATACAACTGAGCTTAAACAATAGATAATTACTTAAATGGACAACCGTATGATAGATAGAACGACCGAAATGTAAATGATTTCGATGCGAAAATGCCAAAGCCTTCGAAAGATTAATAAGAATCAATCATTTGAGAAATATTCGAAAGAGAATCTTTTAATTATCGTAAAATTTAATATTCATTCGGTTATAGTTTTAAGCTTTGCTTAAGACACTTGTACATCTTGTTTTACAATGTTTGCACACAATAGGTGCAACGTTTGTTTGCGTTCAATATATATATATATATATGTTCGAATTTATTATGCGAAAATTTGTAGAACATTTTTGTTGTTGTTGTTGTTATCGTACATATATGTGTGTTTCAATATTTTGTAAAGTTTATGCAATTTTGTTATTCACGCCACGTACTGGTAGAGGCGCAATAAATAAATTGCTTGTCTTTTCCTTGATGCATTTACCATTACCGCCACTACCCGTAGAAGCAATATCGTCAGTTATTTTTACTCTCTCCCCAACCCCTTTCACTCTCGCACTCTCTCTCTCTATCTGTCTCTCTCTTTCTGTCTTTGTCTATCTCCCCCCCCCCCCTCTGTTGGCATTTACCGACAGACATGTGTACACAAATCCATACATACATTTACTTAGTTGCTAACAAACAGTTGGCTGAATACACAAGCAAACAAACAAGTAAATATACATATATATATATATTTTTTTAATATTATCTATGTGTGCATGTATGTGCATTATATTCAGCTCAAGTCCACATTTTCGGTATTGGTTGTCATTTTCGAGTTCACATGCACTTCGTGTATTCCACTTTGAATTTCGTTCGGCACAAGTGTGGACTGAATGTGCCACTGAGTTAGTATACATTATTCTATGTGTGAGTGATTGTAATTTCGAGTAACTGTGGTTTATGTCAATAATAAATCAAACTAACTCTTGAAAAGTTTCACTAGAGAAAAAACAAAAAAAAAAAAAAAACGAACGGAAAAAAGAAAAAATAAAGGAAATGTTAAACGAAACAAAATAAAATGTGAAAGTTACAGTGATGGGTTGAGTATAGTATACCGGTTACAATAAACGTTAAGCCATAAATCGCATACGTGGATACGGACTTTAAATATCCCGCCGATAGGCCCATGCGATAAGCGTCATCAGAATTTGGACTTTATGTACACAGGCAGCAGAAAGACCATCCCGATCATCTATCGCATCATATGTGCACCATGTGCAAGAGAGATAGAAGACGAATAGAAAAAGAAAGAAAAGAAAGAAAAAACGAGAGGAAAAAAGGGAAAAGGGCAGTGAATGAGGCAAAGACATATGCAAAGACCGTTCTTAAAGTGGAAAGGAACAATTGATCGTTTCAATATCTTTAACCGGCTATATATACTAGGTAGTAATGAAGTAGTGAGACCGCGTAGGTTTGCACTATGTGTGGAGCTCAAGTTTTCGACCACAACTCGTCTCGTTTTCGTCATATTTTGATGAACAATAGGGAAAAATAAAATTGCATAGTAGCTATATAAACGGTCACCGTATTTTAAATTTATTGAAATTTTTTCCGTATGCTTGTCCACAATTTTGTTTACGTGTATGAGAGCATGCATTCATGTATATGTAAAACTATTGAGATATATATGGGTACGCCTAAGAGCTTGTATGTCGACTAACTGTCATTGCATAATTGACAACCACACCATGTGTCATCATGACATTGACGGCAAGAATATATATGAATTACTTACCTGATATATTACAGTGTACCCCTCGCCGAAAGTGACGGTAACGGGCTTCTTCGAAAATAAATTCACTGCATTTGAACGTTATATACATTTTTAATTACATTTACGTACAATCCATATGTTTACCTGCAAATATTAAATGAAAAAAAGAAGCACTTACTGGGGGCGATATCATTGCGGTTCTGAAAAATCACACAACTTTGGTTGCCCGCAAATCACTTTTAAAAAACCAAACTGATAGCGATTTCATTCTTTTTAACAATATCGTCGAAGCGTCGCGGTTCCGTATAGTTTGTATCGTTTATATTATCCAGACACACCGCAACACACAGCCTTTGAAGAGTAAGACTCTTGTCTGATTCAGTTTCGTTTATCTGTTTCGTTGTCCGCTTATAGGGACACAGTTTGTTGATGGGAATTTTTAATGTTTTGTTGGCTGATAATCACAGATGAGATTTCAAAACAAGCGTAATCCGTTCAAAAGTCATTTGCACAATACGCAAATACCTATGGGTTAAAAATTAAAAATGATAGCAGATCGCAGCTTTGGACCTCCCCTTACACTTAAACGAACTAGTTGGCATCATTTATTTGAAAACACTTTCATAGCAAACATTTTTGGGAATTAGTTAAGAGGACGATTTAAAGATTATTCACTTCTAAGATGATGGGCAAGAAAAATTCGTCGTAATGCGAGAATAATTTTCTTGCACTGGAAATGATAAGCACGACAAAGAGATGTAGCATAAGCATTCAATTATATATACTGACTGATTGATTTTCGTAATTTTGTTTGATCTTGAAGAACCGGTGCCTTTGTTCTTGTTTGTGGCTTTCGTTTGCGTTATTGTTAAGCTGTAATTATTTATAACATGATTATCAGATATATCGTGTGTGGAATTTTATGCTTTTAACATTTCCAGCTGACGCTAGGCAATCGTAAGCGTTACTTAAAGACGCAGCCTAATCCCATTTTTATGCATAAACGCTAGCAAACGAACGCACATGTGTATGCACAGAGGCACACAACGGAACTCAACAACAATATGTCAAGTATTGGTAATTTATGGAATAGGTTCATATTCCCACAAGAGAGTGGCCGTAATAAAGAAGCATGAATGTTTTCCTTTTTTCCACATTAACTTCATACACACCGTCATCAGTGAATAGCTTAGTGTGCGTATAAAAATACTATAACACAAAACCAACGTGGCTTCAGGGGGCCCACATCAATTTATGGTAACCGTAATAAACACTGTGCGTTGAATATAGTAAACATATAATAAAAATTCAAAGACATTACACATGCGGAAAACAAACTACATGCGAAAGAGAAAGAGGAAGAGAAAGAGAAGGAAAACAAAGACAACTAATGTACGGCTTAGACCGAACCCTTAATGCCCAACACGATAATCAGAATGAAAGCACACTACTTACTATTCGTGCGTTGTGCAAAAAATATCTAATATATAGACAAAAACGCTATGCCGGACACGCTCGTAACACAATCGACATAAAATGCTCAATGACGAATAGCATACAGCATCGCTAGTTCAAAAAACCTGCCGAAAAGATTTCAAACAAACCTTTTCTCAATGATCAGATCACGGGTTAATCTTAAGGTTTTCGACAATTTTCAACGCATCCGTGAATCCGTTTCAGTGATATTCGAAATCAGCTTAAAAGGCGGGTGTGAGATCAAGTTTCTTGAACATTTACGTGCACGATTTCGAGAAATATGTTATAGGCAGATATATAGGCGATTTTATTTATCTGAACTTTATAAGGTTCCACGGTGTTTGCGTATTTTTATACTTTACAGACTTTTGACAGATTCCCGCCTGCTTTGCAGGTGGAGCGATATGGAGAGGAATAATAGTCATAAAATTTGTCACATTCAATGTGTGCATGTGTATAAATACGAGCAAGAGTGCGAGTGACTACATAAAAATTTTGTATTCACATTCACACTCATACAGACAGATGACTTTGTTACTGTTTAAATTACAACTGAAACGTAAAAAATATTTAAGGTATCAAGAATTCGTGTTTTTTTTTTCGTTTTTTTCTTTTTATTTCATGAATATTGAACAAATTACAAAAATAAAATTTTCAACGAATCCCTTGGAGAAGATAAACGATATAAGTGTCGAGTAGCTTATATGGAGGTTTAATAAAGCTGATGGTTTTGACTTCACACAAGAAAAAAAAATCTCATAAAAAATGTTTCCTTCTATCGGAAATATTTTCAGAGATAATTTTTTTTAGCGACAAATGTTTAAAGTTTTCTTCTTTTGAAATTGCGCGGATTGTTTCAAGTACAAGAAAAGATTTTTCTGGCAATTTTTTTTATCATATACCAAGTGTTTAGAGAAGTCGTGGCATATCAAAAGAAAATCTTCTTCAATGCTTTCTATTTTAAAGAATTCATTGAGATTGAGAGATGGTACTTTAAAGTCTTCTTCATTTCACGATTTAGACTCTATACGAAGATGCTTCGAGAACAAGGATACAAGCAACACAGATATATGCTTATTCATCCATATGAAACGTTTGAACGGTAGTCCTCCGTCCAGTCGGAAAGATAAATTTGATCTTGATAAATTTGATTTGATTATATTATGATTTAAACGATTCAAGATTCATTTTATTGATATATCGGTTATATCGACTACAATAATCGGTGCGTCCATTTTCAAAGGATATGCATTGGATTTGGTAACATCTAATATAATCCAAATTTGATTTGATTATTCTTCATCTGTTTGCTGAAAATAAAAGTCATAAGAGTCACAAAAATTAGACTCTATTGCCATTGCTTCTAAGGAGATCTCTGTTATATAATGGAGCCCAAACAGGATAGGTCTATGCGATCCAAATGTCCTACGGATAATTCTCGTGACAAGCTGATATTATGCCTTCATTTTCATCGTAAAATATTAAAAATTCGATTTTGTTGCCAAAAGGTTAACTATCGTGACATGAGAATCCTTATATGAAATGGCGTCCAAAAAAGTTGACCCATGTGCTTGAGTTTTATTCCAATTAATTTCTTTTCTTTTTAAATTTTTTCATAACTGTAAAGACATAGGCCAATATACATAATTCGTATAAATCATGTGCATGGAAAGAACGAAAGACAATTCAAATGATAACCTTGACCCAACCCATCGCAATCGTCAACTGACCTTTTCAGATTAATTCAAGTGTCCAGTATAATGAGGCCAATTTTCTCGTAAATGCATTTAAATAATTAATAAAGTATCGGAAAGTTGACGGCAACGCATCCCAGTATCGAGCTGAATGTTCAGCAAGAAAGTTAAATACCCGCGTTACTAGTAGGGAAAGGATTCTTCTTCGACCTAGAAGATTATGATCGTTCGAACAAGAAAGAATTCGGCACTGGTGATTGATAAATTTTATAGAGATAGATTAGCAAAGTAAGTTTTAAGGAAACGTAGATAGAGAAATTCAAAAAAGCTTGAAGGAAAGAAGACGAACGTTGTCTCTCGTTGTCTATGCAAGTGATGTTTATGTGAAATTACATTAAAAACTGGTCGAGATGAGTGATTCAACAAACTTAAACCTCACTGGTCTGTTTTTTTTGAACTCCTTTCTAAATAACGGTTCTCATGAAGAGACCGTCTTTATACCAATGCTTATAGAAGATTGTAGGTGTGGGGTATTTAATAATTGGCCTTGTTTCGGCTTGGTCGGTCCAATACATAAAGTTGCGGAAGTTATCTTCTACATAAAACTAAGCAGAACAGTTCGTCAAATATAAGCAAAGGTTATATAGCGTTTTTAATGGTGAGGATACCGTTAACAGAAAGATAATAAATCGAGAGATGCAAGCTTGGCTTTCGGTTTATAGGTGATGATAGCAGCGGGACTTATTGAAATCTTGATATCTTTGATAATTTTGATTCCGCGTTTAAAGAGCAAAAAAAAAAAAAAGTTGCAGAGATTTCGTTTATAGTTTATAGTAGTGTTTCGCGTTGCAAATCAATTGCCATCCATCAATAATTGTCTGCGAGCATCGCGTTGGTCTCGTGACGCCGTAATCAACACATCACGTTAAACGTAGTTTAGAAAGTTTTTTCTTTTAATAATTGATCTGTTTCCGCAGAACTATTATGTTTTATTTCGGGTGTCATTTAAACTTGCACAAGCATTCGGGCTTCGATGCACGCATGAACATGTGTATGTGCACACGTGTATAATGCATACATCTCAGATATTCGTTCACATATGCACGTTGATAAATTCGTGCTGTTTTGTAACGTATACAGTTTACACCGGTTTCCGGTTCTAAGCATACATCATGGTCATCACTTAGTCTGGCGTTGTTTTATGTGACCAGTGAAGTAAATTACATCATAGTGTCACCAGTGCACGACAGATACATACATATGCAATGAATATGAATGCATATATATATATATATATATATACATATACATGAATACACATGTATGCATGTATATACACATGTATATGTATATGTATATATATTATTTTTCATACAAATACGCTTCCCAATATACTTACGTGTGTTGCATCCTCTGAACGATTCATGGTAAACATGTTTATGACTTTATTCCCGTACAAGAAACAACCAGAGAGTGAGTTACGACTAAAATAAAACCCAATTTTTTTTTTTTTTTTTGAATGAATACTTATTGCACACACAATGTGCATGCACTCAAAAGTACGAGTGTGGATATGTGTGCTATAGTATTTATATATAGATGAAGCCGCATTCTATTGAGCCATACATGCAAGAACGCATACACGCTCACACACATATATATATACATAGCTATATATATATATATACATATGCACATATATAGATACATATATAAGTAGATAGATATTACCTGGAACGTGTACTTGTTGTATTCACCGGTTTAGTGTTTGGCTATAAAACGTTTCCTCGTAAACATGTGAAACATGATTTTTTGTTTTTCGTAAGCACTCACATACGTCAGTAACTTTGTGCTTCTTTATGTGATTGCTTACTTGCTTGCTTGCTTGCTTGTTGTTCACTCACAAATAAACAACACTCGTACATATCTGTCGTTAAGTATGCGTTCCTACGGACGAAGAAACATATTCAATAAATATATTATAGTATTCCGCATTGTGCGAAATATGTCCAGTAGTGGTACTGGTAGTAGTAGTAGTAGTAGTAGTAGTAGTAGTAGTAGTAATAGTCGTACTAGTAGTGGTAGTACCAGTAGTATTAGTGGTGCAAAGAGCAGTAGATAATACCTGTAAAGTGCAATATGTAAAGCGTTGAAAAATAATATGAAAGCATATTTAAAGTAAAGTATTTTGCATTTTTATGCTATGCATGTCCCAGTTAAGGAGCGTAGCTATCTCGCTCGCCTTTCATATTCTAAATCCTATAAAAGGTTGCAATTGTGCTGAGGTACATAAAACTTTTTAATATAGATATCTGTGCTCTATATATATACGTACATATATACATACATATATATATACATAAATATATATATATATATACGTATTTATATACATATTGATTTGATTTTATTAATAAATGAATTTTACGCTTTTTTTCTGCAAAACAAATGAGAATCATACACAAGATAGATAGATATATGGCCGCGCTGTGATTGCTCGAGGGTTTCGGAAATTTTAAATTAATTTTAAATTTCAATGAAAACTAAGTAAGAACAATCGTTAGCAATCACATAAATTGAGGCATCAAAAATCTTACGAGCGATCTCTCTTTCTACTCAAAGAGATACGGCCTGTGAGAAACTTTCCGCGTAAAGACAATATAATCTCTCCATAACACTGAGTGCACATAGTGTAAAGAGGAAAACATCGTTCTACCATTGTTATGTGCATGCAGTAAACTTAGAAAGTTTTACCATGGAAGCATCTCAACAATACGTCACATAAAGCTGATCTTCATCGCAACAATTCAACGAACAAGAAAAAGTGATATGAAGTCAATTATCGATCCATATTTCTTTGAATAAGAGAATGGAGATCCTGTTCGCGTAAATTGATTAACGCTAACGAATGCTGCGGCTTATCTTGGAAGAAATTGATGTTAAATACATTAGGAATTAAAAAAGACGGGACTACAGGCTACATAGTATGCGCGTACGGTTGATTTTTTACTTGAGAGGTTTGGTGATGTCGTGATCATTGAACTCTTTCTTCTGCGCTTTTGCACAATTGTCGACTTACTCTAATAAACCCGAGTCTGTTCAGCCATAGAACGCGTTTTTTTGGGCCAGATTTAGTTATCGAAGCGTTGATGATCATTTTAATGATATAAAATTTGTTTTTTTTTTTTTTTTACTTTAAAGAAAGCATATTACTTTTGTTGAAAAAGCCCCCCATTCCAATAAAAGACAGTGCGTTCTACTCTTTAAACTTCAGGGAGCTTTTATTTCAAAAATTGCAAAAATGAAAATTAAAAACTTAATAAGAAAAACTTATTGTCTATATACATTTGCTCAGTCTTAAGCAAGAGCCTTGAGTGCAACGTTTGAGATCGGAGATAAGATGGTAACACTGTAAGTAAAACTTAAGAGAGATCAAAAGCAAAAATATTAATAATTATTATAAATAATTCTGATATAAAAGTCTGAGGTCTGAGTCTAAGCAGATGCATAATAAGAACCAAGTGAGTTTATCTTGTGTTTAGATTAAGTTCGCCAATTTTTTGCATCAAGTTTTCAAAGCAGTTTCGATTCTATATGTAAAAGTAACTGGATGTTATTGCAGCCTCACGAGATGTCGAACTCACTGAAAGGGATTAAATAATGCAGCGATATATTTTATTCTCTTTATAAATATATGTGTAACGCAATGATTACTATTTTTTTGCATTTCTTTTTTGATGATCATGATGACCGCAATCATGTGAGACGCTTTAATAGATGTTGGGTTTACTTCTTCTCAATTTTTTTTTTGTCGAACGTGCACGATACTAAAGCACATTCGTTCGCTTATGTCTATATAGCGAATTGAAAAACTAGAGCCTATTTGAACCAGCTCTTATTATATTGTTGAAAATAAAAAAAAAAAAACTAGCGAACAAAATGTTAAAAAAAAAACATATATATATATATACATATGTGTTTATCGAACTTACCGGGAAATAAAATGAGTAGGAGAGTTGTTGGGTAAAGTGGAACTGAGTTGCTTTGTTGTAGTATTTACCCTTAACTTGCTTGTATTCATTCTCTAATACAATAAGCAACAAATACAGCAATGGCAATAGCAGCAGCAATAGCAGCAACGGTACAACAAGTGATTGCATTTTATAAGTTCTGTGTTTGTTGTAATTGTTGGTGGATAGCGAATGTAGCAATGTTGTTGGCCATGTTGGCATAATTATTGTGCACCGATGTGTAAAATGAAATTGTCACAATTACATTTCATGGGGCCACTCAAGTTGGCTGCATAATACACATTTATATGTAATTTGGTTGGCATCGCTGTGTATCACGGACCATATGCAACATCATTACACACATACACGCGTACATAATACTTATAAAAAATAAATATGTTGGCATTGTATCAAAAGCATACGATTCTCTATATATGGAGACAAAGCTATTAAAAAAGCGCATATTACACGTATAAGCGTTTGTTACTTCTCTTCTCTTCTCTTCTCTTCTCTTCTCTCTCTCTCTCTCTCTCTCTCTCTCTCTCTCTCGCTCTTTATCTCGCCTTTTTGCTCGTACAACAGTTCGTCGACCAAATATTTGATGCTCATAAAAAGTGTCAATTTTAGGTGCTCTTATATTTCATCTACATATACAAATATATACAAACATATGCTGGGAAGAATGCCGGTATGTAGGCAGTAAACAATGTTAGTGATTGCATTGCTATCACTCGATACATGCATATGTAAATTAATATATGTGTATATATATATATATATATATATATATATATACATGCATGCATACATCTACATATACATACATAAATGCATACATACATAGATCCATGCGTACGCATAAATGTGTATTTACATTAATGGCAGAGCATTCTATACAATGCGAGGCTCGCCAGTCATCCATACGTATGCCACAGCCTTCGCGCATACAATCATTGCAAAATATATTTCCTGTGAGAAATGATATGCAGTAAATATAATTGGAAAATATTATACGATGTATGCGGTTAGGAACTTTTCATATGTATGTATAGTCTTGCGTTGATGAATATGTAAGCTTATATATATATGAATGCAAGTGAGTATGTGCGGCCAACTCGGTTTTCAATTCTATTATGCTTAATGCCCGCCACTATTTCTTTTTACAACAATTTCGAGTTTCAATTGTCTGTCGAATAATAATGTAACAGGTATACAGGAAAATTCATGCGTACGTGCTTGCTTGCATATGCGATGCGATGGTGGTCATTTACGTGTATAAAAGAATACTTCTCTCAGTCATTTTCATCCGAAAATTGGCGGACATGAAACGAAATCCAATTTGTAATTAGGTTCAAATAAATTTCAGTTGTGGCCGGAAAAGTTGCAGCAGCAGTGCATGGTAAGTGATTGCCTTATTTAAGCCTCTTCTCGTGGTCGTCATATTTACTTTAAATGACGGAATATTTCTATAAAACATATTACCAAAGGTAAAAGTGATCGCACTTATCGACTCACTTCACCTCACTTAAATACAAAGCAAAAAATGAATAATACCCGCATGCAGCTAAAAATTTGTTTAGCTCTGCCCCCTAGAGAAGACTGTGGCAATAGGAGATAAGTTTTCAATATATGATTATTGTGTCATGTCAATATAAAAGATTAGATGGAAGGACGTAAGTTTAATAGTAACGTACAGTTTTACTATAACATTTTTAATTTTTTTCATATTTTATCAGTTATATGAGGTTTGCAATACCTTAAGCATACTGAACTACATTTACTAGCATTTTTTATATATAGAAAAAGCATAAATCCATGTGACACATCTGTCAATAATTCTCGGAGCAAATAAAAAGTAGTGTCCTTCAACAATGACATAATTAATGCAACGCTTTCGAACTGTTCTCCTAAATATCATTAATCAGTTCACCTATTTATTTACTTCGAATCTATTCCCACGAAGCATCCTTATTGGATTCGCAAACAGACAATAGTCGCTTGGGGCTAGATCTGGCGGATATGGCGGATGTTGCTGCACTTTTAATTGATCCAATTTCGCCGTTGGAATCGTCGACTTGCGACACGGTCTGGAAGTTATCACTATACCCATTTCCACTTATGATGAAGTTGAATACACTGTATTTAGATAACATAAGGGTAGCAAGTATCTCTTGCAACTTCACTTCACCTCACTCGCCGCGAGTCATTTCTCGGGGATTAAGGTTAACGGTGACTCATTTAAATTGAACAAATTACCGCCAAATTTTTATTTTCGATGAGGATAGGTTGCCATAATAATTTTCAAGACGACGCTTAGGGCAAATGGTATTTTTCTCTTCACAAAAAACAGCGGGTCTAATAAACGGACCAACTTCAGAGTTTTCCAATGTTTTGAAAACAACAGTAGTACCTATAGTAAGTACTGATAGCACTACACCATGAGAACAAAAGATTGACATGACGTGAAATTGGTCGAGTCGCTTCGCTTGATCGCTGGAACGCCCTGAAAGTAATGTAGACTTTTTTCTTAGAATCGACATATATATGTATGTTTAAGAAATCATTGACAGGAAGGAATCTTAGCTTTAATACGTTGAAAAATCGAAAAGCAACATTTCATTTCCAAACAACATCGCAACTCGGACAGACCCGGGTAGCTTAGTTGATCTCGCTACTCGTACTAACGAAGAATATGTTTAATTTTTGCATTTTTAATGCCTATTTTCGTTGCGATAATGAGAAACGAAACTCCATCTTAAGGTGATTTATAATGAATGATGAGTTTATTGTGCCGTTAAGAGTTGAGTTAGCAAAGTTGTCCTTTGTACTCGTTTTACATTTCATCGGATTAAGATATAATTCAATTAAAGCTTACAGCGTCTTATGGCATTTCATAAATATCCGCAAGCAGTGACGCAAGAACGGTTTGTGTGTTTCATTTTTAATGTTAATGACTTTTTCATGTTTTAGTCTTTTGTGCATTTGTCCTGCTTTTTTCCGTTTTTAATGCTTCGTCGTGATAACGGTTTCATTCAATTCCTTTCTTTTTTTTTTTTTTGCTTTTCCTTTTATTAACATTTGCTAGCTTTTATACGCACGACCTGACCTATGAAGGTAATGCAAATTTTCTAATTTCATGTGCCATAGAACTACAGTGAAATTCTAAGTTTGCTATAGGTCCGACACAGACCTTGTTGGGAGAAAGTTTATGTCTCCCAAATTTCGATTAAAAAGTTGAAGCTTTAAAAAAATTACCAATAACGATACCAGAGTTTGATGTGAATATTAAGCAAAATTAATTGGTGAGATTTTGAACATGACCTCTTCTTCAATGAGCGCATAAGCAAAGCTAAAATTATTGAAAGTCTCTAAAGGCAATCTAACGAATACATATAGGATATAAAAATGATGATGCATAAGCGTACTATGGCCATAACTGTAATGTGACTATATACACTCTTTCGGAATTTAATCCATTCCTCTCTATAAGATGCACTTCATTTCATAGTTGCGTATTCTTCGAGGACAGTGAAGACAATAAACGGTTAAAAAAAAACGACATGCGATATGCTGTTTGGTGGCGCTGATCCAAATAAATTTTAGGTCATTCAAAATGAAACGGCACAAAGTAAGGTCTTAAAGTACTCTTTAGTAGACACCGTGTTTTACGAGCAACCTTTCAATGCACTTAGTCGAGTCACTTCTTCAAAGCTGAAAATACTCATTTACAACAGCAATAGCGTTTTTACTGAACGAAAAATGCTTCAAACTTGTTCTTTTTAAATTAATAGTAAGTGAAGGCGAAGAAATGTTAAACTTAACAAATATATATCAATGTGTGCCCCTCTTAAGTCCTTTATTTGTGCACAGTCCCCTCGATTTTGTAAATATTGGCAAAAAATGGGTTGCCTTTCGTAAAAATTTGTTGTTTGGGCAAAGATTTCAAAGGAAAGTGACTATGCCGTAAAATATTTTCCAATTAAGCCGCTCTCCGTAATTCTTTTTATAACGGATACGGTAGTTAAGCATAGTAATTCACATGGGTGTCAATAGGCATCCTTCCATGCTATTTATTATATGTGACAGCCACCGTTGCCACGTCTTTAGACGCATTGCAGACATACAGATTCTTCTCTGTCGTGAAACTACACGTAAATCGTAGCAAAAAAACGTCTCAGGTGGCTGCTAGCATGGAAATGTGAAATAAGGTTTTAAAAAGATAGCCGATAGATACGGGATGTTAATGGGAAATAGCTAAGTTCCCGCTTGCATATATCTGAAACTGGCGGCTCTACTTGCCTACTAACGATTTCCTACCAAACAGTATTCATAGTCACGTTGCTCTAAAAGTATGTTTACCGTTGTCTACGTTTGAAAAATCTGGTGAATAAAAGACGATTAGCTGGTTTTAATTTTCTCCACTAGTAAGTATTCCATAGTCCTCTTTGCACTTTGGATTCACTTAATAGGTGCTTCCATGTATTTTGATCAGCGATATCTATTACTGAAAATGATAAAGTAATGCAAAGTATCAATGTACACAACGGTTAAATTGGATAATGTTGATCTTTCCTTGCATAAAATAACGGTTTTCCATTTCGTATTGCTGAGTGACGCAGCGTATACAGACGATAATCGTGGAACGCTCAAAATTGCATTTTCGACGTTCATTTGAAGAAATCTGTTGCAGAACCTCTTCAAACACTTCTAGAAACTTATGTTGATGCGGCTCCTACATACCTCATTGTCGATTTTGGTAAAGGCGATTTAAAGAAATGGCCATTCTGATGTCAGTAACAAAGAACAGCTTGGAGGATCAAAAAAGTTCGAACGAAAACTTAGCTCAAACTTGCAAAGGACTTAGCAGTTGATGAAGAAACTTTTTCTAACCATTTACATGCGATGGGAAAGATTCGAAAAGAATGGGAAAGAAAAATGCCTACCATACGAATTGACTGAAAATGCCACTTCGAACCGTTTCAACATCGCAGTAAGGAAAAAAAAAGAGTTTTTTGTTTCGTATTCTCTAAGTATTATTACTACGGCAATCTCAACCACGAACAGTCGGGGGTTAGTCCAGGAGAGCCATCCATATCGACACTGAAGCTAAATTCACTCATGGCCGTAAATTTTTGCTGTGTGTGTGTGTGGGCTCAGGAAGGTGTAATGTTTTACGAGTTGCTAAAACCGAACGAAACTGAAGATGTATTGTTGCAAAAAAGACCAGGAATAGCGGTTAACAGACGCAAAGTCAGTCTCTTGCAAGACATTGGTCCGTCACGCTTTGCAAGAGTTGTCAAGGATACACTGTCGAATAGGGAGATCTGCCGCACCCAGCCTATTCACCATACGATTACCATTTGTTCAGATTGATCCAGCATGGCTGAGCTGGCATGCCGTTTCGAAATGCTGAAGACATGCGAAAATGGCTCGATGGTTGGTTTACTTGATTTGCAATATCGTTCTTCCAGCACGATATCGCTTCGGTGTCAGAAAGATGGGAAAAACTTGTAGAAAGTGATGGAAAATAATGTGATTAATATATTTTGGGCCAATTTTTTCCAATAAATGCCTTTTTTAAGTGAAAAACTTATCAAAATACATGCAAGCACCTAGTAGCTTCAACTAGTAAAGTAAAAATAGTAAAATATCTGCAAATGGAAGAATTTCCGCAACTTATGTTCAAACGTGTAATGGCGACGTGTACGCGGTTACAATGAATTGACTCAGTTGCCATGTACTTCTCTTGTCATCTCTTATGGCTCACATAATGGGCTGGCGTCCTTTTAGTAATCGAAGAGTAATCATTGCCTTCTCCAATTTAATTGAGCTTGGTTTGGCATCCTTTGCAAAGTACTTGACGAGGCTTCAATATCGCTCTTCTAGCTGCCGCGCATATAACGTGCGTTCGATTTAGGAAATTTGCACACCAATCCTAATTTGCAAAAAATGGTTTGCTTTTCTGTTTTTTCGTTTCGTCACATGCCCGAAACGAGCGGTGGGTGGTACGCTCTGTTTATATAATTGATTGAAGAGTTTTTTTTTTTTATTCAAATTTTAATTATTGCACTAAGAAAAGAAGATTATCAGCATTACAACTTGTGAGATATTTGCTCATAATTAAATTGAAATTTTTCCCCATTTCTCTACTCTCTCTTGGGCGACATTTCGAGAGAAGAAAAGTTAAAATAAAATTATAGAAAAGATTCCAAAAAATAATCCAAAAAGTAAATCTGTGTAAATTGGTTTTTCTATTTTTCGTTTTGGATTTTGCGACAATTATTCTTCCAGATTATGTTATTAAAAGCCAGCCTTATGCATAATGCTGTACTACATCAGCAGCAATGGTGGCAGCGACACACTTAGGAAACTAATTAAAGTTTCTTTCAAGTTTCTAATTTTACATTTCTTTGTTGGACAAAATTCCTTTCGCACTAATACACTGATCCCGTACCTGGTGATGCTGCACCAAAAAAGAAATGTACGTATATATATATATATATATATATATATATATGTATGTAATAGTAATAAAAAAAAAAAAATCAAAGGAAAAAACGCGTCTTATAAAGTTTGTGTTTTGCAGAAAATCATCAAACTAAAGAAAATTATAGCCTGACGTGCTTTTTTGGCGGTAAGCACTAACGCAGGAAATGGGGAAACTTTCTCCACAAGTTCTTACGCCTCTTACACCTACGTGTATGTATAAATATTACAGTGTGTGTGTGAGTGTGTGTGTGTGTGTGTGTGTGTGTGTGTGCGTGTGTGTGTGTACGTTAGTGCGCTTTTCCTTTCCTTACAAATTTCGTTTTTCTCACTTCTCGATTTTGTTTGTTCTTTTTTTCGTTTCTCGTCTCATTCCCGCTCATCTAAACAAAAAGGCATTCAAGAATGAAAAGGGAAAATAATGTAAAGCAACTGCAATTAACGTTTCCTCTGGTGTTGGGGCGCCCAGCAGTTAATTCGCTTAAACTTTTCTGCTGCTAGTGTAGCAATTTAATTTAATTTTTTCTTCGCAAAACTATACATTGCTGCTGTTGCTGCTACTTTAACCGTTACCGCAAACTATTCAACCACATTTCAGTCTTTTGCACAGCAGTAAAAACGAAATGTTGACTGGTTTCGAACGGGTGTCACTTTTTGGTTAGCTGTTGTGTTTTACTTTATTTATTTATATTAAATTTACGTTTCTTTTTTTTTTTTTTTGTTTTTTTCTTGTGTTTCCCTTGTTTTTACTCCTATCTGCACTGCATGCTTATATAGATGGACTCAGTTAATGTATTTAATTAGAAAAGTTTTTATACCCACCTCGTACAATGAATTTTGAAACAACATCGCACTATTATTACCGTTATTATTATCTTTTATAATTATTATAATTATTATTGTTATTGTTTTTCTTATTATATTATTATTTTTATTAATTTCTTTTTTTTATATTCCTATTATTATTGTTATTATTATGATCATGAACACTGTTAGATCACAATTTTACATTATTTCATCCTTGTATACGCAATTGCATCGTTCAAAGCATGCGTGCAACATTTGTCTTTTCCACTTGATTGCTTTACACGATGTGACCCAAACAAACCCTTGACAATTCCACAGACCTGTACCCGGAACTTTTCTTTTTTTTCTCTTTTGTCGATTTTGAGCATCATTTCCATTTCTTCTAAACATTTGCGCATAATTCTTAGTTTAATTTTTGTGGGCCATAAATTAATCGGTATCATTTTTACTGTGTTAGCTTTCCATTGTCGCTTTAAATGTATTATTGAAAATACATTTTCTGGTCCATTAAGGGCCAATTAACACATTCGCGAACATAAATTCTAAGGCATTCATCCGTTTTCAGCATGATGTAAAATGTCTAATGAAACTTTCATTAGTTGAAAAAGTGAAGGTTGTGACGATAAACCCGTACATTAACATTAGCAACGATGTTAACCAATCCCCTTAATTTCTGCAAACGCTGCAGCAGAACTCTGCTAAGTAGTTAGGATCAAGATATGGTCGCTTATTTCGAAAGATTATTTCGTTCAAATTAGGAAACTGTAAATATTTGTGTGGACACCTCATGAATGTATATATTGGTACCTTTCAAATAAGCTAAGGAAATTCAAACTTCCCTTTCTGCCACTCCTTTTCAACAATTTTTTAAAATTTGTCATTTTAGCAAAAAATTGTTATAGAATTATAGACAATCTAGGAAGCGAAGATAGGCAGGAAGTAAGGAAGGATGAATTTCTTTAGCTCATTTCGAAGGCATTTTTGTATAGCTTGATGTGATGATCATTAGGGCGTTTACAGAGCTCTGTGAAGGGTGTTGCTTAGTGTCTTTGCTAATCAAACGTGAATTTGCTCTCACACCTTTGAAAAACCGTACCTGCATCGTCGTGGATGTTACGCCATTCATTGTATATATACAATTTTGTTATGGCTATCCTTTGCAAAATGGTTCCACTCAGATTGCGAGATATCACACCTAGTTTGAAAATAAATTGACTAATCAATTTTTCGACGCCACTGAAATTCTTAGAATCATGTAAAGATCGATCTCTCATTAGACGAAAGTATTCTTCCTGTAATTTTTCTTTACATATGTACAGGATGTATTGTTTGTTCGTGTACTCCAAATTGCATCAGTTTATCGTACGGAGAATGTTTTGTAGAGTACTAACGAAATGTTTCAATTATGTTATGTGGAATGTAATTTGAAGTCATCTACGTATGATGTCTACGATGTTCATCCTTTGATTTCAGCCCATTTGGGCTTAATAATTGAGAGAGTGAGTTAATATTTTAAAATAAAGAAGAGACGGCTTAAAGCATGTCTTTGGAAAGTTTCTCGTTTTATTCACAACATTCAAGACAACATTCAAGGCTTGAAAACTTCTCCAAATTTCTTCTTTAATTCATTTTATGCGTGCTATCAGTATAAGGTTTCTTCTCAAGATTACACGATATTGCGCCTATGATCGTTGTTCCGTTAATATTGTTAGTGCAGGGTTCATTTTATGTCTTTATACATGGTCGCACTGTATTTCCGCCAGTCGCTATTAGAACATTGCGAATTATATATTCATTTATTATATTCATTCACTCCGTCGGCGTTCTTGGCATATCTCTTTTTATAGATTCCAAGCCACATCCCAGATCATCTTCATTAACAGGGCAAACTATATATATTGTGTAATTTTGGTTCGTCTAACGATGATATTTCGCTGAGTCTTTCTTGAGTGCTAGGACCAGCTTGAATCGGCGATTCATTTTATGGCGGACAAATTCCTTTTGCTCTCTCGTCTTTTGTAAATTGTGGATTGCACAACAGTTTCGTCATATATGTAGTATCAATGCCATCGGTCAACTACATAACGACATTAAATTTGTCCATTATTAAGAGATCGTGAAAAATATTAACTTAACAATTTTCATTGAGTTCTTCAAGGTTTTTTCTAATACTTATTAGGGAAGAATTAAATGGAATGATTTCTCCCCTATTGCGTTGTATTCACCATCAAAAGGCTGCTATCGATAGCGCATAATAATTGCCTTGGCCGCGATTGAAATTAATATATGTTTTAATAGTTCATATTTTGCGATAATAAAACCCAATAGAATGATCTATAAGTTCCGGGATTAAGCCCGAAAAACTTATTTTTGCGAAATGCCATTATATTCATCAACATAGTCTCCAGGGAGGTTGTGTATGTATGTATATTTATGTTCAATGCCTACCTGGAGCATGCTGTCGAAATTTGCGAGCAATACCTGCGGGCCATTGATATGAAGAATACGAAGGTTTGAGCACTAATTCAAATTTCAATTCATACCATTTCTCCGTTGTGGCCGTCGACATGAGACACAGTGTACTTCTTCCGCCGTGAGTGGCAACGCGGCATCCACTTCAAAAACAATTTTCAACAGTTTTCATGCCTTTTTTCTTCTTTTCGGAAGGACATTTTTTCTTTGTCCTTTCATTTGTAGAACCTTCACAAGAAAAAAAAACACGCGGGATCCCATAATGTATATATATTTTCGGTTGTAGACGAAGCATTCGCATCCACCTGTTTATCGTGCTTCTTTAGAAGTGCTCATCCTCGAAATTTACCTTGAAAACTGGAAGATTAAG
This sequence comes from Glossina pallidipes, assembly GCA_000688715.1. NCBI lineage: Eukaryota > Metazoa > Arthropoda > Insecta > Diptera > Glossinidae > Glossina > Glossina pallidipes. The sequence continues at coordinate 2,576,700 of KK499764.1, read as the reverse complement.
TCACCGATTGGTTGGTTGATGGGTTGGGCAAGTCGAACGCATCCATAATAGCAAAAAAGTAGCGCTTACCATGGGTGACAGATATTAGTTTAAAACTCGGTATAAATCTTTATTAATACCAACGGAGACCGGTGTCAAATATGGGCGTATTCCGTCTACAAACACGCCTACAATTAAAAAAAAATGAACTTCGACATTAAAGAATTTTTAAGCGAAAATTTTGTATAAACACTTCGTAAGACCATGATAAAGACAAGAATGTAAAATACCACGTTCGTCACTTGGAAAATATTTGAAAATTTCCTTTATGGAGTTGAGCTAAAGCTGATGGGTCTTAAAAGATTCGTCTTAAGGTTTGATTGCCACTCTCCCATTTCTTTAAAGGCACAGCTATTAATGTAATCTCCTTACGGCGGCGATAGATATAGAGAGGTTTCCATTCTCTACCACATTAAATTACGTACATACTCTAGCCGCCCTATTCAAGAGTTGTAGTCGATATTGATTTCCTTGAAAGTAAATTGGGTTTACCTCTAGTAAATATTTCGGAGTTGGTTAACGCTTTTCTAAATTTCATCATCGTAAAGTTATGGTACTTTTCTTGGTTATTTATGGGTTTTAAATTTATGCTGAGCTAATATCAATTAATTTTTCTGTTTTTGTGCTCGCTTGGGAAAAGTTCTTTGCGGTCCATTGATGACGTTCATCCATGGCGGGAGACATTTACTGCTTTTTTTTTTTTGAAAAGTCATTAAAAAATGTCAAAGTGTAATGCTTTTTCTTTCATATAAGTTTGTACATAACTGCGCATACGTAACCTTTGACAGTCGGGCAAACAGACAGGCGAACAAGCAAGAAAACGGAGAACCAAGTAATATGAACATGTTTTAGAGATACGTAGAGGCAGGTACATGAGAATATATAGTCTAGTTACTGTTAGTTGCTCTTTTCAGGCAGCGCGTTCAAGTGTCTAAAGACTGTTTGTGCATATATTCAACGTGTGTACGTTATGTGTATACCACTTAACGCAACGTGTCACACATGGCAATTTTCTTACTCAACACTTGCTTGATAAACGGAGATGTACAATCTCTTGTTTCTACGTATATTATTTGCAGTATGTTTCTACATAAGATTTGTTGATTATTTAACCAACTAACCGATAATTGAAGACGACTGGCTTAACAAACTGACTTGACTCACTGACTGTGTTTTAAGTCTAACTAAGATGGCTTAGAAGGTAGAAATGCATATGTAAATGCAATTTCAATGACTTGTATTTTTCCCTAACTTTCGTGTTCTCTCCTTCCCTTCAGCCTGTCACTGTGTATTGCAATTCTTGTTTTGTGTGTTGTTAAGATATTGTAAAAGTCTGTTAAAACATAGACAAAGTATTTGCCAAGTAACTCATTCTTTGTTCATATTGATATATACATATTTTATGTGCGACGCATATATCCCATTTCAAACGCCCCTAAGAACTTGTACATATATATATATATATATATATATATATATATATAGAGAGAGAAAGAAAGAAAGAGGGATAGAGAGGGACATACATAGGAGTAATGAAATGCTTGCATAAAACATATTCACATAAACGTGCTTGACGTGAATGTGCGTTTCTGATTGTGAGTTTGTGTGCGTGTGTGTGTGTGTGTGTGTGTGTGTGTGTGTCTGTGTGTGTGTGTATGTATGCAAGTGTATGCTATTTTGACATTTACGAAATTTTCACATTATCATGTCACTTGTACACACTTATATGGCCTGGCGTGTATGCTTTTACGTTTAGTGAATGTATGAAACGTTGCACATAAGAAGGTATCGATAAAAAATGATAAATTCTATGAGAGTTTTTCCTTTTACCTTCATCATCTGCTTGTCTTCCTTATTTCCTACCATCTTAGGCAACGTGTGATAAACAGATAAGATCTGTGCATGTAGCGAAAGATGTTGTTACGTAACGTCAATCAGTTCGTCTTTATGACAGTACAGTAATCCACTTTCATTGTTGCACATACCTTCTGAAGTGCAACGTTTATGCAAAACTTCTATAAATAATGTACGGGGACTTGTTTGTGTACGAGCTTGCGGAATTAAATGCAAATGTAAATATGCCTACATATAAATGCGTATGTTGTGCACAGACATTGCTGTTATTGCCCTTTATTAAATATTGTCAGAAACAATTACATAATTATTTTATTAAATTTTGTCATTTAGATAAAACTAGAGAATGTAGAAATAATATTAGCTGAAGAAGAAGACAGATGAACTTTTCTAATGGGGGATGGATGTAAATTCTTCATTTGAAAGGACAAAGACAAAATGCCTACATATATATTCAGAACATCTGTACAAGCATAAAAATATATTGTTCTTTACGGACGAGCACAGTGCTTCCCGGTAATCCAGTTTCGTCAATCTTTACATGTACAATATATAGTGTAAGTAAGTTGGACACAGCAATATTAAGAAAAGATAATTGAAATATGATATGATTAAGAAATGACCCCGACGAACTTGTAAGTACTTCACCTCTCAAAGCCTTAATTAACATAAATTCAGTAATGTATTATTTTAAAAAATTCTTATAAATATTATACAACACTTGAAGGCATTCGACTGACGTAGAAACGTTTTTAAATACACTTATGTTGAACAATAGAATCTCGAACAATTTACGCAGCACTTTAAACTTCTGCCATATCTGCGCAGTTATTAATACGATGCTTATTTCTACAAAGGCAAGGAATTTAAAGATGTCTTCAAGACGGCAGATAAGTGTTTTGTACAGGTCAAGTAAAAATCATTGGGAATATTAAATGAACCTCGTCTAGGGTGATTTTTTTTTTTAATATAAAAAAACTCACTTTTTTATGAAACGGAACAAAGAATACGTACTAGAAATGGTGTAAGGTGGTGTGCTATGCATTGTATAGATGAACGCAAATCGATTCGATATCGATTAACGAGATAAATCGTATAGTCAATGTTAACAGGGGGATCAATCGGCTCACATCCACTTCCCAAATAAACCAGTGTCTGAAACGTCAGTCTGAAATAAAAATCTTTGAGAACTTCGCTATCAAAATGGGTGGAACCCGTTTTAAAAGCGGCAGTAATAGTCAAAAAGACTATAATTAATATCGGTCTACAATCTGTTATAAATATTTGTCATAGTGAACTATAGGGCTAAGGATAATAAAAATGATTCCGATCGACCAATTGACGAAATTGCGCACGACATGTACTAAAACAATAATTTTCAATCACAAGACTACGAATACCAGAGTTTCACTCTAACGTGTACATAAGTTAGTGGCTAGTTGTTCACAAACAATTGCCCGCAATAGTTGATTACTTAACTCGAAATGTTTTCAGCGAATTTTTTAATGAATTAATTTGTTTTATTTTAGTTCACTTACATACAAGTGGATATAACAAAAGCATTATTTGTCACCTTTAATCGTACATAATGTTATACAAATTATGAAAAATTTTAACCGTTTTTTCATGCTCATATGTGGCTCGTCCTTTTTTTTTTTTGTTTTTAAAAATTAAATTATACACGTGTTTATATGCGTATGGTACATACGGTCAGATGTATATGCGTGAGTAATCGTTTAATTAAATTACAAGTGCAAGCTATGTTAATCTAATAGATAACAAGTAAGAAACTTATATTTGGTTGTGACCGAATCTTTTGTACCCATCACCGTTTACGCCAAAAGAAGACAACAAAAAGTAAAAGAACTCGCTCTATAACATGGAGCGGGCGTGGCTGGTTTGTTCTATTTTCAAAATAAAGTCAAAGCTCAAATTTAGTCACTTCCAAATTCTTTTGCAAATTTGTATTTGCGATATCTTCATTTTCGCTAACAGGAAAATGTTTACTACAAAAACTACACAGGTAGCTGGACAGACGAACAGACGGACAATTTAGTTGCAAATGAATGGGTTTTTGAAGCTTTTTTATGCGCTTCACAAAGGTATTGCAAAGAAATTAAATTTTGATACACTATAATATTGGGTAGACGTGGTCGACTTTTCTCATATTTGTAGGGATGCTACGGCCTCACCCATAGAATATGCGTCCAAATTTTTGCACATTTATCTGCTATAGTTTATGAGCAATTTGTGAAAAACAGAGATGTTCTCAGTTTACGTGGGGCTGTGGGCGTGTCCTTCAATCAATTTTTCCCATTTTAAATACCAAAGTGCGCGCAAGAACTTGCAATGGTTCTATCAAATATTAAGACGGTAGCTTCATTTTTGCGGCCAGGAGAATGATAACAACAGATAATATATGGAGGGATAGACACACCGATAGACAGACGAACATGCCGAAATCGATTTAGGCTTTGAGTCTGATCAAGAATATATAGACTTTGTGGGGTCGCTGAGGATTCCTTCTAAGCGTTGCAAACGTTTTGACAAAATGAACATACCCCTTATAGTTCGGTGATAGGTATAAAAATAATTTCAATTATTATGCTTTTTGAAATTATATATTGATTTTTCATTTACTATTGTTTTCTTTTTTTGATTAAAAAAAATTAATTAAAACTTAATCATGTTTTAGTATGTGTTAATCAATATTTACTTACAGATTGTTGACGAAACGGCGCATAATATTTGTGTGTGAAAATTTTGAATAAACAGCATGCATTATGCAAAGACTCGCATAGGAGCTTCTGGTCTCTATAAGCCGGAATACGCTTTTAGAACTTAAAAATTTCAGAGTATGTGAACGTTTTGTGAAAAAGTGATTAATGCGAAATGTTCGCATTAATCACAAATTATTAAGTGTATTATAGAAATTATGGCGCCGCAGCCTTTTTTTCAACTCATCCCAATATGATTAAATGCATGTTGTGAGCTATTCTTTCTGTTTAACCCCTACATTATTAATGCTTTTCATTCCTTATTAAATCATCCCATATATCAATCAATGTGTGCTGATATAGTCATGCTTCTCATTTAATTCACTTGAGCGACTTGACTCATGTCGCTTTCAATTTGATTATTTAGCTGTACCTCTCTGCTCTTCAATTAACTTTCCCTTGATGTTAGTTCAAGAGAAATGTACGAAGCTCCCCTTTTCAAAACGAAATTTGCTCATAACAAGACACTTTAGTAATTCAGAGAAATTGATCTATTTTCTTGGTCCCTCCTCTTGATTTCTTTTCTTGAACTTCGCTTCAATTTATATCCAATTTGATCTATATATTTAAAATAAACTGCATCGGTACTAGGCTGTATGAAGCGTTGGTGTAAAGAATTCAGCGATCGATTGCGCAACGATTGCATTTGGATCTGGATAAGACCGACACTGAGATACGTTTCTATTGTATGATCAGTTTGTTATCATCGACGCGTTGCTTTAATTAAATCTTTTACGAAAACAATTCCAGCTCCTTGTTCTACAGAATTTAGATTAGTGTCCACTTATTTTAGTGCCATAGTACGGAAATAGGTTGTTGGTTGTATCCCTATCTTCACTTTAAAGACTTGAAGAGTTTTTATTACCTAATTACCTTTTGCAGATTCCTTTTGTTACATTCAATCTACGCTCCACCTGCAGACTAAATAATCTGATGTTATAATCACTTGCCAAACCTTTCGGCTGGTTAAGTGGTATACTATCAAGGTATAGGCTGTGAATGTGCTTTTTTGGATTAGACATATATATGTTTTACAGCTTTTTTTCTCCCTTAATTATTTATTACAATTGAATTTATGTTGTAGCTGCAAACAAAAAAAAATGTGCCCAAGTATAGGTATAAATAAAACACATATAAATGTAATCATGCCTTGACTTTGCCTAAGAAACCATGTCATAAATACTCCCGATGAATGAAGCTAATATACCTACATACGTAGTTTACTTTTAATTATCAACAAGCTACCTTTAGCATTGAATTATTCACACTTTGCAAAGGCACAGACCTAACGGTCTTGTGGTTTTGCAAAATCATGCTCAACGGTTCATCAAATCATACGATTTGGTACCTAGATCAGCAATAACAATAAGACAGACATAACAATATGCGTACAAGCAAACACTGCAACAGAAAAAAAAACTTTATAAAATTATGCATGTTAATGTTGTACATATCATATGAAGGCATCCTACGGCTTATAAAGTCATACGAGTCGGTACTTAAGGTAGCACTAATAATCAGATATACGTAAGAGTAGCATTAGAATACATACGTACGTAAGAGCTGAGATTATAAAGAAGATGCACGCCAAGCGGCCATGTACACGTGTTCGATCATACCTAAGACAGCACACATAATAAGAGAGGTGTAAGAATATCGTTACAACACACATGCAAGTGAGTATTGAGGTTGTAACGCAGGTATGGTCAAAGTATCTATGTAACGAGACAGTGATGGTGATCGCAACTATAAAAGAGCGCGTCGCAACACGCTGATCCTTTCAGTTGTGTTATAGCAGCCAGAGGTAAGTGATCACGGATTACATAACTAGTTGACGTTACCGATAGGGATCTTTTTTGGACTTTATGGATAGGGGATGGCTGGCTTGGCTTAGTCGTCATTCCTGAATGACAAAGGGACACTCTTTCCTGCGACGTGAAACGGTTAGGGACGGACGAGTGGCCCTATAGGCCGAGGTTGGCTGCTATAACACCCGTGGCGTATTCTTTTTTTTTCAGAATCTCGCGATACGGTTAAAACGTGGAAAATAATCTTTCGGAACGAACAAAAACGTTAAAAGTTTTAAACAAGCGTCGGCTCGCGAATCACTACGCTGGTTTTTCTCCTTCTCCCCTTAAAAATCGCTTATCTAACTGTAACTTCGTCGTAAATAATAAATACAAATAATAAGAACAAAAATCCGAAGGTCCAAGAGTTTTTTTATATAAATATTTTTGGAAAGGGACTTCTTGGCTAACCCTGCGTATACCCCGAAAAGAAGACCCGTTACAATACATATAATAATATTGCGGGTTTCACGTAATTTCTTTTTGCGAAAATGTTTTAAAAAGCCATACCTTTTGATAAGGATAGGCTGTCCAATACTAAAGCAAACAGTAGAAAAATGTCCGGTTTCAACAAATTACATTCTTAATACTTAACTGCGGAAGTTAATAAAAGGCGAAAAAAATTGTGAAACCAAGTAAGAATACGTGGAGTACGACCCACCATTTAATACATTCCTACATCACCCTATATCGTTACATTCATATATCGACTTTTCAAAATAAGGTATTATATGGGAAGTAGTCGCAGAAGTGGTCTGATGCGAGCCAATTTCAATAGCGTGCGTCCTTGGGTCGAAACAGGTCATTAAAATATCTCAAAAATCACAGCCTGAGGAAAACAAGACAGACAAATGGACAGACAATTTTAGAATCAAAATTGCTTTCTGAATCAGAATCAGAAATAATTTTCTGAATTACAAACTGATCTTGAATCGATCGGTATAGTAAAAAAGGTGGGTTTATCTCAAGCCCATCCGGGTATTGCACACATCTGCTTCATAGACACAACTCGTTTTCGAAAAATTCCTTAATCCTAAATTCCTTCTCTTCTACCACCGCCTAGTTTTAGAGAAGACTTTCTTGTAATATTCCTATTGAAACTTCTTATAAAGTCGAGATATATCGATTTGAAATTATTCCGAAATATTATGAGTCATTGCAGACATATCAATAATTGGAATCTGTATTTGGCAAGCATATCATCTATAAGTAAATCATATAAAATAATAACAAAATGTAATCCAAAAACTGTTACCATTAGCAAAAATATGAATAATATTTGCTTTAGATGACGGATATTCGTAAAGAGATATGTATAACTGTTTTTTTTTTTCTTTTACTTGTTATTTCAAAATCAAACTACTTTGATGTGGGTTCGATTTGCCTTTATCGGTGTCAGCATCATCCGTGAAGCAATTTACATTCATTCATGTATTACATGTACATATATTTATAAATATATTCTAGCATACCTCGTTGACTGTTTATGTACTTATGTGTATGCTTTTGCTTGCACGCATAACTTCTTCGTGCTTTAGCAGCAGATCTGTGGTGGTTTTTTCATCGGGTTTAGTAGGCACGTAAAGGCATCATCATGTTCTTCTGTAGTGCCACGTGTAATAAATGCATACAGATACTCAAATAAATTATGTAGACTGTGTGTATTTGTGTATTCATTCAAAAACCAGATTAGAGCTACAAATGAACAACTAACCAATATTTGCTTTACCCGGTAAGTCTTTTGGTATTCGGTTATACGGTCTGCTAACGGAAGGCATGTCAAGGGAATTCAATTTATTTATCTCTTACTTCATACGTATAATGAGATGGGCTTCTTACTCTGCTCATATGTTCTATGTACAAAGTGAGCATTAGTCATATAACGACACATAATTTATACCAAAAAGCAGAATATTAATAAAGTCAAGGACGTTTAGGTTTAGAGTTCAATTTATGCAATAATTTTGTAATATATGGTTTTTATACACGACAACAGACAACAGAAGGGTATATACATTTTGTCAAAACGGTTGCAACACCCGGCAGAAAGCTTTAGATAATCGATGTAGTGTGTGTATGTTTTTTGCTCATAAGTCATAAACCGTAATAGACAAGCGACAATAATTTCCACATATATTTTACAAAAATGAAAATAACCAGCCGCCTCCATCCCACATTGGAAAGTATGAAAATTTCGTTTTTTCGTTTTTTCGTTTTCCTTCTCTTGCAGTCCTTTATAAGATAAAGTCAGCGGATATAAAAAATTCGCTGACAGCCAAGCATAACTTTCCTCCTTTATAACAATCTATGTTGGGCATTGCTTGTAGATTGTAAGCTGAACTGTAGCTAGAAATATATCGGATGAATGTATTTCCTTCTTTATATTATATGTATATGTATTTTAGAAGGTACATATATTTTCATATGTCTATACATCTATCATTATCTGTAGATTAACTATAATTGAAGCTTTTCAAAAAATTTTCATTTATTATATGCAACACATCGGTCACCAATTCTCGGTATTGACACAGAGAAGGTTTTTCGAAACCAAATCCGATATTATATCCAGAAACTGTAATACTTTAAACAGCGTCTTTTAAATTTTCATGTCACTTCGACCGTTCGGTCACAAGTTATTGTCGTTCTAGCGGCGCTCTTTCGTGTATAAAGGGAGGAAACCAAAATTTGGCATAAAGATTTCCTAGTCGGTTAAGAATGCATGCTTAAGAAATGGGGGTGATAAACACACCCACAATGTAAGAAAAACTAAAGCAACCTTTATGAAGGGCGATAATCATTCAAATTTTCGTCTGTAAGTTTCGATCTCGTGAATATACTTTTAGAAAATTGATACCCATATGCTCGCCAGTTTCACACATTCCCACATATTCTCCCGCGACTATTATCTGATACAAATGTGAGAAGCATTCGAATCATATTGCGGGATCATTGCGCGAGTATTTGATGAATATTCTGAGAACTTGGACAAGTCGTTCTGTAAAAATGGAAACCATAAACCGATTTCATAACTCTGAGGAATGAAAGGGAATTTCGCGCAGGAAAAATGTTTTATTTTCTGACTTAGTCCCGGGAAATGTTGACTGATGTATCGTATACAAAAATATCTTTCTATATATCTACAAGCGTGTTTCCAACGGGTAGAATCGCTTACACCCATCATATCTATGCAATATAAGACAAGGCGGACTGAACTGTTACGTTTCATAATTTTTTCACAAAACTTATTTGAAATTCCGAATTGGTTGGTCAATTTTTCAGATCCAAAGCTAAAAAATTTTCGAGATCAACCTTTGAAATTGGGCTTATATGTTATTGGACAACTACGGATGGACTTTCTATCATGTATTCTGAACGTGCTTTGGGAATTTTAACTAACTTGTACTACTTACGGTTATAGCTGAGTTGATTCGAAAATTGTGAATTACTTAGGAGCGCATATTCTAAGCGGCTTATGAGGTGTTTTCCCAGTTTTTATCTACGAAATGATTTATTTTATGCGTACTTCCTTTCTCTAGTATGTGTCTTGTATTGAAATGAAAAAAGTGATACTGTTTGCCCATTCGTGTACTGAAATTGAAATGATGAGTCGGTGTGATTGTTGATTGCAGTTTTTCGAATATAGCTGTCGGTTATGGGGTTAATTTCAAAATAAGCAAATTAACGATATAATTGTTTAAAATCAATGCTTTTATTGTTACTGTTGTTGCAGTCAATTTTCCGTGCATTACCTTTAAATTGTTTTCGGAATTTTTCATCAACAATTTCTTTTCATAATTTGATTGATTCGCTCAGTAGCTGTTTGTTATTTCTATAATCATTAGGAGCGTATGGTGGTAGAGTTACGATATCAATTCTTTTACGTTCAAATCAAAACTAACTAGGCATGTATTTATCAGCACGAAGAAGTCCAAAACTTCCGTTACATCATAAATTGTAGTTTAGTTTTCAACACGCACAACTTTAAGAGGAAATAGAATGTTGCTCTAGAACTATGCTCTTTATCCGTTCTTACGCCAGCGAAGGTCTTCCGTTTGCAAATGTAGCGTAAACGGACTACGAATGCTTACAAACTGTACAAGTATTTGCAAATATAAAATAGAAGCTGACAGATACTTGCATCACCATCGTTCCCCGTACCTATCTAAAATTAAACACGCCAATCTTTTTTATAATATACGTACAAGTCTAATCCTAAAGGCAAATTTATGGATTCAGGACCGCGTAGGCTGTGAGGTTGCCTAGACGCATGCTCTAACAATCGTAAATGTGAGTTACTTTCAAGTATATAGTACACGTTCGCAACCATGCCCACATACAAGATGTCGGTTAAACCGATATGCTAGCGGCTACCATTTGCATAAAGTATCATGATAGTAGACTATACGTGCACCTGCAGTGTAATCATCAGTCTAGTAGAAAAATCTTCCATGGTGCGCTACCACTAGTAATAGAAGTCAATAACGATCTTAAAAACCGTAGGGGAGCCTTATCTTCCAACGAACATCGATTTCCGATTCTATATTCCGATAGTCGAATAGGCAAGTTGGTTAGCTACTAATGATAACAGGAACGCGTAAAGGAGAGAACGTCATGCCTCACTGCTTGGGCTTGTGAACAGAATATGAAGCCGGTGTTATCAGTTAACGTACTATCCCTCCGACTTTCTTGATCGACTTACGAATCTAAATATCGCAAAATACAAACCGTTAAAATGGCATGGTGCCATTAGCAACCCAAGTCAACCGCAATTAAAAATAATAATTGGGCAGAAGAAGTCTATGCACCATTCTGCTAATTTCTTCCTTATCCCTGAAAATATTAGGCACTGAAAAAACTACTAACTGTATTAGAACACCGAACGTCTTTCCCTTCAAAGATGCAACAGGAATAGATTAGTTGTAAGACAAAGAAGAAAGCCTCTAATTGCACGTTATTTTTATGCAACACTCTCGTTAGGTGAACTCAAAAGTTCCTCCTGCTCTGCTCTTCGTGCTATATTCAAAATCAAATTTTAAGGCTTTTCTCGCAAAGACTTATTGTAAATTTCAAATCGGAGTCCCTTCTCCGATTCGAGTTGTAAACCAAAATATTTGGAGGCTTGTGGTTTGTGTCGAAGTCTTCCATTCATCTGCTTATATAGGCGCCAACTTATTAATTTTCTATTTATATTTTTTTGTAAACATTAGCGAATTATGATTTTATCGGCTACAACACCTATATGGGTTACGGGAAGATGGGTTTAAGTTAATCAAGTATATCTGTGTCATTTACGGTTTTGTCTCTTAATTTAACGTTACCTTAACTTAACATTTAATACTAGTCACAAACACAAGTTTATTTATTGCTTTTGCTCTTTTTTGTGGCTTTTTGTTTACTCAGATCTATGGCGAACGCGAGCTTTGTTTTTTTTTTAATGTTCCATTAGCTAAATAGCTAGCTTGAGAGTCGAGATATTAAAATGTGTGGTGATTATTTCTTCTTAACTACAATGGCTTTGCTACTCTTCGTTACGTTTAATTGCAATGCGACGCCTTCTGGGATGCAGCACTGATTAGAAGATTTCACGCGTGGATGCTTAAGTGCAATCTAACGCTTTCATGACATTCTGATCATAGATTTATTTTTTTCTATTTTTAAATATCTGCTAATATTTTCAAAGCATGTGTACTACTACCTGTGTACTGTGTTAGTCATGGTTCTTATCTTAAGTGAATTTTCATATTAAAACAAAGCAATTTCAGATTGATCATCTAAGTAGCATCGACAAAGAGAGTTTACAATCATCTAATTTGTACAGCTTTAATTCTTCATTTCAGTCTGTACAGTTGAGTTGGACAAGTGGAAAACTGTGTGCTAGGTAGACTTGAAACTTTTGAAAAGTAAGTTCCGCTTTACTTCTTACCGCCTGTTTAGGCTCATGCTGGCACAAAATTGAGATAAAAACTTCAGACGTGACGTAAACATTTTTACTTAAGTATCAGACACTACTTTTGAATCTTGTCAGCGATTAGTAAAAATGCGTAAATTAATCTAAAATCATTTAAAACGTCAGCATAATAATAATAATCGTAATCGATCTACAAACACGCCACTGACAGCCAAGAGAAGATATTGAACTGAGACGTGGAGTAATTATTTTCAAAAGCGATGACAAAATTCAGTTCTGATCGGCAAGCTGATACGCCATCAGCTAAGCAATTGTCTTAAAATTATTTCTTTTTTCTTGAAAGTACATAGGTTTACCCTGTGATAATGAACGCATACGAGTATATGTCTTCTTTCTTTCTTTTTCTGTTAGACAGATTTAAGGATTCTGTATCCACATAGATATGCATTATATATGTAAGGTGTGTTTATTTACACAAAATGCGCAGAAATATTATAAAAATGAAATTCTTCTCATATTTCTTAAAATTTGATTGCTTAGGGTTTATACGGCGCATATAACACAATCGCAGTGAGCGGACGTAGGCAAATAGTTGTCTTCTTGGTAAGTAAAATTGCGATTCGAATAACTGAAGTAAGTTATAAGTTATTAAATCTTAGGTATGTGTAGTGGAAGAAAAAATTTTACAATTACAGTGCTTTCCCATTAATTGCTTCCTGCTGTGTTATGTGAATTTCAAAGCGATTCTAAAGATATTGCCAGTTAACGTAACATAGCACTTCTCCGACCAGCCGGTGATAAGAAGATTGTTTTCATCCGAAACGATGCAAGCACCCCTTAGATACATTTCTATGAATATGTTAGAAACGAATCACACCATACTGCATTCGAATGAAGTGTAGACAGAAATGCTCATGTTTTAATAATTTTCTGCCTAATATTCTGGTCCTTGAAACAAATAAATGTCATGGACGGAAAAGTGCTTTACACACGATGAGTTGAATACACCACTCAAACAATATTGGTTCTCTTTACGACATCTTCTTCAATTGTGTAATTTTTAAGAAGACCAGAGAGATTTGTATTTAATGCGTTTGCATGTAAACGGGGAAAGACTGTATAGTCTCTTGCCACTTGCCGTTGATTTGCGTACTTATTTCGAATAATATGACACATTGTTTGCGAAAGCCTCTCAGCCAAACTTGGGTATGTATATGTGTGGATATGCACATGTATGCAACTCCATGAATTGGAACTACGTTAGACAGCCACATACATTTTGACGTAAATCTTGGTTATGCTGGGATATACACCATCTATGAAACAAATATATTATACGAAAATCCTTGGTATTTCTTTAATACACTGTCTAAGGATACGAGCATTGGTTTTGCGCGAAGAATATTTATAGAGCTCACGAAAAAATCTTTTTCAAAATTTCACATATATTTTACATATTTAATTAATGGTTAGAAAATGGCGTTTGATTGGCTTTTCTATAACTTTCTAGCTAAAATACTCCTATTTGATTTGATTTCATCGGCCATTAAATACCCTACATCACTTCGCTTAATAACTTAAGTTATCTATATAACCCAATAAGGACTTAGATTGGAAATGGCCGAAAACGTGGTCCAATCCGAATCATTTTCAGTAGTGTTCGTTCCTGGGCTAAACCATGTCAGTGTACAAAATTTCAATAACGTACCACGATAATTGTCTGCAGACCTGTAGATTGAACAAAAGGAAACTAGACGGACACACAAACGGACAAACAAGCTTAGCTCGATACAGTTAAAAGGTGTGTCTCTCACAAGTCCTTCACGATGTTGCGTATATTCGCACACACTCAATATATAATACTTATGTACTGCAAGTAGGGTAGCGTGCAAAAGTATGTTAGGTAAAGTAAAAGCTTTATTGCTATTATTGTTGGAGTTAAGGAAGCTAGTTAGTTAATTGTGACTTCCCAACTAAGTCTAATTTTAAGAAATAAATGTTTAATTCTTTTCAAATTTTGTTACAATAATTTGTTTATTCAATTAATTTCATTCGCCTATTTTCCTTTCTTTTTGCCACTTATGTAATTGCCCACTAACTACTACTACTACTACTGTTTATAACATTATTTCTGAAAGCTTTCCCAGGAAGCAGGAAATAAGGCTGGCCGGTTGATGAAATCACTTAAAAGTGACGATGTAGTGAACGGAATTTTCGATTACTGTGCCCGTTATGATTAGCAGAGGAAGGAGGTGGCTTCATATCATTTATGAAATGTCATGAAACCGATATGTCACAAGTTTGGCATGGCTAAACGTGTGCCTACTCATCCAAAGCCGCAACAACTGACATCGAGTAGGGGCTGCCTTCTTACCACATTCTTATTCGTCGACTGTTTAGTGGATGGATGGATTTCTCCACTTATGCTAAATATGATTTACTCGTAGGCTTTATTTACGAATGTGTATTGAATGAATTAAATAAATTTTGATAACTACTTCTTGGATACTTTATAATTCTTAGATACACTTGGCTTTAGCTTTGCATCAAATGGGCAGGCGAACGGATTATTCGTTGCCATGAAATAACGCCTATGTTCCGTTTCGTATGATATATTCTTTCATTATATAAAATAGTAATCAATACTTCTGGTATTTGACATATAAAAAAAATTGTTAGTGTTGTTTTGATGTTTTCCGTTTTATTTAGTCACTTAAATGTAAAGTAAAAATTAAACAACACGCAATTGCATTTTTATTTAATTTCTTTTGCTGACCGCAAAATTACTTTGCTTCGTTGACTTTCACATCCGGCTGCTACGACATTTTATGCGGTTGTTTGTACACATTTTACTCCCCGCCATTTGTGATTATTTGAAGAGGAAAGTAAGAGAGAAAAAAACAAAACAAAGCAAAAAAAAGAAAACTCTAACGAGTAGAAAAATATGTTTTTGAAAATGATTATATTGCTACTCTGCGGTCTTAACACTATGCATTTAAATTAACATTTGCTCTGCGGTGTTCAACTGTAACTGGTATATATTTTTAGCCAAGGGGAACTGAATGATGACGGTTGGTTAAAGAGTGGGTGGCTGTTGTTGTTGCTGTTGTTGTTCTGTCCCGTTATGTTTAATCAAAATAATAAATATAAAATGGAAGTAGAGGCTATTTCGTATTCAATAAACTAAATTAGGTGCTGGCGTTTATTACGAAATGGGTGTTGTATGCCTGCCGTCGTAGAAGGAGCACATTTGCGTTTCAGTCATTTAGCGGTGGCACATGGCGTGCAAATGGTAATAATTTAATTTTTATATTTAAGTAAAAAGCCATTAAATAGAAAAAAAAAAGAAAAGAAAAGAAAAGAAGACATAGTAAATAAGTTCTGTGTGCGTGGGGTCGTGTGTGCTGTTGAATGCCCGATGAAATCTAAATTGATTGTAAATTAACCTAAAATTATTACAGGACAAAGAAACGACATGAAATATAGTCAAGTGTGATGCAGATTATACAACAACCAACCGTCTTAAATAAAGTCTCAATTAAACGTAAATGAAACGTAAAATGTTTTGTTAATCAAGCACGACCATAATTCGACGACGGCTTTTGATAAATGTTTATTACAAATTTAATTTCGCTTGAATGAATGACTCGCCATTAATAGCCTATGCTCAAATCATTTTTCCTTGCATTTTCCTCTCTCGTCACACTAGTTCAAGCGCGCCGACATCATACAGATCCAGATATGTGCACGCATGTAGATACGTAACTATATTCAAACCTTGAATGTGTTGGATGTACTAAAACAAAAAAAAAAAATGAATGGAAAGAAAAGTGAATTACTTTTATTTCCACTTCTCTTATTTCCTATTAATATCATTGAGACGTTAGTTATAACACAGAGAGCGTATGAAAATTTTACGCTTAGACTATGTTGAAATATCCTCAATTGCAAAACATTAATAAACTTGAATTGTTCCTCATTGAAAACATGGTTGGGCATTAAAATTTTGTTTATAAAAACTTCTTCACTCCTATCGATTCTTTCTATTCAATAAAGTTGCCCATGTGTGTGTGTGTGTTTGTGTGTGTAATGATTGAGGTGGAGTTTTGCAAGAAAAACAAAAAAATCAATTTCCATTAATCTAGTCCCGGGACTTATTGACCGTTCCATGCGAGTAACACAGTTATGGGCGAATGTTTGCTGCACTTACGCATCCCTTTTTCGTATAATTCTGCAAATCTCCCCATTGTATGTACATTTTCAGATACTGCAAGCATAGCTGTCGGGAGATTGCACCTATTTTCACGCTGAAGATTTATATAAACTTTGAAAATAAATATATATCTGGGGTAAGAGCGACATTTGTCGTGGATTTGATATGAAACCGCTGCCCTAATGGCGGAGTTGTGGAGTTCCACACTGATCGCTCCTACGTCCGAGTTAGCAAGTCAGTTGCAGTCTTTTGTTCAATGTTTTCAAACTAGGATTACGTACTGTATTATCCAATGTGTAAACACACCCTGCACCACGTGTGGCATAGGGTACATTCAATTTTTTCGGGCTCAAGATAGACACAGCTTTTATTACGCGATCGATTCAGACCCATTTTTTGAATCTTTTTATGCCTGTTTGTCCATATGTCTGTCTGCTGTCTGCTGTCTGTCCATGTATATATGTGGTCAATCTACAGGTCTCAATTTTGGAGATATTTTGATTAAATTTGGTACACTGACATGTTTTGACCCAAGGACGAACGCTACTGAAAGTTCTTTGGATTAGTCAAAATTTGCGACCGAAAAAAATTTAAATTTTCAAAATTTCTCGACAAAACTAGTTTTGTAATAGTAGTTGGTATGAAAAATTTCGCTCGGCTGTGGCAATTTTTCGAACCTACTCTCATATAATCGTTCCTACAAAAACTCAATCTTCATATCGTAAAAACATCTAATTTTTTATTTCATGGTAAAAGTTGGTTGTTCATAATAGTAAATCATAAAACATGAAAATCAATCTTAGGTGCTCTTAGTTTATTTTAGGCGTGTCCTTCGACCTGTTCGGCCCATTTTCAATATCAACCTTTGTGCAAGAATTTCCAATATTTCTGCCCAAATGTGATCTCGATAGCCGGAATGTTTACCACAGACATTACATAGCCGGACAGACGGACACGCTGAAATCGATTCAGAATTTGATATTCAGAAGCTTCTGAAGTTTTCATCTGTGTGTTGCGCACGTTTTGACAAAATGAATATATCCCTCATCCTTCGGTGATGGGTATAAATATATAACAGATCAAGTTGCAGTTTATGTTTGAGAAGAGTGGAAATAAACTATAATTAATACATTTAGTTATACAAATTTACGATTGAAATATTTTATTAAAGGAGGATTTAATTGTAAAATTTTATAGATATTAGCTCTAAAATATGCATATATCGCCCGTTGATCTTGTACGTTGATAAGTCGTAACATAGTAGAGGTGTTGGAAAGTTTACCTATTCGGTTGTTCGGAAGACTATTTCGTTTTTGACCAGCAGAGGGCTTAATTGTGTTTTCTCACAGCATACTTTGCACTTGAACCGTCTTGTCGCTTTACATTTTGCCAACTGATATAGCAAAGTTTTCTTTGTTTCGTTTTGTGCAATAGTTTTTGCTTTAGTGGTCTATCAGATATGGAAAGTTGAAAGAAGCGGTTCCGGCATATTTGCGTTCTGTTTTTTAACATCGAAAGCGTTTAAACATCCTGTTCACGCAAGAAAAATATTCTTGAGCGGAAAGAAGAAGAAGAAGAACCTTTGTAAAATTTGTTTCCAACAATTTTGACATTGCAAGGCCAGCCAAAGCTGATGAAGACGAAATAAAGGCATTGGCTGATGCATATCGCCGAATAACAACTCGTCAGTTCGCTGCAAGATTAAGTTCATCGAATTCAAACAGTTTTTCACTTTGACGATGAAAAAAAGGAAATGACTTTCGCAACGATCTAATAGAACCAATAGCAAGTTTACGCTGATTTAGTAAAGTATTTCATTTGCATTTTCGAGCATCCATTGGGAACGTGTAAAGTAAATGTCAATTTCAACCTAAGTGGGTTTCTTGGCGAAACACTTCCATCATCTTCTACTCGATCTTCTTTAATTTGTTTTCTTTTCTATTTTCATAAAAACAAATTGGCGAAATTTCCCGCCATCAAAAATGTTTTCATCCGTCATTATTACATTACGTGTATAATAATTACCTTGGGGCAAAGGCGTTTGCACCTTATTCAAGTGTGTTGCGATAAGAAAAGACTCGAATCGATAAAATAAATATTAGGTAAGAAAAAGATTCTCTTTTCCATCTGATTACGTCGTCTAAGGTATAAACTTGAAATCAGGGAAGATTGACATAAGCATTTCACTCAAAGCACATCAAAATGTAGAAGAGAAAAAAGAAAAAAATTGATATCGTCAGCATACATGAGAGGCTACTGTTGCAAAAACAATGTCAATAACGTGTGGGACAAATGAGATGAGAAGTTTTCATTTCATTTTCATTTTATCCTCATTTCATTGATACCTTGGAAAGCGTCTTCTTGTTCAGAGTGCAAGGCGAACCTAAAGCGGACATTTGGCGCATATGCTCTTCATTTCAACTTTGAGCAGGATTGGATGAACGGATGAGCCCCTTGCAAGAAACGCATACGTCAAGCTATCAATCATATCGGGTCTGGAAGCTATGTCTAACGGAAAGATTAAAGTCGTGTAAATTATCTTAACTGTGTTCTAAATGAAAGATTTTTGAATGTTTATGCGCCATAAGGTAGAAATTTGTTTGCAGATAACGTAAATTTTATGTCTTTTTTAATTTTATGGTTTCTTGGACATAAATTTTATATTTTCATTCTCCATTTTCTGGGTATTATTTAACTTTTTTTAAAGAAATGATCGCTTCGCTTATGGAAAATGCACATTATTTGCGTTGTGTCGATATATGCCGGCGTCCGGTTGTTATATTTGTGTAAAACATATTATATAGACCATCGTCGCGTATGCGAAATGTTAAATTCAAATCTTTCAATATGGATGACAGTGTGTCGCCGTCGTTATATTTTATTATGCCTTTATCGTTTGTTGGTTGTGTCTCTCTAAAAAGAGGTAAATGAAGCATTTGCCCTGCTTAGTACTTGTATCTAGTCATGGATGTGAATGTAATGTGTAACGGTAGTGTAATTAAAGGTGTGGCTGTTAAATGTAAATGCAAATGTTATGAGCGTAACAGCTTGCCAGCACATTGTAAATACATGTGAATACATTTTGTGTATGGCCCATGGCATAGTTGTTCGTTGCCTGAACATGTATCTTATGGATTTTAAGTTG
Organism: Glossina pallidipes; assembly: GCA_000688715.1. NCBI lineage: Eukaryota > Metazoa > Arthropoda > Insecta > Diptera > Glossinidae > Glossina > Glossina pallidipes. The sequence goes on along the minus strand of KK499764.1, from coordinate 2,556,914 downwards.
ATTGTATTTTTCCCTTTATTTTTATTTTTACTTTTTTTTCTTGCTTTCCGTTTTTTCTCTGTATATCATGGATATCCGTTAGCATAATGTTGTTGTATTTAACAATTTTCTACTACTTTGTTTTTATATCCACACACTACCCCTTATTTACAATTGCGCATCAACTGAAACAAATCTACTAACGAAGTTATACGGTTTGCACCATCTACACAAACACTACCGGCACTAATCAAATGTGCTATTTACACATGTAAACTACTAAATGTCTGTACTTCCTTTTTATTTTTTTTGGTTTGAAGATAAAGCAGAGCTCAAATAATATCGAGACTAATTGATCAAATTCTCTGTTTTTCAATGCACCCTCGTCCAGACATGTCTAGAATAATTGAAGCGCTTAAGATGTAACTGAAAAATGATTTGTAACATTTATCCGAATTTTCCTCTTTTTTTGATGATGGATGAGTGCTACTTATGCATACATATTTATATATGTTAAGAACTACAGGGGTTGTAGGAAGCTTCACATGACTTCGTTGAAATATTGTCGGTAGGTGAACAAGATTCGTTGTGGCGGAGTAATGATTTATTTATTTAAAGTGTTTCATTTTGTCAACTTTTTCTATTCATGTTGTTGTTACGGGTTTTTGTTCACTGAAATCCTGTGTTTTCTTTCAAGCTCTTCCACTATCGATTTTTTTTGATACATATTTTCTAGATCATTATTATGATTATTATCATTATTTTGTTGCGATTATTGTCTACTTTTAATTTAATTTGTGCTATGTAGAAATATACTAACAATGACTCTTTCAACTATTCAACTATGAATGCCCTGTGACGACGGTAGGAATTAATGAAAATCGTTTGAAAGTTTGAAAAGTGACTTAGGCTGGGCTCTACAGCTGTTAATTAACACAAGAAATAAATATCGATTTTTGTGAGACAAATAGTTGCGCGCACGCATTTGTTTATTTGCATTTTCTTTTATACTTAAATTAACGTACATGTCTTTTTTCCTTAAGCCAATTAAATACATTATTTGTTAATTAATTATTACTATATTTTCTATATAAATGCTATAATATATGTGTATGAGTGCGAATGCTAGTAGCATTGAATTATTCTTATATATGAATGTACTGTTGTATTATTATACTGGTCACTGTTGATCGAAACATTTTTCTTTTTCTTTTTCTTTTATTTTTCTTTTTTTTTTTTTTTGGCTGTAACAAAACTGCTCGAACAACCAGCCTGGAGTGATTTATTGAAGGTAGTCAAGCTGGCACATACTCGCCGCCCAACTTCCTCTTGTTTGCTTTTAGTTTAATCGAATCGTTAAAATTAGAGAAAGGACCTTGTTTTTGAAAACTGCTTTCACTATTTTGATCATATTAAGAGTTCACCTCAACTAACTGGCTAAGGATATCGTGTTTGATAAGCAAAAACCTCACAGCACACTCAAAGTTCAATCGAAATAGCGTAAATGCTTTAAACGATTTTAAGCGTTAATTGTGTACTCTTTTTCGAAATGCGTTCATTGCAAATAAAAGTAGTATGTGTGCCTTCCAAGCAAACCTCTTCAGATCTGTCATCGTGTCGTCGTGCGTATGGAAAACCGAATCGATCGATCGATACTACCATTTAGCATATTATCCGCCTTTGGTAAGGGGATATTAGCTTCTTCAATAGGCTGAAAGAGTCTCTTGCTTGGCGCCTTTAACAGTGAGTATAAAAATCGAGTTCGACGTTTTGTGCCGAATCATGCACTTTTACATTTATATTATTTATAGATATATTCTTGTTATATATTACATTTACAAACTTACATATACATACACATTTAATTCGTTATTGTTTGAGGAAAGTCTTTCTTTATACACAATTTCTATGAATTCTGTTCCTTTCATATAGTTCCGATTAATTTCTATTCTATTCGAAATGAGTTGGAGTGTTAGTGAAGACATTGACAAGAGTTTCTGATATGATTTTGCATACATCGATTTCACTTTCTTCCTCGTCCTTCACTAGTCAGGCAAAACTCACATCGCACATTTTTTGTATTTATTTATTTATTTATTTTTTTTTTTTTTTATTTTTTTCATTCTAGTTTACCTACGTTATAAAAAATTTGCAAATATATTAGACATAATGTGTTCTATTTTTATTTTATTATTATTATTATTATTATTATTATTATTATTATTATATAGTATGCATATTTTTATTATTTTCCTTTCGTATGTATCTTTTTAGTTATGTCCACCAGAGATAATGTAAGTTTGATATAAATTTTACATATACATTAATAATAATATTTATCTTTATATCAATCAGTTTTTACAGAAGCTACACTCAATTTATTTGTAAGTATACTTTTAAAGAAATTCATCCATTCTTTGCTTATTTCTCTATATAATTTTTTATACCCATCACAGAAAGACATATAAATTGTACATAATTCAATTCAAATACGATACAATCATATTACGAACAAGATATATAAATATATTTAAATTGATCTGATTAAGACCGCATTTCTGTTGTTTTTAGCACGAATATAAATATAAGTAGCCAGATAGTCACAGAGAGCGAGAGAGAGAGATAGAGAGAGAGAGAGCGAGAGAGGGGGGTTGGGGGGGGGAAGAGAAATTCTGCCAAACTGATTGCGTCCGTTTAGAAATAAATTTGAAAGCTTTATAGTGACGTTAATCACTGGCGTATGATTTTTAATACGAATTGAAAAGAAAAATAAATAAATAAAAATAATAATTAACAATTTCTCTGATGATGGGGTTAAAAATGTTCGTCCTACGCCGAACATTATCATATATTCTTCTCTTCATTTTTTCCATTTCTTTTTTTTTCCTTTTTTTTTTTAGTTTTGTTGTAGTGAGAAAGCTCAACAGAGAAAATATATACCAAATATTTTATTATATATATATATATACTTTATAATAAAATAATTTAGACACCTTTTATACCAAATATCATATAATTAAATAATATACTTAGACATCGTTGCTTTCTGCCCACCACCGAACACTGGCTTATGTTCAACTTAGCAACGTAGCTTGCGTAAGTCAGAAGCAAGCCGCAGAGAATCAATAAACTATACATAGAGTATTCCTAGTTAGTAATAATCAGTCAGTCTGTTCGTCCGCGTCATTTTGTGTAAGCAAATGTTATCCGGTTGGCTCCAGGATATTTTGCTTTAAACTTTGTAAAAAAACACTGGAAGTTCTTCTGAGAATAGAGGTGAATCGATTAAATAACACACGTACTATAGGATATGATCTGAGAATACCTTTAGGGCTTTTGCTCGCCACCCACAAACTACTGCTGCTACAGTGCTTGGACATGGAAAATAAAAAATCTCGATTACACCCACCCAACATGATAAAGAGTCCAAAAAAAAAGTGGTGAGCATAATAGGTTCGGCCATAACCGAATATAATTTTCTTTTGTTTATTTTACGGTTTATTGGCTTTTTTGTTTTTTACTTCAATATCGATACAAAACAAAGAAATTTCTCTTTAACTAGGCATTAGTCTAATCATTTAACAAATTAACACATGGTCTACGTTGTAATAGAAAAATAAAGCGCTTATCTTATAAAATACAAACAAACCAACAAACAAACAAACAAACGAACAAACAAAAGGAGCACACTTTGAATTGCAATGACCTTAAACTAATTCGTTGAGTTATTTGTTAAAAAGATGTGGTGAAAAATTCTTGCATTTATTTTCGTTAAGTAAAGAGAATAATAAATGTTTACACAGAAGAACTCTAGAGAGATTAAGAGTGCCGTTATTTGTGTGGTCCGGTAAGAGAGATGCCTGCTATTCCGCTTTATGAATGCGTTAAGTGATATGCATTTCATACACCGTTGCGGCGAGTGTGACAAGTGAAAGCCATTGAAGTTATTGTTCAAAATGATTAATGCATTACCGATGAATGTGTTGCTGTACACTGCTCTAATTGCTGAAATCACCATCACTGCCATCGAGTAACGGGCTTTGCTCGATATTGAACTAAATCGTTCTGTAACATCATTACTTTGTTCAGGTTTTTGTTGCAGGCAATAATTACACGTATGTGTTCTAACTTTGACGAGGTTAGTAGCGCTCGTCGTCGTTGTTTTGTTGGCTTCCGTCATCGTTATTACTGTTTCAACTCTGTAAGACTTTATATCAACCAGAAAATCTTTTGTCTTTGTATCACAATGCATATGCGAACTACTCGACAGAATGTCCGCCCAATCGACCTTTAAGCGCATTCTTTTTACTATTGTAGTCATTGGTTTCATGTATACATTGTGAAGTTCTGATATAGTTATACTTGCATTGGATTTCTGTCGTCGCATACCGAACAAGAGCGGCTGACATCTTTGCTGACAATTCGTTATAACTTTTGTATAATTCCAGGCCAACCACCTTAGTATACCATGTATACGCATCATATTCATCACCAGGAGCATCAGCGCGAACACATAAAGACTTTTACGGTCAAGCGTCGAGCGAATAGCTTTCGAACGTAATGCATTCTGCTCTTTTTCGAGGCATTGTCGAAATTCCTTGTAATCTATTCGTGTAATGGCACAGTAGTGATTAAGCATGCAAACAGCATCGCACCGGTCGTTGTGATAGCGTACAGTATTCGCGCGATAGTACCTATAAAAGAGGGAGAAAAGGATAAGAAAAAGAGTAAGGGAATAAAATAAAACAATTTCTTGCAGAAGCTACCCTTGATAAAGCAAATAATTGTTTGTTGGAAAGTAGCTTTGAGGATATATAATTTTTGTGGCAAGTTTTCTTTTTTCTTCTTGTAATTTTTTTCGTTTCTTTGACCTGTAATACGGCTTTATTAAGTCGTCGCCAAAGTGGAAGGAGGGTCGATGGTTTTGCTTTTTGTTTCTTCACGAACTTTTCATTCGAAGGAAGAGGCAGCTACAAGAAAACCTTTGTATTTGCTGATAGCTGAAGTTGTCATACACACATACATTACATGGCGTAGACATTTTTTTATCCGTATTTTTTCGTGTTTCGTTTTTTTTTTGTTATTTTTTTCTTTTAGTTGAACTTTCAAACCATTTATGTTATATGATTTTAACATTTACTCCTGACATGTCAAAGGTAAAGCAATGTCAACGCATAAATTATTGCTATAATTATTTAGTCATCTGTGTTATGCAGTCAAACGTATGCAAGCCTTTAACTTAATACATATCGACAATCAGGAACGTTGCTTATACGCATAATATACGCACGGTTGAATGGGCATAAAAAATGTGCCATAAATAATTTCATGATAGCATGGCAGTCGACAACAAATTTTCGAAAGACTAAATCAAAATATATATATATATAGTAATATATATATATATATACATATATATACATATATACATATATACATATATATATACATAGTTATATATATATATACATAGATATATATACAAAAATCTTTCAAACACGAAACTTTTAAACTTCTTTCCCTTCCTTAATGCTATCTGTCGTGTGTGTGGCGAGCAGCGCCACGTTTATGCGACAATAATTTGGTACAACTTGCAAAAGCAGTTTGCATAAATGATGACGAAAAAATCTGGTAATAATTTTTAAAGAATGTTGCAAAAAACCAACCAAGACAACAATAACAAAATTCCTTTTTCACAAATTGTCATAAGCAACCGCATGTGCATCTTTTTCTATCCGCTTTCTAGTACGGAGCCAAATACTGCGTACACTATGACATCGAAGAGATGAATTGCCGCTTGAGGGCGGAAGGCGAACTTTTTATGCGAACATTTATTATTGAAAAAAAAATGAGACAAAAAAAAGAAGTGAACAAAAAAAAAAAACGAAATCTTTGGCGCAAAGTCGAAGACCACATAGTTTACTCCGCATTTATCATGAAAGTTGCCTCAAGGTTTTTACATTTTCCGAATTGACTTTGTACTGCCTTTAACTTGACTGAGATATTATGAGAGACTGACTGTTCAACAAAGAATAGACTTAAAAAAACACATTAAAATTTAAGAAATATTTTCTTTTTACTATACATATATAGAGAGATCCCGAAATTGCTTCACTTAATAAGAAAGCGTCTATCGAAATCTAGTTTTTTTTTTTCCTAATTCAAGCAATTTTCCCCATCCGCTTTACTATTATACTTTTCACAACACAAGCATTAAATGATTCCAAGCAAAACATTCTAAAGTCATAATCCAGAAGCATATTTTCAATACAAAATTAAATTTAATTACATTCTCAGCATTTTGCATTCCAAACTCTCTTCTCTCCTCTCTATACACCGTACGCGTTCACAATGAGGCTGAGTTGTCAGCGTACAGCGCATTAGCTGTGGCCACGTTTACACCCTTAGATAGTTTTAATAAACCCCTTTTAGCTATTCGCCTCGCCTCGCCTCGCCTTCTTTTTCATATAAATAGCCTAATAATACCTTTCTTAGTGCGCGTAATTATAGAAGTATGTACGAACTGATTGAATTCCATATCGAATGTCTCCATGGTATGTATATGTGCACCGTACACATTCCAACGTTCGTACAAAAAATTTCATATTTTCGAAGATTTTTTCATTTAAGCAAAAGGAAACAACGAAACTCCCGTCACATGCATTGTCGCCTGGAAACATGAGCATGTAAATTTTGGACCCAGACGACCAAGCAAAGCTTTCTGACGGCGTAATAAATCGCACGGTCTTTCCCTTGATTGTGAATCAATTTATATTGTTATGAAATAAGTGCTTGCATGGAATTTGACCAGCGACACCTATTGGTGAAATTGATAAAATTTATGCGCAGTATTAGTGTACACAACAATTAAATTCGATGATTTCAATCTTTCTCTACATAAAACAACGATTTCCCACTTCGTATGAAATCGAACACACGATAATCTTGGAACACTTAAAATTGCATTTTCGCATTGTCATCGCAACACACTTTTAGAAACTTACGGTGAAGCTCCTAATTGTCGACTTTGGTTTCACGATTTAACAGTGCTGACTTGCATGTCAATGACAAAAAACGATCTGTAGGATTAAAAAAAGACAATGAATTGGAAGATTTGGATTTGGACGAAAAGCCGCCTCAAACTCGTAAAAAACTTTCAAACAGTTCAGCAGGTGGCGAATCAACTGTTTCTGCCCGTTCACATGCAATGGAAAATATCCAAAAGAAGGGAAAAGGTCTACCATACAAATTGAGTCAAGATGCCATTTTGGGCTGTTTCAGAATTAATGAACACAGCGGTCTTATTACCTGCCAAGCAAAACTAGGCGGGTCTTCGGTGCTGTATCGTAACTGCAAGCGCGAAAGCCGCTCAGTAAAGCCGTCCACATCAACACCGGAGCGGAATATTCATGGTCGTAAAGTCTTGCTGTACGTATCCTGGGAGCAGCAAGATCTAGTGTATTACGAGTTGCTAAAACCGTTGCTGCAAAACAGACCAGTAATAGCGGTTAACAGACGCGACGTTGTCCTCCTGCATGTCTACGCTCGATCGCATGTTGCAAGAGTTGTCAAGGGTACACGGTTGCAGCTCGATTAGGAGACTTTGGCGCACCCACTGTACTCACCAGACATAGCTCCTTCTGATTACCATTTGTTCAGATCGATGCAACATGGTTTTGTTGGTACGCCGTTTCAAAATGCTGAAGGTGTGCGAAAATGGATTGACGGTTGGGTTGCTGCCAAACCAGTATCGTTCTTACGACACGGAAGATGGGAAAAAGTTATAGAATATGATGGAAAACACATTGATTCGTATATTTTGGAGCAATATTTCTCAATGAATGCCTTTTTCAAATGAAAAAATGATCAAATTGCAAGCAAACGCTTAATACAAGAACAAGAAAAATTAATATAAAAAATAAATAAAAGGATTATAGCTGATAAAAGCCCGCCATTAAATGCTGAGCACCATTTCCCATTTCATATAAAATCTTTTCGAAAAATCTCATTTTCAATAGAGTTTGTTCTTGGGTCAGAACAGGGCGGTGTACGAAATTTCGTAAAAATATCCCCAAAACCGCGACCTGTAGGGTGAACACAGACAAGCTTAAATCTATTTAGAATCATTTGCCGAGTTGATGGGTGTAATGAAAAATCGGTCTATCTCAAACCCGTACTCTGTACCGCAACTGGTTTAGGGTGTAATAGAACGTACAAATATAATATCTCAGGCAAAGGAAGTATGGCGAGACTTTACTGTAATTTTCTTATAAAATTCTTCTTTTATTTGAAATGAATTTTGCTCAAGTTCATTAATGGCCATTTTTCTCTACGATTGTTTGCGTTGTTTGCGAAGGTTTTGCAATCATGTTTTCTAATTTCTTCTTCGTCTTCTCCTCTGCAAACTGATCGGCAAACTATCTTTTCAATTTTTTGAAAAGCAATAATAAGTAACTGCAGTTGATGCGACCAAAAGGCAAGGAGAGTCTCTCTATCGTTTCAGCCGATTGATTGATGGATTTTCTATCCACCACGTCCAAAGGCTTGCAAAGACAGAACGATGCTTGAGTGACCCTACACGATATATGTATTCTCAGTTTATATCAAATTCTGAATCGATTTATATCTGTCTGTGTGGATGTGTGTCGTAAGTGAAGACATCGCTTTCAAATGAAAACAAAAAAAAGGTGATGAAGCTTTTCGCTCACACGTTCATATTTAAAATAGACCTAATAGGCCAAAGGACACCTCTAAATATATATCCAAAATGCTTGCGTTTTAAAAAGAAAAATTAAGTTTTACTTTCCTACAACAAATACAGCGATAAGAATTTCCTTTCTGAAGAGTTTTTTGATTGTTCCAAGCGTTTTGAATATATCCGTCCCAATCTTTGGTGGTAGGTAGTAAAACAAATTTAAAAAAAAAAAACACAAATTAAGCAAAAACCCTAAAATAGATGCACGTTTCAAGTCGTACCAAAATAAAGGTTTATGCGCTTAGAACCAAGCAAGCCAATGTGACCAAACAAGCAAATTGTGGCAACCAATTACTGTAAAGCCTGAATAATCCGGACTAGACGCCCTTCGAAAACAAATTAAAAACAACTAAGGAAACTAAGTTCGATTGTTCCCGAAGATTTCCTGCTTACCGTCTCTTTCTTAAGAAAGAGAAAAGAAACCAAAAAAAAAAAAAAATAAAATATATAATGAGGTGTGGGCGTGGACGTTTTTTTTTTCTGAAATTTTTTACCGTTAGCCAAACAAGACGAAGTTATACTCGCTTTGCATTGTACTGTGAGCATGTCCTTCGACTGATCTGGCTTATCTTCAATACCAATAATGATGCAAAAGCTTTCAATGTTGTGCGGGAAATTTGAAGTTGATGGCGGCCTTTGTGCGGCAAAAGAATGTCCATCGCAAAGATTACATAGACGGACTGATGAATGGAGGGGAATGTTTAAATATGTGCAAAATATCAGATGTATTGATAACGAGCAGGCATACATTATAAAGTCCCTGATATTCCCACATATCGGTGGTGGGTGCAATAATATTAAAGTTGCTGTACAGAACCTGAAGTCGGAATTTGACCAGCTCCACGACGTAGAGCGTTAAAGTTTCTCGAATTCCTTCGATTATGGTTGAATAGCGCGAAGACTAACAGACTTTCCCTGTATTGATAATAAAATTTGTATGCAAAACAAAATGAAATCTTCTATCGAAGGTAAGTTTTAGATCAAGAAATCCAAAAAAAAAAAAACATAATGCATAGCAATTTTTATAAGATTGAAATCGTTATAGGCTTTAAGTGTTGGCAGGTGTGTCGCGAAATTACGCAACAGCTTGTAGTCAGTTCCTCATAGTACAGTGCTCGGGAAACTCTTTCCCTGAATAATAACATAACTGCGTTAATGTCATAACAGCAGTTATTTGCCAATTCCTCATAAAAAAGCTTCCATTCGTTACACTCGAAACGTTGTAGAGATTTAAATCCGTTTTTAATGGTCATTAAAATTCTACAAAAATTATCCTACTATAATGGGTAAACATTGTCACGCGCCCTAATCTACATTACTAGATAATAGCGAAACACATATTAGACAACAATAACGACACCTGATAAAACAATTACTATTTTTGTGCACGAACGTGTACGGGGAAAAGGGGCAAAACAAAAAAGGGCGAAAAAAAAGAAAACATATTTTCGATATATAATTGGCAAACTGACTTCAACGCGATTCGCGGCAGTGGTGGTTGCGGCGGCACTGTGTGGCAGTGAACAGCCAAAAAATGCACCCTTAAATAATCATTAATGGTAATACACACACTCACACAAAGAGAATCGTGCATACGTGCACTTCTCTATAGGAAAAATTGTAAAGGCACATCAACGCTGCCGTTATGCATGCACACATGCCAGTGTGCCTGCATATAAGAAGAAAAAAAAAAAAAAAAAGCGAAAAAAAGCTTTAAGTTAGAGCAACAAGTTACGACCAGACAAGCTTTGCACTTTGTAATGGTTAATTAAAAACTATTAAAATATTTATAAATTGTCAATATTATGTATATAAAAACAACAAGGTGCATGCGTCTGTTCATGCCTCCTCCTGTTCTCTGAAATACATGCCTGAGTATTACACGATGTTTTGCGAGAGTGGCTGGAATCATTCATGCTGCGGTGTTTTAACCTTAATGTACTCTGATTAACAGACAAGCCAAAAACAATTTAATTTTCATTTACTGCCATTACACTAGTGTACGAATGTGACCATATGTGCGTTACATATAGATATGTATCTAAGTATTTATAGCACCTTTTTCTGCTATAAGTGCAATCGTGTCATACGAGCACCTCGAACAACACGTTGTGTCTATTCTAATGCAATTGTCACGTAAAAAGTAATTGTACACTAATAGCTGTCGTGTAATAAAGTATCAGCAGCGGCGGCAATAAAAATATAACTGTATACATAACTGACTGTGACTATCCATAAATGTTAATTATTAAAATATGCTTAATAAACACCGCAACAACTAATTGTAATACTGGACTATAATTTTTACACTCATTTGAACACGGAAATATGGGCTCAATTTTCATTTATCATATATATATATATATATATATATATATATATATATATATATATATATATTAATTTAATGCATTTTTAATGTTCTACGTAATTTTCACGTAGTTTCAAGTGTTTAAGTGAACATTGCTGTAATGCATCGCTCATATTGCTCACATTGCTGGAAGGTAAATGTATTAAATACATCTTTTCGTTTGTAACATCGTTCATGGCGGATAATTCGGATTACGTTTACGCAGTTTGCAGGACTATTCTTCGCACCTACTACTACTACTACTACTACTACTACTACGACTAACAGATATATTTTATTTTTGTGTTTTAATGTTTCTTTTATTTGCATCCCTCTTGTGTATATATAGATGTGTAAATATCCCTCTGGCTAAAATTAAATTAATCCTTTTTTAAGTTTACTGGTTATGTAATTCATGTATAGATTATATTGGAAAGATTAAAACTGATCTTAGAAATGCGGCTAAAAGGCAAGTCAATAGAAGTGAAATTGACTTATAGCGATTACCGCTAATTAGTTAAAATATTTAATAAATAAGATAAAATTAAATCATTAAGTCATCAAGTCATCGAAAAGCTCGTGAAGTGGCAATAAAATATTATTACGAATGAGTGAAATATACTCCTCGATAAGATTTGCATAACTTTTGTCAACTAATTTCCAATGCATTTATTTCATTTCCGAAATAATTACTCAAAAGCCCGGCAAAATATCCACTTACAGCCTCATATGAAGAAAAGTGCTTGCCACGTAGGCACTTATTCCGTAGCTTGCGAATGGATGTCAGCTAGAGGATTGCAAATTTGGTAGATAAGGTGGGTGCTCCAAAAAAGCAAAAATAAAAACATAGTCGAACTCTCGTACTCTCGTAATCAATGCAAAAAAAAAAAAAAAATTGACTTTACTTTACACCACATTTGCAGCAAGAGTACATTAAATCTATGGAAATGTTTACAATACTCAGATCAAGTTGGCTTAAAGCCACATATATATGATATAAGAATGATTTTCTGAATCCATTTCTGTCTGTCCGATGTCACGAGATACATTTTTGTGTTCAACCTGTAGAACGAAGAATGCTATTGAAAAATTATATAGATCGGGCCGTATTTACGGTCACTGATCGTATGAAAAATCTGTTTAGAAAAACACGTAACGAGGAGGAAAACACATCAGTGAAAAATGTCCCTTGAACATACTAAATGCATTCAAAGACTTTGGATCGAATGAAACCATTTGTTGAACGATCTCAGATAAAAAATTTAAAAGCACAAGATTTAAAGCACTTTAGTGCCTTCGAACGTTAGGATGTTTTGTGGACTGAAATTCTTTGGGATGAATATAAGTTAAAAATCGATATTGAAATGCATTTCTATGTTCATTGAAAAGGACTAATGTCGCTGAGAAAGTTGCATTTTAACGTAAATTCAATGAAACGGATTCATCGCATTTTATCTAAAAGCTGCTGATTTGTAATCCAAAAGAAATAAAATATCGTGTTTTGATCCTCCTAACATGTCTGATCGTCTGTCTAATCGACAGTATTCTGAAAAAGGTTAAAAGACATGGCCGATCACTTCTTTAACGGTGGCGTTTTCTGGATACCGATTATCGTCAACGTAAGCAAATAGAGCGATTAATTTTTTGTTTTTATCTTCAGCCCCGAAGGACGGCGGCATATTCATTTGGTCATAACGCTTCCAACACCTAGAAGGGAACTTTAGAGACTACACAAAATATATGTATTCTTGGTCAGCGTTAAAAGTTAAACCTATTAAGGCATGTCCGTCTATCCATCGGTGTGATATCTGTTCTAAATATTCTCCTGGTCGCAAAAATTAAGCTATCGTCTCCAAATATGGCAGAAACATTGGAAGTTCTTGCACGCCACTTAGCAACGGCCGAAGGACACGTTTACACGTTTCGTTTAGCACGTAAAGCACCAGAGGCCACCTCTGTTTTCAAAAGAAAAAACGACCAGATAAAACATTCTCTCGTTCCTAAATCCTCCAACGACCACGCCTACAGTGGAGTATAAGATAAGAACAGCTTCGCCTTTAGATATGTATATATATTTTATGTTCTGCAAAAATGCAAGTATTCGGGGACGTTATTTTGCATGCAGTCTTTCCATGTGGCTCTGTGTTAAACAATTGGAATGCGTAATGTTCTAAGGTGAAGGTTAGAAATCGCTAACAACGAATATATGTTTCCTACTAGTAATGCCATGCATATGTCATAATGCACTCCAAACTTTCTGATTGAATCAACCTTCCAGCTGAGCTTCTCCTTGCCTTACCACTAATAAAGAGTAAGTCATTTCCATTATCGGGATAACTCGATAAAGTTTAATTTAGTGTAAGTCATTTATTAATTTCTTGTTTTTTTTTCCCCCGTTCGACAAGCTATAAACAACTATTATTATCATATCTAATTACATATATCATAATTTCATTAAAAAGTTTAATTAACTTGACAAACAAAAGCCAAAAAAAATAAAAAAGAAAAAGAAAGAAAAACTTAAAGAATGCTTGATTAAATCTGTCATATTTTAATTGCTGGAAAAATTGATGCAAAAAGGCAACAACATTTCGAACACTATCGGCAGCACTGCCGACACTGCAAAGCAAATAATTGCCAAGATTATCGCTTTTGTAAGAATATCTTATGCTCAGATTTGATTTTATTTGGCGTATGTATCGATGTAATTAATTTATTTTATCTGTTATCATATTCTTCGAGCTCTCTGCACCGCCTTAAGTTATTCGACATGTCTTTGTGGCCTCAATTCAAGCGAAAAGATTTTCTCCTCTTCTTCAGTCTTTCTATGCTCATAAGGTTTTCTACGCTCGAGTCTATGTCGAGTCACATGTGCCTCAGTTACTGTGTATGTTTATTTTCTCTTATGCGAGTTTATGGCTAAACCTCTTTCCCTCCTATAAACTAAATAACTGTTTTGTCTGTAATGCCAATATCATCTTAAAAATGCTTTCTGTTCTTATTATTATTTTTATTTTTTCTTTTTTTCTTTCCTTTCGTGTCTTTTGTTTTTGTGACTATAAATAATACTTGAATATTTGTTTGCCGTTGGCGTTTACAAACACATGCAAATATCTAACCGCACACCCACACACATCAACTTTTACACATAAAACCATGCATCGTAGTCGTAAGTAATAGACAATAACAAGGAAATGCAATCATGAAAATGTTATTCGTAAAAATAGATTATTTTCCTTTCTCGTTTCATTCAAAATATTATTATTGATAATATTGGTTTTATAAAAATGTGACTAAAAGGAAAGCCGATTTACGAAAAACTATACTTTCACATACACACTCCTCTCTATCGTTTTTTAAATGTAATTCAGATACTTTTAAAAAAGTAAAGATGGATGATCTAATTGGTTGGCATTTCTTAAATACATCACAACTCTTGTTCTTAAGTACTCATCGTAAAGAAAGAAAAAAAAAGAAAAACAATCTTTTCTACCTATCATTCAAAATCTATTCGTTAGACTATTACTTACTTAATCAGCCCGTATCGATTTTTTTCTTTTGCATTGAATTCTAATCTCGCCTTAGCAAGTATGTAGGCTGTGGTGCAAAGTTTTGGATCGCATTTACTTTTTTGGCTGAAGTTTCACAAACGTTACTCACAAATGTTTTCGCTCACTTTCAGGCCAATTAAGAGCTAAACCTTGCTGTGAATGGACGAGGTCTTACTTACAATTTTTATGTGTAAACTTCAACTCATTAAGTATATGAGCTTTCTAACAAGTGATAACAGACGGCTGGAGTGCTACTGAAATGGGACGCATTCCATTCCATTGATTCAAAAATAAAGCCGATCAAAATAAAACTATGTGATTACAAAGTCTCTAAGATACAAGATGCGTTCAAAAAAAAAAAAAGAAAAACAAAAATGACTTTCTATGTTTCTCGTATATAAACCAATCCTGTACAAATGGAACGAGAGTATAACTTCATTCGTCAGTGGAAGATATAATTGGTTCTTATATGTACACATGATTGTGCCAAACGAGAAGATGTTCAATACTCTTAGTCATGCTTAGGACTTTTGTGGAATAGATAGATGGCAGCAATCTGGTTAAACGGCCGAAGGCTGCAAATGGATAGACGCACATGTCATTGAAAAACTAACTAGCTCCGCAGTAATGGGGCGTATCGCCCCTTATCTCACTCAAGAAATACACGAGCTGAAGCCCTTGCTTATCGGACGGGCTGGTCTTATGCCCTGGGCCACTCTATACCTTGTCCTACTTATGCTCCCCCTCAGACCAAGATTTTACAGAAGAAAATATGAACGCACTCGGCATAATTCGAGCAATTGGTAGACTGTAATCTTATAGAGAAATGTATGTACTATTACGCTTAAATTGTCTTAACTGTCACCAATTGCTGCTGGAAGAATTTTATTGGCTGCAACGGAAAAGCATGCGACGTTTTTTCAACAAAACTGTTGAGACAATGTTTCAAAAAGAGACCTGCTTGTTGTAAAACGGATAATGTAGATACGAAACTTGGACCTTCACTATTGCGGGACCAAAAAGTCTCTTAGATCTATTTCAGTTATTCAATTTTATATTGGAAAGGTTCGCTAATTTTCAGTGCCCTCCGTGGTATTTATAAAAGGATTTTCTTCTTTTTTTTTTGCACTCAAGTTACCTACACTTAGTTAAGAAGATATAGAAGGTGGACGGCCAAACGGACATTAAACAACCTTTTTAATGCAGATTAATACTACTTTTTTGCTTTTGCATATCAACGTAAGAATATTCCCATTTTGTCACGAAAGTTAGAATGAAGCAAGCAGAAAGGGACACTTAAACTACGTTTACTCTTACGAATAATGTCCGAACTGTTATTTTGAAGGGAAAAGGTTTGGGCAAAAAATTTTCTTTTCATTGCAGGTCATTTAAATAATTAATAGACAACCTTTTGAGAAGTCTAACCCATGCTCTTTGCAGTTTATAGGCTCTTGTATATATATCACATTTACTTTTCATTAGAGCTGTTTTGCCTTAATTGAATTAAAACTATCGTTTACACTCCCACAAATACACATACATGCACATACGTGTACATACATGCATATAGAAATCCACAAGCGTACACAATCGCAAGCACATTTACGCAGTACACTTTATATTTAAAGAGCTTTTTCGCCTTTGCCCAACATGCACCGTATATCGTGCTTTACATATATATTTGCACACTCTTTATACGCTTTTCATGTACTCGCAATGTGCACACATCGTCGGCTGCTATTCATTCATATGTATATATATATGCATGTACAGATATATGTATGTATGTATGTATGTATGTATGTATGTATGTATGTGCATGACATGGATTTTTGGGCTATTTAAAATTCGATTTGAAAGAAATTAGCATAAACAAACATTTGGCAACGGTTGCCAAATAAAATGAAATGAAAAATTACAAAATGCAGACAAAAACTCTAAATGCAGAAAACGACGGCACGTGTCCGCCTCCTGTTTTATATCTTACATATGATATACCTTGCATATAATCCCATGTATATACATGTTTATATGTTATATATGCATATATATATATATATATATATATATATATATATATATATTTTTTTTTTTTTATATATATATTTTTTTTTTTTATTCTATATATTATATATATATTTATATGTATATTTTTTAATGCACATATATATATATATAGCGCTTTAGGCAAAGTTTCTGCGTCGCCACTACAATCGACATTCATTCGTTTATATCTTTTATGTAGCTTGATTAAGTAACAGCTAACAACGCATGGGCTCATAACGTGTCAGCGGTTTTTTTTATTTTTATTCTCTCGGTTTTCTTCTTTTTTTTTTTTTTTTGGTAACTTATGGCCAAGCAGTGTAATATATTAAATCTATCTATAAATGTTCTTAGTTTACATGCTATCGAGGACGCGTGCGATTAGACTTTGATATGTAGAAAAATAAAATGAATATATGGTGACGTCAATTAAACGCGATTGGATTCCCTCAGAAGATCAAAAACAATTTTTCTTAATCATAGTTGTTAAGGGTGTTTAAGATGCAAAGATTAAAGCAAAAAGTCAACTTAACTTTCTTACACAATTTTGACTCAAAAAGGTTTAGTATTAAGCGCAGTGGCCATTCTTCAATTCGTGGCTTTTTAAAGAAGTTTAAACTTCTTGTTCTTGTTCTTATCAGTAGCGATTAAGCATCGTACAATCCTTCGCCTAGTACAATCCAAGGTTGAGAATTTGCCAAAATGTAGTAATTTTAAGGGTAAGTAAATGAGTTTTTAACAAAACTCTTTTATGGGAGCGCGTTCGCAACAAGGGCTGACTTCGTCTATCTTTAGTACGGGTTTGCTTTTCTATCAAACATCTACACTCTAGCTTATTTTCACCATAAAGTACGAGCAATGCTTTCCGTAAAATATTGAAAAAGGGTCTAAAAATGCATCTGCTTGGCCCAAGTGTTATTTATATCGCGCAATTAATTTTTCTCTTTTTTTTTTACCTATCATAAGAAATCGTAAGCCTTTGAAAAGAAAATTTGACAAATATTGTCTAAATATAACACAAAGAAAATCTGCTACGACTAATCCCTGTTCTGTCAAATTTTGTAGCGTGAGGGAGAGTTCAAAAAACGTTTCCCATCTCTTCACCGCAATCGAAATTTTTGTTCTTCATTTGTTATGTTAAACTGAAAAAGGTTCATCCATTTCTGAACTGAAAGGTTCATAGTAAATATGCGAAATTTTTCTACATACGTCATAACTTTTTTAAAATATGACTTTATATGGGGAGTGGCTAGGTAGGCTAACATTAATTCAGTATATAACACCAGTTTGACTTACTTAAGTTTAAAGTCTTTTTACTTTCTTCTGACTGCGGTATACATTCGCACTTACTTAATGTATTCTTAGCACAATTTATGACGTAACAATTTAGCATTTGCTAGCACTGATATTGACGCGGAAATCAGTGTTAACTTTTTATTTTTCTCAACAGCTTTTCAATAAATATTCAAAATTAATATTAAAGCTTGCTTACGGCCAGTAGATATGATCCGGAATTTTTGATTTAAATTGCGTGTGTGTGCATATGTGTGCATTCATACGTTCTGAATGCACATAATCTAAATATATTTATGTGTATCAACACAAAAAAAAAAAAATTCCTATTTCATGAAATAATACTTACTTAAGAAACCAGCTTTCATCGCCGCTCGTAAAACGATCGACGAAATTATGCAACGAAATTGCAGAAATGTCAGTCAGAGCGTAGTAATGTGTCAAGTTATATTCGGGTACCCAGTTCGGTTCGACATTTGTGTTTGCCGCACTTAAGTCAGTATAATATTGTGTATAGTCCAACACCTGAAAAAAAGAAAAATCAAAAATGTTTAACACATCAGCTATAGACTAATAATTAATTGAATTTAAAAGGTCATAGTATTAGTGACTTTATCATTATCAATCGGCGATAACAAACACAGGCTTATCCTGAGGAAATATATATGAGTCTAAGTTCTCCTTGTTGACTTCGATAGATGACCGATAATGACCGGGAGAAGAAAAGTTTTAAAAGAGTTACTATGCGTGTCATAAAAATACTTATGTGGTATGTGAGCAAACAACTAACGGCCTTTGCTTGAGCTTAGAATAGCGTTTTCTTAAATGTGAGCTCGCTCGTTTCTCGCAAAAAGAAAAAATGAATAAAATGTTGTGTAATCTCATGTATTGAAGATATCTTTAATTTTAAATTTAAAACGTTACCATGCATGAAATGCAATAAATATGAAGTATGGGCTTTCAAACATGCACACATGACCATTTTCACATTTAATACAACATGTCTCACATCATACGTACAGTAGTGCCAGTATATGTGCACACGTATATGTGTGTTTCTGTTTGGCACTGAATTTTTTAGGCACATGGGACGTATGAATATATCTTTTTATCCCCTTTTTTCGTTTAATGCAAATGTGTGGAAATGTGAAATTAAACTGCAGAAAATCAAATAACGAAAAATGAATTGTTTTTATATGCCATCAAGTTAAACGTATAAAAAGAATGGAAATGGAGAAGAGATAGACAAAGGGAGATAGAGATAGAAAGATAGATAGAGAGAGAGAGAGAGAGAGAGAGAAAGAGAGAGAGAGAGAAAGTGTATGTATATAAACGATATGCGTGTGTGTGCGTGTGCGTGTGCGTGTGTGTGTGTGTGCGAATTTGTGCATGTATGCAAATGTGTGCATATGTGTATTTGTGTGTGTAACTATACGTTTGCGTGAGTGTGTACGTGCTTGTGCGTGTATTGCAGTGACACTAAACATGAAAGCATAACAAAAGGAATCGATAAATCAAATGAGTATTGTTATATGAAATGGTCTCTGGCATCAGCAGTCTAGCGATAGAAGTAAAAGTTTTTGATACCTACGATAACTACACGACAGCGCCTACATGTATCATTGTATGTGTACAGATATGCATGCATATCTCTCTATTCTTTGTCCTTTGTAATTATTGTAAGTTACCATCTATAGTGAGAGAGAGAGAGAGAGAGAGAAAGAGAGAGAGAGAGAGGGAGAGAAGGAGAAGAAAGTGTCACATCAGTGTTGCATTTAAAGGCAATATGCGTACATCCACCGTGCCGGACGCCTGGTCTACAACAGACGTTACCGAGTGATATGCCTCATTGTAAAGGCGATACTCCAGTCCTCTCTATACATTCATGAAATGCATTTATACAAGAAAATCCAAGTTTGACTTACATTTTCTGTTAAAAACTTTATAATACTATTAAAGTGGTTTTACTGTGTAAAAGTATTTACATATGTGTGCATGCACGAGTTGGTACGAACAGTCGGTCAGATGCACATACGATGCACATATTAACAGTGCTCTCGCCCTCCTGTGCCTCTTTTCTGCTGTGCAGATAGGTATATAAGTAAATAAGTAGGTAAGTGTTCATGTATAAATGCTTGTGTCATTTGTAATTGTATCTAAGAGAATTTCAAATTGTGTTGATATAAAGTAAATATGCTTTGAAATTTCGAACTCTGATGCGAATTCACATACTCATACTCATACTCGTGCATAGTTATATACGCACATGCTCACAGGAATGCCTATATGTGAGTATTTATGTGGCTTGTAAACAAATAATCGACAAGCTCTTTTACGGCGTCTCTTTCTCTCTTTCTCTCTCTCCTTTTTTTTTTCTTGCATTCCGTATCTTCTTCTGCATTTACACATACTAATACGTACGCATACATAAACGATAAGGGCTTCACACTACTGACCTGACCAGAATCCGTATCGAACTTGTACAAACGCATGGCTGGATTGTTTGAACCAATGCTCATTTTTCTCGGTGTCACCGATGGCGAAATCATCATCCATGAAACCGGTTTGCCTGTAATGCATTTCAATTGAGAAAAACAAAAAATTGGTTTAATTGAATTAGAAAGAAATGCGTTGCAATTGTCGTGAGCATATCACAACAATCTGCTGAAATTTAAAGAGAACACAACATCACACTTTCTATCTATTATATTATGTTAAGCGAAGAAACCCTCTCTTATCTTCTCTTTTAACAGTTTTTGAATCGTTGGTTTTTGGCAAAAAAATTTAAATAGTTTATGCCATAAACCAACATTTCATATAATAATGACGGATACTCTTGACTTTGCTAAGCAATAACTAATTCGACAATTCATTTATTACGTAACAAGAGAAAAGAAAAAAAAACAACAAAATAAATAAATAATATTAAGTATTTCCCCATATATATGTATTTTTTTAATTGTTTGCTAATCTCTACAAGCCCTGATGTCACGAAATTGGATATGAACACAGGCCAGACCAGTATTATTTTCATTCTTCTTCATCCGTCCTCGGAATATCAGACCATAACTAAGTTCTTTTTAATAACATTTTCTAAAGTAAATTGTAACTGTTGATGTCAATATCCCTAGCACGCACATCCACATTCTAAAATTTGTTTCCGCTTATGATTTTTTCTTTTTTTTTCCTTCTGTCCTTTATCTTACAAGGTTTTTCCTCCTTCTGCTTTTCCCTCTTTTTTTTTTTTTTTTTTTGGCGAACGCAGGCTTTGTTTATTTTGGTCTCTTTGCCCATATGAACTAATGAGTTTTCTTGCAAAAATTGTAAAATTTTCATCACAGAAAAAAGTGCTGGTTTTTTATTTACTAAAAAAACCCCAGGAACTTTTGTAAACTATGACTCCATGCAAAGTTTTACAACATATAGGAGTAAAAAATTTTTAAACATTCCCAACAATTACGTATAAACATCGTACTTATGCTACATATATATACTTATATACATATATACATATATATATGTATATATATATATATATATATATATATATATGATTGGGTATGTGTCTGTGTCGTGGGCAAACCCAAACAAATTGAATTATGGTTTCCAAGTTGGTTTGTCATATCATGGCGCCTACGGAGTACGTGACGAATGACCAGAAAAACAAGTAGCTAACGAATTGCTGAATAATCATAAAGTGCTTTACATGAATCACGAAAGGCTACGGATGAAAGGAGTGGGGAATATAAAGAGGATTTCCTTCCCCCGTTGACAACGGCACACACACACACACACACACACAAAGCACTTTATATAAATGGAAAAAAAAAAAACGGTTACACTCACAGTCTAATGATTGAACTAGTATCCGGTTGGAATGTTGATGACTGACAAATAGCACACGGCTAGACATACATACACGAATACAAATGTGTATTGTGAGGACATAGGATATATCTACAAATGAAATAATAATAATAAAAGAGAGATAGGTAATGGAACAAATGTTTAAGTAATGTCGACTCCAACGTTGACTTCCCCTCAAAAGACTCAGATTCAAATTCATTTATCATAATGCAAAAGGACAGGACATCAGCACAACGAACTAAAAACGAAAACAAAGCAAATTTATTTGATTGTAAATCAAAGTTTTTCTCCCTATAAGATATTTAGTTTGACCCGAATTTGTTGACATTTTGTTCACAAATAAAAAATAAATTAAAGTAAATAGTTCGTCTTTGCTCTTCTTAGTGAGGCCATCGACGTTTGCATCAAATTTTCATGAGCTTTTGTCATCAACATTTTTGTATTCCCTACTACACGTATTGACGATCTCTTCCCCCCCCCCCCCCCCCCTCCATCGTCTTCTTTTCATTTGTCGTGATTTCCTTTTTTTGTGAGAGAAGTGATGCAATTTATCGTTTAATTTATTTATTTTTTTCTCTTTTTAAGGCCTTTTGTCTTTTGTTTGGCCAATGATTAGCGTTTAATTAAGATGACTTCCTTTTCCCGAAGTGTTTCAAGTGGATCCACATTCTTTCGAACTTTGAAACAAAAACAATGCTCAAAGCTGATGGGCAGTTACTTCCAAACAGATAATCGGCCAATTAGTTTCATCTTCCTTTTACGAATAGTATTTTCGGCTCCTGAACAGGTCGTTAAGCACATCATTTGAATGTCTCGTGTCTGGTGTCTCGTGAATGACTTTAGTATCTTGGTTTTTGAAAAACTCTCGCTCTACAATCTTTTCTAAAAGTGAATTACTTGTCGTACATGTTTAATTTCGATTTTTGACGTATAAATAAAATCACACCGATTTGAAAGGAATTTGCATCATGTTTAATATCATTTCGGGCTTGACACGATCTCTATATATATACATATATATATTCATGCACTTTGATGCTCCATTTTAGTGGCGTAATATATTTCAAATTTAAAATTTGGTTAAAAGTGGTGTCTTTCTTTTTTTAACTTATCATTATTATTACCGTAATTGTCGTGATTTACCTCATTCTATGGTATGCCTGTTAAGTTAATCACCACTACTAGCTTGACTGGTCTTTTATTTGTAGCAGAAGTGAAATGAATTAAGGTTGAATTTGAAGGCTTAAACATTTGATATGTGGTTCCTTAATGACCACAACAATGTGAGTGAATGAATGTCACTGCTGCTGGCTATGTAAGGAACGTTAAAATCGATTGCACTTAATTTAATTCCCCGAAATCTAATGCTATGACTTGATAAATAATTAAGCTTTACATTGGTATCTCTGGCTTGGTCTTTAGTCTTCTCCTCATCTTGTGTTTTCTTTTTTTTGTTCCTTTTTTGATTCTTTTTTCTCATTTGTGTTTGTCTGCCTAATGAAATTAGATCAATTAAGCAAAACTTAAGAAAACAAACAAACGTTGGTCCACTTATGTACATATGTATGTGGCTTATGACATAACAATTTATATAAAGCATGTTAATGTTTAAATGCACATGGATGTGTTTGTATGTATCCGAATGCTTGTGTATAAATGTGAGTCATTAGAAATTCATTTAGACACCGGAACAGATTTTGATAACAACATTTACAATAACATATGCATGTAAGTATGTGTCGATGGTACACAAACGAACATTAAAATTGCCTTTAGGGCAATTCGAAAAATGACCTTTCAAGGCTTATAATCATTTTTGGAAAATCTCCAATGTTCGGCATAAAATTCCAAACAGAAAACAAAAAAAAAAAACAAAATTTTGCATTATCAGAGACATGCCAAGCATTTAAGTTTGTGTAGCGTATGTATGCGAATATCTGCAATACTTCCAAGATACGGATGCAAAGCACAAATTTATTACGGTATTTAACGGAAAAAAAAAACATATATATATATATATATATATATATAGGAAAACCAAATAAAAAGCAAACATTGTCTTGTGATTTTATGTTCGAGAATTGGATTAAGTCTGTACTTTTTTGATTTACTTTATGTCAGTGATATGCTTACATTCACATCCGCACCGGATAGATTTGTAATTAGCATAAAGACGTCGTGCGCATCCCCCGTTGGAATAACAACACCTAGAGAAGTGTACACATTGAAAAAGTTTATAAATCGTAAGTGCCACTTTTTTAGATACGAAAATCTGTTGTTTTGTGTAACTATGTTTCACTCATCTTTCGAATTTTTACGTACACTGCTCTTTAAATTTACAAATTTCGAATTCATGTACAAACACATGTACATTCACTTTAATATTGTTTACGCAAGCAAATTGAACAATGTTATGCACATTTGCATAGATACACACGCACACGCACACGCACACGCACACACTTATCTGAACCCACAAGATATTCGTCCATGTGTGCTTAAGATTGTTACATTACTAGGATTCGCTTAAAATGCCAATTAAAATGTAAAATGTACGCTTCGTAACACTTCTAACGCTTTTCAATCTAATTAGATATATTCATACGCACATACATACATTCATAAGAAATGAAATGAATTTATAATCCTTTAAATAGTATACATACACACAGAAATGAAATATTTTACGAAACTCTTAATAACACGACCTGAAAAGGTCGGCAAAGTTGGCGAGGACTGTATTGCGATGCTAGTCTCAATCTATTTCAAACCCCTCTGCTACTGGACTAAGAATGAAACTTGATTTCATAATAGAGCGGATGAGATGACCACCAATCAGCTCTGACACAATCTGTGTGCGATATTTAATCACAAGGGAAATGAAAAAACAAAAATTCGCTTATACCTCATATCGTTCACGCACGATTCAAACACGACCAACTCAGTTCGGTTTAGTTATTGTTCGACCTTGAAATGGAAATTTCAAATAAAAGTGGTCGTCACATCATTGTCAATCAATTTATTATCTATGTTGGGTTAAATGGATGCTTTGGACTTGCCAGGATGTAGAGGTAAAAGTTCATGTCTGGAAGAAATTTTTCCCATCATGTTTCGATTATTTCTTCAAGCAAGAATCCGAAGAAGCTTTACGCTGCCAAGTTGCAAATTAGGTTTCCTTTTATTCATTTTTTTTCTAAATTCTCTAATCTATTGATAGAGGGGGTGCCACAAAACTATTTATGTTCATTTGAAAGCATTTTGAAACAAAGATACTTTCCTGTAGCATATACAGGAAAGCGCCAAAAGGAAAAGTTTTAAATATGTGGAAAGCTATTGCTGTGTGCAGTTTTAATACTTCTTGGGCTCGTGTCTTACGAATTATCGTGGAAAGAGAATGAGGAAGAAGGGCACTTTCCTGATCATAGTTTAGTAAACTAAGGGTAAAAAAGTGTTCAAAAGGCATGACTTTAGACCCATTTGACAGTCAGCCGGGTGCAGAAAGTGATTCAAAATTCGGAGAACATTCTCCATATCATCACGAACATCACTTCGACTAATGTAATGAAACTTCTCGATCAAGGTAAAGAGAGATGCACCAAGAGTAGCAAGAGATGCATTAACATGGAGTAGGGCGATGTTTTGTGGTTGATGAGATCGAAAGGAAATGAACTGCTTTAATCCTCCAACTACTAGAAATGAAACACGCAACTAATGGAAGGCATGTAAAATCGATAAATAGAAAAGGCGTCGTATGCCATTAATTCTTTGACTCAGTAAAATTGAAAAGTTTACGACTAGTAAGCTTTGATGCAATCGCCGTATAACCCCAACTTTATACTGCCCGACGGTCATCTAAGCTCAGTCTTTCGCTCAGAAATACAGAAATAGCACAGCGGTCTTACCACAAAAATCGTATCAGGTTACGTTACGAACTGATTTAATAAACTCCATGTGAAATATAAAAAAAAAGTTGAGTTTGAAATATGGTCATAAACGCCACGACCTTTTTTCTCATTATATGTATATATATAATACGAATGCATACGTACCAATACACATGTAGGTATATTATCTGTAAATATGCGTGTATATGTCTGTGTGAGATGTGCACATTTTCTATACATATATAGAAGAGATTTTTATATGCATGCGTAACCATATGTAAATCAGATCACATTAGATCGAGGGTCGATTTTATTGTATATGTGCTTGGGTTGTTTTATTAGGTTCTGCCCCATTGAATAATTTGTTAGGAAACTAATGTTACAATCTGATTGCAATGAAAACTTGTGTCTATACTTGTTATGCGGCCGGAATCATTGATATATATACACATATATATGTATACATCAGTATGCGTTTCTTTATAAGAAAGGAATATTATTTGTTTGCGCATTATGCGTACTCGCATGGGCTAAGGCATTCGAATATATATGTGTATATGTATGTATAAATTTTGTACTATTCGTATGCATATGACCTGAAGTCATTACGTTGCACAAACTTGTCTTGTTTATGTTAATTAGATAAAGTGAAAAAAGGCAAAAAGAAGAAGAGCAAAAATGTACACCTGAGATAGTTGAATTTTCAATAGATATATCTACGAACAGAGGCATCGTTGCATAAGTACACCTGAATATAAATATATATCTCAACCAAAAAAATTTATTTAGTTATGCATACAAACGGACGCAGAAAACATCTAAATGTATGTATTCTGTTTGTGTGAATATGTATATATATATATATAAATATATATATATATTTATATGTATACATTTAGACATGTTTGCACGTTGGCAAAGGGTATTGCAAATCTCATGACCTAAGGCCTGAATATGCCATTTAAACTAATGTATGCTCTTTACAAACACGCACGCAGACTGATGTACGCACATACGCGCGTATACATTGAATTACAAATAAATACCAACATAAACGGCATTATATATGCAAGTGCTGTTTTACGTACATGCATACATATGTAATCCAACTAAATTGAGGTTTTCTTTCATGAAAATGGTAATCATTCGTATTCAATGTAACGTGTGATGGTTGCATACAATCAAATTGATGTCGAAAATTGAATTGAATTTATATTCTGATATTTTGGAGGAACTCGAACCGAGAAAGAAATAAAAAATTGAATAAAAATAATAAACGGAAAAAAGGAGAGCACAGTTTAGTGTTTTGTTAAAGTTTCCTTTATATATATATATATGTATATCGACAATTCAGTTTAGCTGCTGAATGCGAGTAAGTTATTTTTATTTAAGCGTTTAAATTGAACTTTAACATACACAGTGATATATATGTTTACATCTATTCATCTATCTACCTATATATCTATCTATCTATCTGGCTGTCTGTTTACCTTTATCATCGTATATGATGCGAAACGAATCCGAATGTAAATGACCAAAGAATTGACCCTGAATTATTGATGAATATTTTCGTACCAATTCCAGATAACGCTTATTGTTACTTTCGGTGAACGTTGTGTGGCCATTTTGTTGTAAACCAATGTGGCGTTCATCGGAACCCGGTGGTATGTGGCCAACAATATAAACCTGCAATAAAACAAAAAAAATAAATAAATAAATAAACAATAACAACACATCACGTTATGACAAGAATTAATTTTCAATTTATCATAAACAACTGACACAAGTGCGTTTATAAATTATGGATTTATAAGAAGAAGAAGATTGTGAAAAATAGGTGAAAAGGAAAAAGAAAAATAAAAAGAAATTAAAAAATAGTAAGGGAAACAGAAAGTTATACATGCAACTAAATTGCGCTTATGAGTTTGTGCATAATCCACGTCCAAGCTATTACCACTTAACTTGGTACAACAACTTTTAATAGTTTTCTCCTTGTTAATGATGATGTTGATGACGATGCCGACGACGACGACGACGACGACGACGACGACTATGTCTATGACTATGACTACGGCGATACTTGTTAGTAGATCCGGATAAGAGAAAAGAAAGGACGAGAGAAGGAAAATGTTAGAAGGGAGTCTGCAATGATGAGAACACTTATCGACAGAAAAAATAAAAATAAGTAAAAAAGTAGAGAACCTAAAGAAACGCAAAGTTACAGCCGAACTTATCTTCCAGTTGAATAGGCTCAAATTCTGCATTTAAGAAAGTTGCTACAACCTCATCACTATCGCTGTGTAACTAACAAGAAAGAAAACTCTATATAAGAAAGAAACTCTGCACCAATTTACCACAAGTAAGCCATATTTACTAAGATCTCTTTCTCTCTCTCACGCTTTCTTTCTTTTTCCTCGTTATTTCTTCCCCTCTCACTCTCTCTTTTTCTCTGTATATGTTGTATCAGTGTTCTTATACGTGTATTTAAATATCTTTGCACTTATATATGTGCGCTTAAAAGTTATTCTTACGGTTTCCTCTTAAACAGTCAGGCAACCAAGCAGAAAAGAGCTTTTTTCTTCAAGTGTGTGTGTGTGTGTATTATAAAGGGAAAGAACCTAAACGAAGTGAACGGGCCATAGAGACAGCTAACTAGAAAACTGAAAGTATTTAAAAAAAAAAAAATAAATAAAATAAAAATATACATACACATATACATATACATATACATATACATATACATATATAAGAAAAAATGAACTAACAACTAACTGCAAAAGTTGTGGTTGTGTCTGAAAAACTATTTGCAAAGTAGTCGTTCGTTTTATTTATTATGTATTTGTATGTATAACTTTCAGGACACTTGAAGAGACAGCAGCAACTTGATTAGTGAGCCGTATATTGAAGTTTTCAATGTTTACATTTTCAAACTATCTAAGTGTGTCGTCTTCCATGTCGAGGAAGTCGGAGAGTGCTTGACAAAATTTTTGTGCATACACTTAAAACATAAATCAATTATTTTAAAATAACTGTTTTTATAGAATATTCAAAGGGTTTTTGTTTACAAAGCGTGCGCGAAAGTTGGACTGACGGCTCTTTTTACAAAGCTGAATTATTTTAAATATTTGATGAACTGTTACAGTTGCATATCAAGACTACGATCTTTGATTGCGCTATTTAAGTTTCTCATATTCAATTAGACTTAAGCTCGCTGTCCCTTTAATTTGCAAGTTCAACTGATGAAAGAGAACTGCGAAGCGAATCTATTTTCAGAGTATTAGAGATACGCAGTCGCCTTAATACGAAACACAAACGCAAACTTTTCAATTTCTAAACATTTTAAAGTTTTCTTCTTTTTTTCCTTTTTTTTTTTAATAAATATTGTACAAGGATGTAGGATTGATATTAGAAGAATAGTTTATGCTAATGCGTGTATATAATAGCCGCTCGAAATAGTTTAAAGAGTAGAAGAAAAATATTTACATTTAGTTTTGATCAAATTTTCGGCAGAGAGAAGTCTTGAATAATTAATTGTATTGTTCTTCGTCTTTTTTTTCTTAGTCGTTCGATAGTGCAAGGAAAAGTGTTTGATGTGAGTGTGAATACATTTAGAGTTGATCTGACCTAACCTAACTAAACCATAAAAAGTTGTCAAGGGATGGCTTAACCGTTTTATCAGCAAAAGTATAAAAGATTATCGTCTAAAATGATTCAGTACTTGAATCATTGATCAAACTCACGACGAACTTTTCATCGAAGTTTGGAATGCTGTAAGTCGCTTGAAATCATATTTTGAAAGAATTTCTGAAATTTGTACTGCACAACAATTTGTGTACCTGCCGACCTATGTCTGCAATTTGAAAATCTGATCTGAAAAGTTTTCATATTTTACGTATTGACGCTGGTAAGGAAGAATTTTCAAGTTTATTTTCGTTTCCAGTGCAGCTTGGCAACCGATGCAGTAAACAACACCAATTAATTTTCGAACCATAATGAGAAATTAAGGCTAACAGTTAGTTTAAATACGACATACGCGAATCGCGCGTATTAAGAATCCGATATTGAGATTAAGTGATACGACATCGTTTCGGTTTCTGCAAACAACTCTAAACGGGCTAAACCGCTCATAATTATATTTATATTGACTCAGCTTAATAAACATAAAGTGCTTAGAGAAGCGGTTAGGGACATTAAAGCTTATCTCACCAGTCAATGTGGACGAATCGATAGTACCATCAAATCAATCAAGAAGGAAACGCTATAAATAAGTCTACGTTTTTCAAGTGATGGTGAGGATAACAGAAGCAACCTATTTGCATAAGAAGGCAAAGAGACAAACGGGTCCCAACACAATCTCCTAAGGGCAAACAGCACGGATTGCTTTTGAGCTGATTTATTTGAATCTACAAAGCACCTATAGGAGGAGGAGGAGAGACCATACAACCGAGGCATACGCGGCATACTCAAGTATTGTTCTAACTAAGAACATTTATAGCTTTTTTGTAAGGTAAGGATCCTTCAGCCCTTTAGACCACCTGATGAAGTCCAGCGTGGGCCTAACTTTGCTTAAGCAGAGCTGAATATGCAAATTAAAACGTAATCTCTGGTCGAATAAAACCGCCAAGTCGATGAACCAATCAACATTTTTCAACTTGTGTGAGTCAACGAAAAAAGTCACTAAATGACTTCCGTCGTAAGAAAGAAAGGTTCGTTCATTTTTTTTAATTCAATTTCATTTCAAATTTAACAAGCACCATGTAGCGAAATTATTTAAATCAGTTTAAAGCTGCTACGATTGCGATTCCAAAGCGAAGGCAGAAAGCAGTTTAACATCGTCAGCGAGCGTTAAGGTCTG
This sequence comes from Glossina pallidipes, assembly GCA_000688715.1. Classification (NCBI taxonomy): domain Eukaryota; kingdom Metazoa; phylum Arthropoda; class Insecta; order Diptera; family Glossinidae; genus Glossina; species Glossina pallidipes. The sequence goes on along the minus strand of KK499764.1, from coordinate 2,526,337 downwards.
GCTGGATTTAATCACCGAGGGGAGATCATTAATGTATGAATTAAATAAAAGGCTCCATTGACGTGTATGCCACGAAGATATTTTAGACTGAATTTCACTACACTGCTGTGTGTTGGCTTAACCATGGGCCCAAGTGAAAATAGTTTAAATTTAATCATGTTTACGACCGTTGCCACTATAAAGTCCGCTTACGAAAAGTCGTTATGTGAAAACCAATAGCGGGTGTGAAAATTTCTTACCAAAACTCGCTGAATGATAATGAGGTGCGGAAAATTCGCACTCGATGGCCAAGTTCTTTGCACTACCTCCGATATAATCTCTCTTACGCAAAATAAAATCTGACATGCGTCAAATTTGAATGAATCATAAGTAGTGAAGGTCAAGTTACGGACTACCGAACCAGGAGTTGAACGTGGGTCCTGCGACTGCTGGCCGAATCTGCTGACCACTACATCAGACGTCAAAAGAAAAAGATTCTAATGCAAGACTAGCTTTTATATGGTAACGATGTCGAATTTTTAGTACTCTATGACGTAGGTTGGGGAAAAATTGTAAGACCATTGAGAAGAAAGATAAATTTTTTGAAATTTCTACCGAACCAGATTATGCTTTTCAGTCGCTTCCAAGTAAAAAATAATTTCTTGTATTTTATTACGAAAATAAATGAAAAATTTATTAGGCGAACGGCGAAAGGCGAACGTAAAGTGTTAATTGGCCGGCCTAGTACCACAATAATTGTTTTACTTGCTTGTGCTTGTGGGTAGGCAAATCTCATCGTGTATTGCAAATAAAAATTTCATCTTTTTATATTTTGTTATTATTTCATTTGATCGAAATCCACCATATTTGACTAAAACTGTTTTACCTACAATATAACCCCTTAAGGGTAATTCAAAATGAATAGGAAATGGAAAATAAGAAAACAGAAAAAATTTCATGAAATTTTATTTGTTAAACACAGATCTAACAAAGAGTTGCAATTATTTTTCAATTTGTTTGGCTTTTATTGTAAACAAGAACACAATAACAGTTAGAAAAATGTAAACAAGACAGACAATAAAATGATAAACTTTACAAATATTCGGTTTGGACATTTCATTAACAATTTTTCGAGATGAAGAGAAAACCCAAGAGAGACCGTTAAACGTGCTCTAAAATTTTTGAAAGGTTTCTAAAAGTTGGTCAACAACATATAACTAAGAAAAATAATTTCGGAGTGGATCAACTATAAATGACATAACAATAATAATACGGACATATTGACCCATAAAGTTAGACATTATCGCTGATTGCATGGTATGCATATTTTGGAGTATCTCTCTCTTAAATGTTATAAACTAAATAATAATCGTTCCAACATACTTCTTCTCTGAGAATAATAAACGAGCTCGTGAGTGTTGCAGCTCCCGCCTATAGATGCGATGAATTCAAGAGAATTTGAAACACGAAACAAAAAAAAAAAGAAGATGATTGACGATGAAAAGAGAAGCAAGAGAGAGATAGATAGATAGATAGATAGATAGATAGAGAGAGAGATAGATAGATAGATAGATAGATAGATAGATAGAGAGAGAGATAGATAGATAGATAGATAGATAGATAGATAGAGAGAGAGAGAGATAGATAGATAGATAGATAGATAGATAGATAGAGAGAGAGAGAGAGAGAGAGAGAGAGAGAGAGAGAGATAGAGATAGAGAGAGAGAATGAAAAATATGACCCTTCAAGTTGGTATTGAGATACGCTTGTCCATTTACCTTACATAACATTATTTTGTAGCATTGTTACGTCCTTGTGGCGTCATTTGTTGATTGTTGTCGTGTCCGGTCGTGTAGCGAATATAAATTTTCTAATTAAATGTACCTGAAGTTTTGTTTACTAATCAATAACAACAACGAGGACAAGAACATCCGCATCAAATGAAAAATTTCTTCACACTTCAGCATGTAGTTGCCGTCGTTTCATTTCATATATTTTGTATTTTGAACATTTGTTTGTTCCATTTTATGGTTTCCTTTCCAGTTTTTAATTAATTTAGAAAACTACTTACTACTATCTCCCTTTTTAATAAAAACTTACTCTTAACTAACTAACTAATTTTTATGCCTTATCTTTAACTTTCGAAAAAAAAGGAATTCTACTTGGCGGTAGGCAGAAGCCACATCAAAGAGAGGACCGCAAAAAAAATTTAAGCATGTTTAAATTATTAAGCATTTCTCATTTTAGTAACTGAATAAGTTTTTCATTCCGATTTGAGTGAAATTATATTTTAATTGATTATTTGCCATCGACGATACTATGGGAAATTTTATGCGTTTTGGGGCTTTTAATATGAATCAACAAACATCTTTTCATTATATTTGCAAGGTGAAGCAAGTGAAGATATACAAGGCTGGACAGACAGACAAATGACAGGAAAAAAAAACAATTTTTTTCAAATTCAGGAAAGTACAGAAAGAAAAAAAAAACCAGGTGTTAGCAACCGCAGTTCGTGATGATCTGATAGACTCACCCGACCCAAAGAAAGTTAATCTTCATTGAACGCCACTTATCTCCTTTAGTGTCGGCTTGAAAACCTAGCATTTTTACATTACTCCTTGGACAAGAGTTCACTTCACAAATATACACACTTTTCGGTGTCATATCATCAAATTTTAATCCAATATGTTATTGTGTTCGACTACAGTTTGATGAGAGAAAAATTTTGCTTTTTTTACTAAATTTCAAGATTCAGTAAAAGAAAAAATGTAAGAAACGTATCCTAAGATATAATGGTATAAATCTTCAGAGTTGTATTTTTCGGTAAGTAGACAGGGCGGTGACATCAACACGTTTCATGTTCAAAGCATCCGAAAACTTTGTTCTTAGGACCCCCTCTGATACCAATTTGTTGATTCTTCGTAATCATTGAAAGCGGATATGCAATCTTCTTTGCCACTGTGCGCCAGTTCGAAATCGAATTGGAATCACCAATTGGTTACTTGAACTCATTCGAAGGTGTCAGCTAACTTATTTCGAACTTATTTGATATTCTCATTGCATTCCATTCTCACTTATAGTATACAGCATCCCTATGATAGTCACGAGGGAATGCAAGAACAACTGCTGCTTGCTATAAAAGCAAATCAGTGGAAAATAAAATATACTTATCCATCTTGTAAAATTCATGGGAATAACTTATAACTACGTGTAGGACCAAAACAAGTCCTGCGATTTTGGTCCTTACATCACTGCTGATTGGCGGTATATTGTAAGACTTTCAAGGCAGGTGTTATTTGAAGCATTTCATCTTTTTGTCTTCATCTTTATTTTTTATCCTGCCTAGCGGTACTTTTTAATTCATAGAAACGACGGAGAAATCAGACTTAGGCAGGCACATAGGTAAAGTTCTAGTTCACACAAATACGGTTTAAGACATATTTGTGTTTTTACCAAAACTTAAAAATCGTGAAATCTTATTCAAGCGCAAGCCAACGAAATGTAAGCTAAACGACTTAATGCGGTGAAGATCAAGTTGCGAAGAAATTCTTGTGCTTCTGAACCCCTAAGAACATCCAATTGCATTCATGGGAATATACATACATATATATATATATATATTTCGGTGACTAAATTAAGTCATTTCTATACTTACAGGTGTTTGCACGTATTTTGATTAGTAATAACTATTGGTGAAAATGATAAAATAAGTCAAATTCTCAATGCACAGAACGGTTAAATTCGATGCTTTTCACTTCTCTCTACGGAAAATAATAGATTTCCATTTCGTATTATTCAGTTATTTAGTCGTTTCAGACGCTAATCATGCAAAGCTCAAAATTGCATTTTCGACTTTCATTACTTTTGTTATTCGATCTAAAGAAATGTGCTGCCGCAGTCCCTCACACGCGTTCAGAAGCTTATGGTAATGCTGGTCCGTCATATCATAAGTGTCGATTTTGGTCTCACGGTTTAAACGCGAAGCGTTTGATGCCAGTGCCAAAGAACTGCTTGGAGGAGCGAAAGAGTTTAAAGACAATGAAGTGCAAGACTTATTGGGCGAGAACCCAACTTAAACTCCCAGAGAACTTTCGGACAGCTTAGCAGTTGGCGAATCAACTGTTGGCAGAGGTTTATATATGATGAGAACGAGCCAAAAGGATGGAAAATGGCTACCATACGAATTGACTAAAAATGCAATTCCGAACCGTTTGAGGACCGTGGTTTCATTAATTGTTAGACGAAAAGAAAGAGCTTTCTGTGGCGCATTGTTATCAGCGATGAAAAGTACATCAATTATGACAATCCCAAGCGCAAAAATCAAAGGTTAGCCTAGTAGAGCCATCCACATCGACAATGAAGCGGAATATTCATGACCATAAAGTTATGCTGTACATACAATGAGATCAGCCATGGACAGTGTGTTAGAAGCTGCTAAAACCGAACGAAATTGTTACTGACACATTGTTGCGGAAAAGACCACAAATAGCCCTTAACAGACGCAAAATCATCCTCTTGCATGACAACACTCGCTCGCACGTCGCAAGACCTGTCGAGAATACTCTTGCACTTTTGCAGCTCGAATGGGAAATTCTGCGGCACCCAGCGCGCCCACCAAACATAGCGCCCTTTGATTACCCGTAGCTCAGATCGATGCAGCATGAGTGAGCTGGCACGCCGTTTCGAAATGCCAAAGACGTGCGAAAATCGGTCGATGATTGAATCGCTGCCGAATCGATATCGTTCTTCCGACGCGGTATGCGGCATATTGCCGGAAAGGTGGGGATAAGTTTTAGATAATTGTGGAAAATATTTGGATTAATATATAGCGGGCCAAATTTTTTTCAATAAGTGCCTTATTCAAATGAAACGATGATCAAAATGCATTAAAGCGCCTATCGCATTATTTGGCTACGTGGCGCACAATTGCACGTCAAGGCTTTTCTGCCTTGACTCGCATTCTGACAGTGTAAAGCATTGTTATTTCATTCCGCAAAGCAATTCTTGTTTAAGCTGAAAGGGCGCATAAGAATTGACAAAAAATAGTTCGCTTACATGTTTAATTTGTCAATCCGTCCCAATTAACGGAAAAAGAAAAAACAATTAATAACATTATAGCTTGACAAGGCCGACCGACAAAGTATTCAATACTTTAGAACACTGCGCGTAATAGTTCTTTTAATTATATTCCTGGTAAAATATCAAACCTTATATCTTCTTTCCATCTAAAAGTATACTTTTCAAGGGACTGAAGGGCTTTAAATTTTAGCAAAACTATTCTTCCTGTAAGAGATTTGGTTTTTATTCACCTATTTTCGTTATAAACATTAAAACTAAAATTTTGTTGCCGTATAAAGGCTTGCTTTTCATCAATTTGTTGTATGGACTGGTGACCGAAGAATAAATGCACCTGATTAAAATTTCTACATCAAGTTATCGTTATCCTGTTATTTTCATCATAACATATTAAAAAGTATATGTTCCCGTCGTAAAAATATTTACTTTTCATGGGAACGCTTATCCAATTAGCTGCGTCGACTTCTTTGGAAATTGCGTGGCAAAAATTTATCGTTTACGAGTATACTCGTCATACACATTAATGAAGCAATTTGAAAAAGTCACGCACACACATTCCAATATGCATTGTTGTGGCAAACGCACATTCATAATGACAAAATTTGATGAAAAAAGCAGACAAGGACGGATGTAACCGACGTCACATTCGTCATCCACAGTTAAAGGGCGTACTTTTCGTAAGGATGATTACACACGCGGAGATTTAAAACATAGGTCTCTCCGATGCAAAATTTTCGCACCAAAGAACATTTTCTTAGGCCTTTTTATGGGCAAAGTTTTAATTTCTTTTCGTAAATAAAATATTTTCAAACAAAAAGAAGCGATCGAATCTATATTGTAGAGGACTCCCGCTACGGTTAAAGCACGCCAGTGCAACATATTTAGTCAAAAATTTCCAAAACTTGCGACAAATTTCATGGGCAGAGTTATCAATAACTGATCCTGAACCACTCCGTGTAATAGAAAATGCCCGGCTGACCTGGCTGTTAAATACATCCGTGCAAACTTACTATACCTTGTATCACAAGTGGCGTAACTTATAAGGAGAAAGCGCGTGACATCGTTCGTAGAGTTGCAAAGTTTCTGGCGACAACATTTACTCAATCAAGTCTTTGGCCATAACTTCGTCTGAACTATTGATTGTATAACACAATTTTTCACTTGTCGGAATGATTATAAAAACCTGCAATTGGCAATGGTGCAAGTAAAATTTGATATAAGGAGAAAAAAAAATCGTGCTATAATCTTAAAAGCAAGCAAATAACTAAAAACGAGTCTTAGAGCAGTTAACTTCCATTCGGTAGCGAATGAAGTTATCCGAACATTCCTTTTAAGACGCTGAGTACGTAAACGCATTGAGCAGCAATCAATATGTTTTTCGGTTTACATAGAAAACATCGTGAAATCAAGTTGATGCGAAGAAATCACTCTCAGTGATATCTGTGTAAAGTTTTCTCAATTGCCTTTATCTTAAACACTAACTTTTGAGTAGTATTTGTTGCCGTTCGTCCATTACGTATTAGTTGTATGAGTTAACTTTAGACCGAACCATTTGAGAATTAATTTACTTGAAAATTATTAACATTAGTTCTTAACCGGCGAATTACAAGAGATCATACAGTTCAAAATGTTTATGTACTTATGTGCGTGCAATACACTACACTATGCATACAACACTACTTATGTGAGCATTCGTTCGTTTATTCATAAATGTGTTTGTAGATAAGAGTATTAAACTAAAAACTATCTCAAGTGCAATTAAAATAACAATATTTACTACTTTAGCATAGAAAGCATACACTAACAAAAAAAAAAAAAAAAAAAAATGGAAAAAATACATATAAACGTAATATGAGTATACTTTAATAATCGCATTTACATATATAGACGAGCAGGCAAACAAACCCACATTATACCCAACCGTAGAGAATGTTTGTGCATATGATGTTGGTTACACACAGTTTAAAGTTTCAGTTATTGGTTTTTTTCTTTTTCTGCTTTTTTATACATTCTCAGTTCCTGTTTCTATCATAACGCTTGTGACAACACTAAAAACTTTTTACTAGTGTCCGGTCAACATGTTTTGAAGGCTAAAGTACTTGTAATATCATAATCTGCTTTAAATGTGTAACATATACCGCATACATATATATGCGCACAAACATATAAATACACGCAAACACACACACACACACAGGCAGACGCTTGCACCCTCGTTATGTAACAGAAGGAGAAAAGTATGAAGTATTTTTCCATAAAGTACAACGTGTCACATGCATGTGTATGTTAACCCGTAAACACATTCTTATTCCTATATTGGTGTATAACTAAAAACAAGCTAAAGCTAAAGCTAAAGTGAATCTAGAGTAGAGTAGGAAACCTTCGATATAACTCGAACTCCCTACCAGTATCTGCTTTAATCCAGCACTTTAAGCTCTTCAAAAATATTATATTACATAAAAATATTGTTGTAAAACAAGTGAAAAGGCAACTAAGACAAACTCGTGAATATCCATAAAAACCTCGAAAAGCACCACCACCAGCACCACCAGCACCACCAGCACCTCCACCATCCCCGCCACCCATAACAGTAATAGCAGCAATAGCAGCACTGGTAGCACTAGCCGCGCTAGAAGCAGTAATAAAAACAACAACAGCAACAATAACAACAACAACAACAACGATCATAACACACATGAAAACGCAAAGCGAATGGACAAAAACAAAAACATAAAACATAATATATAAAGCATAAAATATAAAAAATATAAAAAATAAAAAAAACAACAAAAAAAAAAGTGCAAGAGCTACTTAAAAAGCCGGCAACAGCGCAGCGAGCGACTGAGTTAGCAACGGTTTCCCGATATGTTGCTTCACCCATTCATTCATTGCTAGCGGGCCGATATAGATTGAATAGTTGGTTGATTGTTTGGCTATTTGGCCGGCTGCCTGAAATGCTACCACTGTGTGCTCCCACCAACTGTTGTCCATAAAGTAAAAATTTTAAAATATTTTTTTTCTTATGTGAGCAAATCTATATAAATATGCACCTATAAATAGCTGCACTAGCTGTGCAGCACTGAGCTCAATGCTGTGCAACGGTGTTTTTTTCTTCTCGTGCTGGCATAGAATTATCGTTTGATCCAAAAAAAAAGTAAACGAAACTGGGCAAAAAAGGAATAATAAAACTCATTACATTTCTGTTCTTTTTTTTTTTCTTCAATTTCTTTCTTTACTTTACTCCATGCCGTTTTAGTTCTTCCATAGTTTAAACATTTTCATATTTACTATATAACATAGATATTGAATCAAGCAAGGGCTTCAGGTGCGGGTAAGGGGATTATAAAATTAATCCAAACATCCAGTAATCGTACAAAAACTACAAAACACACTCTATAACCTTTTGATCTTCACAGCAATTTGTATGTAAAGTGCATGTGCTTGTTTTAGTAACACTACTAATATTACTTTACTAAACAAAAAACATTGCTCCAAGTAACAAAGAAGCATTGTGTAACGGTGAGGAGGGGCGAAGGGGACAAATGCGAAAGTTACGTAGAGTGCAATTAGTAACATTTTGTCTTTGTAAAGAAAGTATATTTGTGCCCGAAATCAAAGAATTTCCAAAAAAATTTATATTTTACTTTTCTCTTTAATGAAAAATTGTAAACATTTAGTGTACAGTACACATCCACATATATATACACATATACATATGTATTTAGGGATACGAGACTACTAACCCGCATTTAAAAGTCAAAATATTCTCATTTACGTCGACTTCATTTCGACGATATATATATATATATATATATATATATTTTTTTTATATTCCAATCAAATCCTGTTTATAGTTGTTAATAAAAATGTCTTTTTATAAAGAAAGATAATGAACTGTTGTGGGGATCGTCTGGATTCTCGTAAAAAGCAACCATCGATATGGAAACCTTTAAATTTAAGTTCACGATATTTGATGACGAAAACAGTAGTGCAGACTATTTATTGATCAGCCTTGCCGCACTCTAATATTCGAATTTTTCTTTGCATCCATTTTGCAAATAATGTCTCTACCGCACCCAAGTGGTCGAATCAAATATTTAGGTAAAAATAGTCAGCCACTCAGCTTGCTACTGACGTAGTGGCTTTGCCAAATAGTATTGAACAACTTTCTTGCAGAATATTTTATTGATAGTAAGTAAGTAGAAGGGACAAAAGAAAAGCAAAAAGAAAAGGAAAGGAAAAGGAAAAATGCAATGCTACAGTTGCTAAAGCATTTCAGAAAAGCTGATAATACACATATGCGAACAGTGTTCATAAATGGAGAAGTGCAAACGATAAAGTGTTATTTGAGAATTATGGACAAATGAAGCAATGAAGAAGTGTTTCAAAAAATTCTTAATCATACGAAATCATAGTAACCTTCAAATTTTCAATTATGTCGAATAACATAGCATGGGTATAAAGAAATTCAAGTTTACGCCGCTCTTTTGTCAGTCCTATAAGTAAGAAGCAAATGGAACTTGGGCTTGCGTTCTATTTGATTCTAGCGTTCGGACCGAAGTCGAAATTTTATGTTGTCTCTTTTCATGAATTCGCCGAACTTAATTCGTCGTTGGTCAAGCTTCAACTTTCTACCAGAATTTTGTTGTCTCCACAAATTTTGGGTGAAAGAAATAATGATAACTAGATAACTAAAGATTTCTAAATGGACGTTGAATCGCAGTGAGGTACATTTTATGAAGGTTACTGGAAGCAACAATCTATTTCAGTACTCTATTCCTGCAGATAGAAAAGAGAGATTTACGATATGTGTACTATGTGTGTTTTAATTTTTCTCGAAAAATATTTTTTTAATCATCAAAGTTGTTTTAATCATCATAGTTTTGCTGTCACACGTGACATGCCCAAAGCATCCAATAAAATTGCAGCCAACCGATATGCCGACATCCTCATCAGCTTCTGTAATAGTGATTCGAAAATCTTCCATAACAAGTTTTCACCGGTTGTTGACGTACTGGTAGCGCCTAGGGCGGGCTTCGTCACTAATATCTTCTCGCCCTTCTGGAAACTGCTTGTACTATTTATAAACATTTTTTTTCACATAAAGTAGACTCGCCAAATAGCACCGCCGGTGTTTTAAGCGAGTTGGCGAACTTAATTTTAATTTTCACAAAAATTTAATAGCGAGATATATATAGTAACAGTGTAGTGGGTGGCGTTTTCTTTCACTTTTGACCGAACCCAGCAAGGTGTTGGTTATTCAGGGCGGAGAGCTTCGCACGAAATAAAAAATATTTTTCCCTGCGATATGTGACAATGCAAATGCACTGCAGAATCAACTCGGTAGTTAGTTGAGTGAACAGCGATCGGTGGAAGCCGTCCAAAGCAACAAAAACGTAAAAGTCGTTTAGGAAGTTTATAACGCCTCTATTTTGGGACGCGGATGGTGTAATATTCATCGACTATTTTGAAAAGGAACAAAGGTTCATTAATGAATACTGCATAGCATTATTAGTGCATTTGAATGACGAAATTGCAAAAAAAAAAGAGGCCGACCAAAATGAAGATCGCATAGATGCTTTTTTATCGAGACATTGCACCGTGTCACAAGTTGACCAAACAATGCAAAATTGCAGGAATTGCACGATGGATTGCTTCCATATTCACCACGTACGCTCGAGATATAGCCGCAGCAGTTTAGGGACAAGGAGTAGCTTAACACATTGAGATCTGTAAGGCAGGGCTGGCAGCCCCGCACCTTTTAAAATGCGTTTAATCGGTATACTTGAGAATGCACAGAGAACGTAACGAGCAGCTGCATGAATCGGTGAGGATGGACGTACAAAGGTTCGCTTAGACGAAAGAAATATGATCATTATCTTATCACAGCGAAGTCGTACGCAATGCGTAGCAACTTTAATTCGTTCGCTTTATTGATGATGATAAAGGAAATACATAACTGTATAGAAAATGTGCAACGTTTCGCGATTTTGCATGTCATCCATCCGCAGGGGTCATGCTAATATTTTGTGCATCCTTCCCATTTTAGTATTAGCGATCGTACGAACTTATTCACTGACGTGTTCGAATCTGATGCTATTGGTATCGTCCACTATACATATACACAAAATATTTTTATACGATTTGCTGTTAATTTTCCAATTTTCATTTCAATTTTTCCATTAATTAGAGCTCGTATATAACATAATAGATGGAATGGAACTGGGTAGATGCATTGATTCGACTTTGAATGATTTTATTTTACAGAGTTTTTTGATGAATGTTTCTATAAATTTCTTACAATCGCACTCCTCTATGATGGGTATAAAAATGTAAGAGAATTCATTTACAATTTTTATCTATTTTTTTACGAAACCATATTTCATGCAAGCATTAAGAACAAGACACGCACACACACACATAAACCAGTATGAGCATATATGCACATAAAATGTGCAATGTGTTGAACTTCATCATCGCAAATCTCATAACCAAAGCATTACAAGGTCTTTCCAACCTCCTATTCTCGCATGGAATGTATGCCGTGCACGTAAACGTTCATAGTAGTACTTAAGATTTATTGTGAAGTCATAATTTCACTTCTAAAGCCACATACACACACTCGCATTCACGCTTATTGAGCGAAATTTCAAGACGCATATGAATATTTCTCATTGAAGACAATTGTTCTTTTCTTTCCTTTAAAGAAAAGTTTGAGATTTAATTCCTTATGCTCCTCGAATCCACGTCAATGATTATTAAAAATGAGATGAGTAAGTTGAAAATTTAAAATAAAAGTAAGAAAACCTCTACTGCTGCTACTACTACTACTACTACGCATTTATTTATTTTCCAAATGTTTCCTTTCAATTCAGAAATATTTCAATTTATTCGTTATTGATTTCCGTTTCTGCAGATTTTGCAATATGGACGAACCATGATCCAAGCGACCCATAAGTAAGAGCTCCGGCTGTTGCTAAGCCAAAAAGAACGAGTGTCGTATTTAATACAAGGCGCCACTTGAAAACGCCATATTCACGATAATGAACGCATAGTTCGATGCAAGCCGGCATTACGATCCCTAAAAAAGTGAAGCAGCAACCGCTTATTACGCCCATAATGTATGTGATATGTTCCCGATCGAATATAACGCAGCTGCAACTAAGAATCTATAACGAAAGTTATGTATGTACGTATGCGTGCTATATATGTAAGCGCATATATGTAAAAATCAAGTTGAACATACCACTAAGAGTGTACGCACGACAGCCCTTATAGATTTCTCTCGACTTCCTCGAAACTTTAAGATATCTCTTATCACACTAAATGCCACATTATGCTGCACAGGATACGTAAAGAATATAGACAACGATGCATAGACTCGAATTAAATGTCCCAGTCTAGAAGAGCGTAAATGAATTTGTTACAAAGAGGACGCAGTAGATCTCCTTTCGTGTATATCATATATGCGTACATGCTATCCTTCGGCATATTAGAAGTTATAAATGGTAAGGTTTGGTGTTTATATTTCATATAACCCGTGAGACCGACCACTGCTTTAAAAGCTGTTACTAATAACATTCCAGTAAGCAAAACGGATGGACAACCAATTAGATGTCTTGGATTGTTCATAGTATTCTCAATTGGCATTACGATAGTAATGCCCTCGATCAAGTACATTATAATACCACACATCAGAAATACGTACTGAATGTTTTTTTCTGGGAGAAAAGCAGTCGTGACTTCTGACGCTTCCGGCAGATCCGTAAATACGTAGTTAATGAAACCAAGCCCGAGTGCCAATAGTTGGGCCAGAGTTCCAAGCAAACAATACAAGTTAAGATAACACAATATACAAGGAAGTATCAGAGCGACTGCCACCGCCAAGACAAACGGGCGCCACATTTGGAAATCAATAATATTTGACGGGACAAAGAAATCTCCCACGTCGCACATGTTGTGAGTGATGAACATTACGTAGAGACCACACAAACAAGTCGAAGCAAAAAATTGAAAAAAATTGATGAGAAGTTTTGGAATTTGATAAAATCCCGATAAGAAGGGCGGTCCATGCACAACGGCCGTCATACCAAGTTGTGAATAAGACATTACAGGAATTCTATAACGAGATTCTAGAGTATGAGCACAATTTACCAGCATGTAAATACATCCATATAAGATGCCAGAAAATGCAAGGAGATGCGTCAATGTCCACCAAGTACCGCCATGCATGAAGGCTGCTGGCATAGCAAAAATACCACAGCCCATAAAGCCTTTAAAAATGCATATAAAGCTAAGCACGTCACTGAAGGAGAACAACACAAAACAAGACAATCAATCAATCAATGTAGTTATCGGTGTTAAAAGAAATTCCAAGCGTCCTTTTGCCAACTTACGATCTTCCCCTGAGCATTAGACGTTGATTAAACGAGTCATAAAAAGATGGGCGCACAAGTGCCCCCTGGTATACGTCGCCACGTACGAGAGGCACAAGACCCCTCTCTTGACTATAAGGTATGAGAGCTGTCTCTGGATTATAAGGTACGAGAGCTCCCCCTGGATTATAAGGAACGACCCGTCTCTCCGGATTATAAGGTACAAGAGCTCTCTCCGCATTAGCCATTAATCGAGAAACGGTCTTAATAAAACGTAAAAACAAAAAGTAAAAATAAAATAAAAAAATTTATTTTTCCTAAGCATTTGCCGAAAAAATTGATTTTTATATAAAAAAAAAAAGAAGAAAATCAAAGAAAAACAATTATAGAGCCGCCTACGATTGGTGGGTGTATTCAAAATCAAAGTGTATTCATATTTATATATCATCTTTCCTCATCATCAACTAAAACGTTTCCTTATGCTCTTTCTTCATTCTCGTGAACGTTGAGAGAAATCGAAGATTCTGTACGAAAATCTTCAACTTGCTTAATACGTACGCGTAAAGCCCTTGTGTTTGTTATGTAAAGTTTTAAATATTGTGTGTAAGTGATTTTGTTATCCTATTTTTTTTTTTTTTGTTCTTTTTTATGTTGCATGTCATAAGAACCTTCAAAATGTACAAAACAAATCGTAATAGAGAAGGCACAGCATGAAATTCTGACAATTATAGAGTGAGAGTGAATGCTGAAAAGAAGCCTTTTGGGAAATAAGAAAAAACTGTAGAAATAAATGGCCAATGTAAACACATACATACGGTTGAGCAGGAGAGAGAAGGAGTAAGTGTTAGGGGGATTTGTCTGCAGGGGTCGGCATTAGAGGGCAAAATAAGCGATAAATCTAAAGTGCACGCAGACGTAATACTAAAGCCTCCCTATGTCTATCCTCAGGATACAACGACCAAATATCTACTTCGATGTATACATACATACAGCAAACACACATACATATTTATGTGTGTCCGTAATTCATATGTCTGTCGTTACTTTTACTGGTTGATTCGTGCTTTTGCTAGTTTATTATTTCTATTTGTTTCGTTGCTTAATACAAGTAAAATAATAACAAATTCTCAGCAACTATTTTCACCCTGCACTGCTTTTCTATTCATTCCTGATTTTTACTTACACCACTACTACTACTCCTACTACTACTACTTCTACTTCTACTTCTACTACTACTACTACACTACGTAAATACAGCTGCTAGTTAGTGTAGAAAGTTACTTTTACTCATTCTGTTTACCATTTGATTTTCTATGCAGTATGAATAGATATCGGTGATGAGTTTGTGCGTGTTTCTTGTTCGATGCATTTTTCTTTTGTTCCCTTTTGATCCGCTTAACCGGGTTTGTATTTTTAATTAAATTCCAACAGTCTTTCTTCATCAAAATGTTGACGATGATGAGCTGTACACACGAAGACAATGGAAAGCAAACTCTCTATGTGGGATGAACTATGATGGACTCCGTAAAAATGTTACACAAGATCAAATTTCTATTAAAGTAACTAACTATATATACGCACATATATGTTAGCGACTTATACATATGAACAAAACACTTTAAGTAAATATTAGCTGTTTACATGGGAAAGAAGGAAAAGAAAAGAAAAGAAAAGAAAAGAAAATTAAAAAATCAATGTAAACAGAAAAAGTTTTCTTGCACTTTATGCAAGCGTAAGGGAACATGTAACGCCAAGGTGTACATTTACATTAACTTCTCTTCTTTCATATCGAAAATTCAAGTCAAGTGCATTTTTTTACCCCCATAAAATTCCTGTAAATATACCGTGTGTTTTACACCTCGCACAAGATAAATTTATTGCATTTCGTAATTTAGCATACAAAGCAAAGCATAGCAAAGCCATTAGTGTGACTTCTGCATTCATGCATATTACACGTGAATGGGACAACGGAATGCCGGCTTTTCTCCGTTATATACAAATGAGATGACAATTCAAACGTAAATAACATAATAAACATATACGAAAACATGAACATATGTATGTGATGGCAATCACTTGACCATGCAAATGAGAAAATTCCGTTTATTCCAAGTCAAACGAAGGGTTTTAACGACTAAAATGAAAAAAAAAAAAAATAAATAAATAAATAAAATATTTATTAACTTTACTCCGATATAAAAACATTGCAACTCCAACCTGTCCAACGACATATAAACGTAGGCATACTTTTGCGATTACTAAATGTGAAATCAAGATCAGCGTACAATTCCCTCTCGGTCTATTTAGATATTTCCCGCCCTTCCGTTTCTCCATTCCCCATACGTTCGTGGAACTCCCGTCATCTTGTGAATCGAAACGGAAAGTTGAAACTTGGCCCTGTACACCGTTAAGTTGTAGCCGTTGATGAACTAAATGAAAAGTAACATAATAGGTAAGAAAATTACATTCGATTACGATCGAGTCTTTTATACCGATCAATAATATCTAGGCTTTATATAGTTTGCGAAGCTTTTTTCTGCATGCTGCAAACGATGGTTATACGCCTCATCTTTCGATGATAGGTATAAAAAGTCACGAACTTTATGCCATGAATGTTACTTTCAAGACTTTACAGTGCAGTGCAGTAATAGAAGTCAAATTTTGTACAGATAATGAATACCGTGGACCACAACAAATCTAATTCTCCCACACTTCAAAAAAAAAAAAAAACGTCGCAATTGCTAGGTTTTTGCTTCGGTAAATGGACCGCTAACGTTCTCAATGTACACAGTTTCCTTAGCCATTTGTATAGAGAAAAAAAAACAAAATAATCTAATATCGATCGTGAGCCGATTTAATCTTGTCTGTGGGTTCTTTTGTCTACTCTTCCTATGCTGAGTTAGCAAAGTGAAACTGAGCTCGTGCACTCTTAATTGATCGTCGAGTCGATCGAATATTCAAATAGAGTTCAACACATCTGCAACTGCACACATTAGAGCCACAATTGTGTGATGCATAACGACTATTGGATGTTGATCTTAATCTTGGCACAAATGTCCATTTTTTGCAAATCGTGACATCATTTCAAAGAGGCATTTGTTTAAATGAAGGTTGCATTAGCTTGAAAACAAACTTGAAACGTAATTAAAACGTTAGGCTCGAGCAAGACTGACATGCACTTGAATCCGCTACACTACCTACACTGGCTAATACAATTCTTTACACATAGCTTCAATGTCATCAATTGCTGAACCTCTCCACTGGGGAAGTCTAGTCCATGCTATCTAACAGTAACGACGGTAATATCACGGTTGATATGCCAAATCGTTATTTTAGTACAATTTCTTTCTTACCATAAACAGGTTACTTTATTAAACGTCGGATGGGCTTCGAAAAGTAATCCCTTTCGTTGCGAAGTTTTTCACATACATTTCCAATTCCTGGATACGATTTTGCAACGAAATTTATTAAGAAATATTAAAGATGGACAGTTACTTTAACAATTGTAGGGTCTAATCAATTACGAATACCTTTCAGATATATATGTTTAACCCTAACCGGACCACAATGTGTTTTTAATCTTTATAACCTTTGATTATTTTGATTATTTCCTATCATTTCTTCCAACACACAAAGGATCCAATTGAGGAAAAAATTTTGCGAGAAAGATGCACACACGCACATAATCACATTTGATAGTTTCTTAATGAGCCATATACTGAACCAAAGTTTAGGCAGGACGTACAAGAGCAAATAAATCTTGTTTTTATCTTTTGAAGGTTTTTCTAATTTTTATACAGTTAGAAATCAAAAAATACCAGGGGTGCGTATATATAGCTGCTTTGGATACATAAATGAATATAAATTATAAACAAAACAAACAATCCGCTTGAATTAGTCTCTTAATTTTCATAAGTGACTCAGAATCACATCGGGATATAATTCGTTATGAAAGCGCGTGATACGATTAGGGTTAAATCGATTCAAGAAACTGTTTAATGTCTGAATTTAGAAAGTGATTTTAATAATAAAAGTAACTCGCTCTCAGGTCCTGCTAACATTCGAAGATTCGTTTTCGTAAAATCTAATCTTGAAAGAACCCGAAAAACACCTAATATCACTAAAATATTTAACTTTATTAAGGCTACCTTTTAATGAAAAGAAGAGCCGATAGTCTTGATGGCTAATGCTTACACTTATTTCTCGATATTTGATCGAAATAAATTATAGGAATGATAATAATGTCTCAGGTCTTTTTCTTACACGTCTTACATACGTCCCCACAAATTAAATATGCCCTCACTACAAGTGTTATAATAATGTGAAGGAAGCCACATTGTCTAGGTGAGATAGGTTCCCATTTAGCGCAACATTTTCCACTATGCGATTTGCCTTGTGTTAAGGCAGCGGGTATAACATATTCGCGCTCTACCTTATAGAACATAAGAGTGCTCTGGAGAGGTAGTTTTTAGTAGTATTTAAAAAGTAAAATTATTGTGAAATATGTATTAAGGATTCGCCAATAGGGATGATATCAGTTATTCTTGACATTGCGGACATTTTCGGGAAATGTCTAATGTTTATTTGGTGTGTTCACTAAAGTGGGCAGCTTTATCTAGGAAAGACGTGCGCTTCAATAACGTTTGGAAATGACTCAATCTTTGCGAATTTTACGGTCGCTATGTCTGTCCCATTGTGATTCCTTGTGGGAAACCAATCGATGGCTGGATGATTGACGAGGCAACTTTATATTCGATATGAACTCAATTGAAAGCCATTGCTCTAAAAGGCATCTGTTGACGACAGAACTGGCTCGCATGCCCTACAATACGCCAAACAATCGATTAACTACGTCATAAGTTTGGCGACGCAATAAATCCTGATATCGAACGGCTTATAAGCATCCCTTAGTTAACATCTTTTCCCTATTACTACTTGTTGTAGGGATATTGACAGCCGTTGCAGTCTACAACAATTAGGGAAATTCATGCTTTCGATATGCCTCCAAGCCTGATTGAGCGTCGACGTCCTTCTTCCTTAGTGCAATATCACAATTTTTTGTTCATATCAATGGAAAAATTTTTATCTCTCCTCAGTTATGTTAGTGTGTTAAGGTTTCGTTCTCTTTCCTTTATTTAAGTATGCATATCATTCTTATTGGAGAAAGCCCCGTTTGGATAGTAAAGAGTTGCTTTGCTTACTTTGCTAGTGTTGCGAGAGAGCGATTTGAGATACTTCTCGTTTTATGTATGACTTAATCAAAATTCTTTCATTCAAACCAACTGCTAACCTAAGCAAATGCATTTCAAAATTAACGCGTAATTAATTTTCAGTAAGCATATTGAGAGGAGCACAACCACAACAAATGAATATTCTTTATATTTTAAAATGAAAGGACTCTTTAAGCAAATTTAAAGACCATGACAGTATGGAGATAATGAATATTCAACGCTCGGCAGATGTCTACACTCTTTCAAGATAGTAATGTATATATGTAAGCTTGCAAGGCGAAATCCTTTAAGACAATTTTGCGGAGCCCACAGTAACTGTAGTAAACCAAAGTAAAATTAACTAACAATGGTAAGTGCAGCATGACAAAGTGGAATTATGTCTAATTAAGGTTTTATTGTTTACTACAAAATGGAAAAGAATAAAATTTGAAAATAAAAACAGAAAAAACATGCACACACACAAACACACACAGTGAGTGTAAGTAATGGAGACCATTAACAAAACAAATAACAACTCATTGAAAGAATACCAAGTATTACAAATTGGGAAAGAAATGAAGTCATGAAAAATTAAAATGGAATGCCAACTGGCTGCATAATTAATAATAATGTAAGCAAGTAGATATAATGCTTTATATTGTACGAGAATTTAGCATATAACAACAAAAACAACAACAACAACAACAACAACAACAACAACGAAAACAAATGGTGAGATAAGAAACAGGTCGGTACGAGAAATTGAAAATTTAAGAAACAAAACGAAAAATTCCATTGAACAGAAAGAAGAAGATTTCTCCCAATTAGTTGTCGTTATGTTATATCAAAGTCATTATTGTTCGCAGACATAATGGATTCATTCGTTTGCAAAAGGACTCTCCAGGACAATGCAAATTATTTGTTTTGCTTATTGATACCCAATAAAGCATTTCAAAGCGTTCTCTTCTATTCACATACAACAAAGGCAAAGAAGTCTACAAATGTTGTCATTTGATTCGAAACTTCAAGGCAAGTTATTAGTAAATTTACTAAAGAGCTACACAAGTAGTGCAAACAAGTACAAATAAATGCTAAAGTTGAAAATATGTCTAAGGGACATATTCGCATTTCTCAATGCTTCACTTGACTGGTTAAGTCCATCATAGATGTTTGCAATCTTTTGTTCTTACTTATGCTAATTTATCAGCTTTTCAGTTCACCGTTGCGTTTATAAAACCGAGTGTAATCAGAGTTGTAATAAAATGAACAAAAAGCCATTTACCATAATGGGTGTTAAGGAGTGTCTGTCTCTAAGCACAATTATTGCTTATCGAAATTTACTTTATTTTTAATTTCAATTGTTTCGAATTTGAAAAACAAGCAACAATTTATTTTGATAGGTGCTCGGAGCTCCTCCCTAATTGAGCCAGCCACCAGCCACCAGCCACTATGGCGGTGGTAGTGTAAGTAAACTTATTTTCAAATTTAATAAAAAGTGTTATAATGTTATTAAAATATGTATACATGTTTTACATAAAAATATTCCCTACATATATGTATGCATTTGAAATCTATCGCATTGGAATGCGATTAAAATGAAAGGACAGCACAGAAATATTGATACTTCATAGACAAGTTGAATGTCCTCTCTTTGCTCTCTTTCTTGCATAAATATTGTTTTTCACTCATTCCACTACCTTTATTATGCAATTCACTGAATCATAGCGTCAAAGCATATGATGTGCATGGTATGTCAGTGTACCATATACTGGTTAAATTGATCACATTGAACGGTAAGCGTACATCTTGGTAAATAGCTTGAAAAAGAAAGAAGAAAACTTCCATTCGGTCAAAGTATGTCAACTATCTCATAAGTCAGTATTATTAACATTACGAGCAATGCCGTTATTACGACAATCCAGTTTCTAGGTCGTAGAACGCTCCATTACGAACGCTAAGCATTAAGCATTTTATTGAATTTATTGAAGCCATAAATTGATTAACTGCTAGTAATAACTGATATTTTTCATATTTGTAAAGCATCCAAAATAGACGGATGCTGCTCGTTTGCATTATACTGTATTACAGTATTTTGGAATTTTTTGCAATAATCCGACTGAAATGCTTATAGAAGTCACTCTCCAATAAATCTTTTACATACAAATCGAAGCATACTTGCGATGCCTACGTAGATGGGAAACTATAGATAAACAGCAGCATTGCATGGCATGGCATGGCATTAGTCTTAATCATCTATTAAGAACATGTTAAATAATTTTTCATAAACTTATACACGTACATATGCGGATAGCTTTCAGGTCTATTCGGCAAAAGAGAAATTACACAAGATCTTGGGTGTTTTTTTTTTTTTTTATTTCCTCGCCCGAGTCATTAGGATTTACTCGTGTAGTGATGCAAGTAAGTGTTAAGCTGCCTTCCTACATGTCGTACATAGATGAATAAATACATCTGTGCCACTTGTTTCCGCATTTTAAGCACACAGTTTCACTTGGAACATAAGTATTTAAGTATATGCGCATGTATTCATCTATGCGATATTTTAACAGTATAGAGATTGCAGCAGTTTGTAACCACGAGTGGTGGAGGCTGTGACTAGGTCAGTAAATGATGAACTAACTGTACAGGTTGAGTTTTATTTGATTCTTTTATTTTTTTGTTTTTTTATTTTTTTTTTTCTCTTTCTCTTTTCCCAGTTGTCCTCAGCACAGCCAAGAGGCTAAGAGAGATAACGCTTACTCAGTTCTTGAGTTCGTACAAGTTTGTTGAGCTGTAGAAATTTTCACGTACATTTGTCTGTAATTAACCGACTAACTCATCGCAAACCTGAAATCAAGGTTCGTTATACTCGTACATCGTTTTTTCGGTCTATTGCTCTCGAAGAGCCTATTAAAAAAGGAAATTTCTGCGTGGATTGTCAGGTAACGTGCTCGAAGAGTATTCCAAATTCGATTTGAACTATGTGGCTGCACCTCCTCTTCCTTTGCCTCTTTCCCCTTTCTCCTTTTTTTATTTTTATTTGCATTTTGTTATTCGGATTTGCTCCGGTTTCGTTTCTTTTTTGCTTGCAATTGCACTTTACGGTGTGAGTGTGAGTATGAGTGTGTGGATAGTACAAGCCTTTTTGCCTTTATTTTTTATCAAACACTTTTTCGGAAGTTCCATTAATTTATTTCTAGTATATCATGCTTGTTATTCTGTGGTTAAGTGTCTGACGGGCGCATACGTACATACCCATACATGCATGTACAAGTTAGTTAGTTTTTTTCCTTGCTCGTCCTCGTCTTTTCACAAAGTCGTGGTGTTGTGCTTTTAATTTAGCTTTCAATCATTGTAAAACCAAATAGTGTTTGACACCCTTTAATAATATTTCGTACATTATGAAAATATTAAGTTGCAAGCAAGTGTTAAAAAAGGAGGAGACGGAAAAACTTCTACATAATATATTTAATTAAGAATAGTGAAATGGATTGAAGAAGAGAAAGAACAAATGAACGAGAGAAATTGGCTGCATGGCAGTGTGGCTTCGCTTCATCGTATTTAGTTCGAGTTTGAAAGACCAAAAGTATCTGAAAAGCAGAGTTTGTAAGAGTTTCGTCTCGACATGAACTGCAAGCAATTTGAAAGAAATCCTAAATTGAATGAATTCATATAAATATGAACGTCCACAGATAACATCGCAAGCGGTTTAAAACCTTCCTCTTCCTCTTTTAGGCATTTAGGCTGTGAACGTGTCTATAAAAGTGTTTCGACAACTTTATGACGGGACAATTTCGAATAACTTGATGTTGTCACGTGGAAAGTATACGCACGTATCTAAAGTAATTTATTCATTTATTTATTCATTTTACTTATTTGATTTTATTTAAAACAATTTTCCAATTAAAATTGTAATTTGAAAGCATTTAAAAACTAATACAAATAACCTCAGTAGTAAACGTAAAGTGCATTAATCCTGAGATGAGAAAAACTAAAACTAAGAGGGAAACTTGGTAGAGAAGAAGAACAATATACGTAACGATGAGAGGAAAACAAAAACCACAGTTTGACAACTCAACGACCCAAGCACACAACTTGGAAATTTTATTCAGCTTCCCTGCCATATTTCATTGGCAGATTGTGCGACGATTCTTGTTCACTCGATATCTCGCGCTTACGATGCAGTGAAAAACTAAAACCCATATTGACGATGTGCCTCATCTCATCTACCCACAGTATCTATTGGCAATTACAGGTTCATGTATATGTGCATGTGGGCAAAAATGAGACGAAGATTTTTGTGTTAACGAAAAACTAAAGACCGAACTTGAAGCTATTAGACAAGGATGCTCTGAACTGAAGGCCACACTTTAGAAATAATAGGAAAATTGTGATTGGTTTTGGTATTGGAGAGCAGGCTCATAACCAGTGATTTCGTTAATTTTTGAATATAAGCAAACGAGTTTAAAGACGTGATTACAATTGACATGCGTACGTATTTAAGGGGTGTTTAGCGCATGTTTATTTGCATTTGCAAACATTTAGTCCTTGCATAGATGTTAGTCAAATGAGAGCATATATGGATGGGAATCTGCTATTCTTGTTTGGGAGCACTCGGCCGCTTATAGCGACAAAATCAAGTACACATGGGCAACAAAAGTGTGTCCAAAACTCTCGATACCTTTGAGCATCGGCGTAATGTGGGCCATTTAGCGCTTACCTATACGTGTACTCAGGGCAAGTGTTCTACAGAAATAAAAGAGATTTGCCCTTCGATTCCGTTAAGTCCATTATTTTTCAACACTCTTAACCATTCATCCGGGAATGGCCTATATATCGTATCAGACACTACCACGACTCGCCATTCCTTAATCACACTGCCCGCCTTTAGAAAAGTTTACTACCCACTTTTAAAGCAAACGTACATAAGCACTACTTTCTCCTTCAATGTGCCTCTCTACTTATGTGCCTTCCTGAATACCACCGTAGTGGCACGTATAGAGGCCATATCTCCCGAGTGCTTTGTCCTATACAAAAGAGAAAACAAAAAAAGAACAAAGATCTAGCAAATACAGTATAATGTAATGCGTGTACGAAATTTATGAGACAATAAGGTTAAGTTTAGATAAAAATCTTGCCTGACGAAACTTGATCAAATCGTAAAAATCAGAGCAAGCAGTTTCCTATTCGTAAGAAGAAAGGCCTTGTTCGAGAAGAGCCCAAGTCGAAGTCGTAGAAAATCAAACAAACCACAAAAATTTAACTCTGATCATATTAAGCCTCATAAATGAAATTATTTCGAGGGACAGATTGCATAACAAAAGCATACTCAACAGCAGGCCTTAGCAAAGATGTTTGCAAACTTTTTATAAACAACGTTTGCAGCAAAATCATCAGCGGAATGAACATCACTTTACACCGAATGAATGCATTAATTAATTGTTGATTTTCTCTTAATGGGCAACACCACGTTTTTCAGAAGAGAAATATTTTTTTTCCAATTTCGCTTCATCGGTGATGCAAATAAGAGGTTGAGACGAGTCCATCTGTTAAGAAATTGAACGATTGTATATGTTTTCCAACCATTTTCTCAGGGGAAAACTTCAGTCTCTAACAACATGAAATCTTCAAAGAACAACAGCAAAGAATCTTATTTGAATATAGAAGGACAGTTTTATGGTATGGAAGGGCAAAAAGGTGATAAAGGACATTTAAAATTGTAAATGCGTTTTACTCTGCGAAGACGATTTTTTAGACCTGTCTGCGAGAGTACACCTATCGCTTGCACTCTTTTCACTCTCATATATGTAGGAACATTTTGAGAAGCAGTGCGTAGGGGATTCAATTGAAAATTGCATTTTTTTTTCATGCAAACTTCACATTTTTGTCCCGATATTTTTTGGAGCTTAAGTTGGAGCCACTGAATTGTGACATTTACAATAACGTGAATCTATCTCACTTGCAATTCTGAGAAGATCTATATAAAAAAGAATTGTGTACTTAGTTACTTGTTCACATTTACAACGTTTCGCTGCTTCTTGTCATCTTGTTCGTTCGAACACCACGATCCATCTCTCTTTACCTCCAGCTAATATTCTTTTTATGTAACCTTTTAAAATCCAGTTACCAATACCAAGTTCGATTTTGCCATGCCCGTTAATTCCTTCTCAACGAATTGTTATTAATTTGTTCGCCAATTGTCAGGTGCGTAAGATCGCTATATTGTACGACGTCGACAGGCAAATCATCATTAATTTACATTTTTCTTAACCATTTTAGGGATTGCTTTCTTAGGGAATCAAGTAGTTTTCATCTTCTCATCAAATGTGTTATTTTCGCAACAACATTTTTAGGATTTACACACCTGTTTCATTAGCTATAAGTATGTAGGTTAAGTGATTTCTTTTTGTCTTGTCTTTAGAACTTTCAAGCCAGCTGCACTGCAGCCTTTTAAGTGAATACGTGTCTAGAGAAAATGGGTATAATGTTGCCATCTTTAAATATTTTTTACAAATCATTTATATACTGAACAAGCTTCTCGACTTTTGTGGCTCTCTTGCCCGTCTTTCCATTCCAAACAAAGGCGTTGTCTTACAATCAAAGTGTCTAAATTCAATTGAATAGACTTGAAGAGTGAACAAGAGCTAGTAGAAGAAGAAACAGGAAGGAATAAGTTATACTTAGGATTCGTATACGAACGAAACGAATTTCGTGTATATATCTACTACTCAACTATAAGCAATAAATCTAATTCCGAAAGAGTACAATCAGCGATATTCTCAAAACTTCCTTCTTCTTAGCTTGAAGGATCCCAGCCAAAAAAGGACGATGATAGGAAGACGAAAACTGGCTGAGGAAGTTAAGAAAGTTCAAACACCAACCAACAATCACTCTAGAGGATTGAGAGACAGACATAAAAATTGTTTCCACCGTACGGTGTTTAATATAAGGGGGGGACAGTTTTTACAATCCTACCAGAAAATCGAATCTTATGAAAAATATGTATCTAACTAACAGGCTGTCCGCAACTTTCGAAATTCATGAAAATATGTGAGCAGAGACGTACGCAGGGATAGTAATATGGAAAAACCATAACTTGATCCATCATCTTCTAGCTGACACGAAGGAGAAAGCGTGTAAAAGAAAGCATTGAAAGTACTTTGCTAAGCGCATGGAATATTTCTCATAATTGTGTTTAAAAAAGAAAATACTGCACACTTATTGCACTGTTCGAATTATGAAAGCAAACAGAAATTGGAAAATTGGTTTAGGAAAAACGAGCGGCTCGTCTCATGCAGGCATGCTCGTCATACAAAACAAAAGACAAAGTTAAAAATCTAAAGTTCAAATTCCTTCTTCACACACTTCTATCGCAGGTTTCATAAAAAAGCTCGAACATAAAAGAGTCGCCAGCAAGGAGGGGATGAAACCTAGCTTCGATAGGAGGAGGCAAAATTCAGTTAATGGAAAAGTAACCAAGCGCCAAGTAACAAGCGATTGAAAAAGTTTAAGGAACTTGCAAAGTTTAGCTAAACTGCTGTTCCTACGATGATTTTATTTTCAACACATCGCCTAACAGAGGAAGAATATGATTGCCTTTCCCAAGTGGTTTATTTAGAATACTAGCACATTGAAGGAAATATATAAAGAGATAACAATTCATGTGAACGAGAAGATTTTGAATTTCATAATACATCTGCAGCTTGTGTTTTTAAAAGAACATATTACAGAATGCTTTAGAACAATCCCAAGAGAGAGAGAGAGAGCGAAAGAGAAAGAGAGAGAGAGAGAGAGTAATGCAGGCATCATAATCGATTACAACCAACAGGTCTTTTCTTTTAAGCACAATATCTAGACGATTTCAATTACCAAAGGACATCTGGTTGCTTTTTTTGGGCAATTTTCGATTTCTTTGATAAATTTAAATCTTGGTAACTAGAAGCATTTTTGGACGGACAAAGCCGGCAATTAAATACCCTACATGGTTTCGCTAGAGATATTTATTCATTTTCTTTCCTCATCAAATATCGAAAATTACACTTTGTTTCGATGTAAAGACCACTCTTTATGGGAGCTCTTATGCGAGCAAAGGCCCATAACATAAACTTTAACAAAGTCAATTTTCTTGTAATCCTCTCAAAAAAGTAAAAAAAGTAGAAAAAATTTGAGTTTGTTGCCCTATAAAGACTTAGTTTTAATAAGAGTCGTTATGTG
Organism: Glossina pallidipes; assembly: GCA_000688715.1. Taxonomy (NCBI): domain Eukaryota; kingdom Metazoa; phylum Arthropoda; class Insecta; order Diptera; family Glossinidae; genus Glossina; species Glossina pallidipes. The sequence goes on along the minus strand of KK499764.1, from coordinate 2,499,486 downwards.
CAGTGGGTCCTAAAAATAAACCTATTTGATCCAAACCTAGCACAGTGTATTTTCTCATATGTAAAATCAATACGTTGTTGAAGCGACATTCACTGTGAAACAGTAAGAATTAAATGTGTTTTTAGCATAGAAAAATTTTATTTTCGTGTTTCACCAGAATCCTTAGATGGCCTGACTTCCAAAAGAAAAGTCTATATCATCAAAATTTCCTAATGTAATTTCTACATCATATGGCTGTTATGGAATAATTTTCATCACAAAGCATTAAAAATTACCCTTTTATGCCCGTATGAAGAATGCCTTTACTGTTCGTAGGAATGGTTACATGGCAGAAGATAAAAGAAAGTTGGTCTACTGGTTCAAAATTTTTAACATGCTCCAATACTATTACTCAATAATTTTGGTTGAGAGCTTTTGAAAATTTCCAAACTCAGTCTCATCACATCAGTGTATTAAATTTCGTCGCAGTGTTGTAAAAATTTACGATCTTTATACAAGGTGGGGGAAAAGGGTCTACCGGCCTCAAACAGAAGGACGTACCGGACATGGACATGTAGAGAAATTAAAAAAATTTTTTTTAATCAATTGATGTAAAGAAATATGCGTCTGTCTCTGCGTCTAGTCTCTCAAGGCATTCTATGCGTCCGCGTAGACGCTATACTGCAAAGATCATAGGGTATAATAGTCCTTTATGGGGACCTTATTGGTCGCTTATGGTCACTTATTTCATCTATCGCTCAACTTGCAGTTCGCTATTTAGGTAAACATACATCAGGCAATTTTCGAAAGTTTAATTCGATAGCTGTAATGTTGAGAATTTTTAAAGACACTCGCAGTACATTTTAAATACAAGACGGCAGTACGTCGTGTCAGAACCTAAAACTAGTCATAAACGTGCATACTTTATGAGACCTACGAGACACTTATCTGAGTATTAGACGCTTAACCACAACTGTCCTGCATTCTAAGAGTAAGTAAGAACTTGACACGTAATGTCTTTACCATAGGACATTATGGAAGACTATGGACGGCGCTATAAGAGCAAAGTTAATAAACAACTAACCCTTGATCATATTTAAAGAGATTATGATGTGTAATTACAAGAGTGGAAAAGTGTAAATTAAAAGCAAAGTTTCCGCCTTTTGGAGGTGATATAAAGAAACATATCATCTCCTTTGAAATTCTTGTTCTCATAATACTCTTCGTATTACCTTTGCGTGGGAGCACATAGTTAACTCAATTAACACTTGATAATATGAAACGAAATTGACGTAAAGAGAATAATAATATTTAGTGGTTCGCAAAGACTTATCGAAAAGCTCGTGTAGCAGCCGTTCTTGTAACTTTTTATAAAACAAATAGTCACAAACATATCGGATTTATTTTTTCCCATTTTTGTTTCTTTGTTTTTTTTTTTTGGTTTCCCTAAAAGTCACGTTTTAGTCACGTTTCGCTTACGCAATTGATTTGCATTATCATAGGATTTTGTGTGTGTGATGTGTTTAATGTATGAGAGGGGATGATCTAACCTTCCGTTTTGAGGGGGCATCGTCATTCGGTAGGTGATTTCAATTGCAACACTTTATTCCAATATTAGTTCAAATATTACAGAATTCTAAATGTAGAACAAACTGCAGACACCAGCTAAGAAGATTGAGCAGAAAAAGCACTAGAATGCATCGTCGAGAGAAAAAGTGTTACCCTAAAGCTTTATGGCACTTATAGAAAAACAGAAGGATACAAAAACTCGCGCGCGCACGCACGCATACATACACAAAACGAACTAATGCAACCGATATACATGGAGGAGTTCTACTGAAGTAGTATTAACACCAATACGTAATCGTAGTGGCGTTAAGGATGAATTCATGTAGACATATGCGGACGGACCTAACGACACATACAGAATTGAAAAAAAAAACGAAAATAAAAAAAAATAAAAAAACAAGGAAAAAAAGAAGAAAACGACACGTTGTAATAAAACGGACCCAAACTAACAGTTAATATATAGGAAAAAACTAAAGTCACAACAACAACGACAATGCGGAAAGTAAACATAGACAAAGTGATGTGTTGGAAACTAAATGGCATACAAAATGGTACTTAGAAAGTAAAAATCGTGAAAAATCCTTAAAGCGATTAGTTGTGCATGAATGTTACTCTTCTTACCCCTATTCATTGACGTCTTCTTACACGTGATGAAAGTAACAAAAAGTAAGTAAGAATTTTTATTACGCACTATTTAGTGTAAAAGTATTTTCTGAAAAACGATCGTTGATTAGCATAACTCTTAACTTTGGACGAGTCGTGTTCACCTGTGAGAAAACGATTGCAGAAGGCTTTGTCGAAAAGCAGACTCTGAACTTCACAGGATTTTCAAACCATCACAAATGACTTAACTAAGTTAACATAGTCACCAATTCTGCCGATGGCGCTTAAAGTAAGTAAATAACATTTATACGTTTGCATGTATGCGTTTGCTTTCACGGCAAACGTATACAGAAGTAGTTTATTTAAACCATATACGTGTTTTTGTTAGCTAACAATTATCTTATTAAGTGTCAAAATTACCCATGCAGGCGAGCGAAGGAGCAAAAGGGAAGGTAACACAATATTTATTACAATTGTGTGTAAGTTAGCGTAATGTTTCATTTTCTCAGTGAATGCCAACGAGCAACAACTGCAGCGACGTACGTTTACATTTAAAATGAAAAACTCCAAACCCTCACTAACAGATCTACGAACAACTGCATGGGGAACAAGAGGACTTTGTTTTTGCTGATACCCTAGCGCACGATATATTTATAAATATGAAGCACAGTAGCAAAAACGGATTCATGACTTAACATATTTAATGTATTGTCTTAAACGAAACGTTCATAATCCGAATGTGTATGTGCTGTGACAAAATGTTTCTTGACATTTTACAATGTCTTAACACCAACCTTGATGTTTCTAATAATTTCAGACAATTAAATAATTTTCTAAATTCAATTCAATCCTCTTAAGGCGGAAAAACGAAGACACAAAAAATAAAACGTTTCCTGAATTTTACGCCTTCCTGCCTATGGTTTTTTGCGCTTCTAGTTCTTGCGTAAACTTTCGTTATCAAGGCCCTCACGCCTCTTAATACTTCTTTTATCGCTTTCTCGACCCATTACTTAGCGGTAATTGACCAGCTAGGTGACCTTTTGATCTTTCATCATTGCCGTATATAACATTAACACCAACTAACTGAAGCCAACGGCGTTTTGCTTGTAAGTATTACTAACGTTCTGGGTCATTTTGAACGACTCAGAAGTTTGAAGCCACAAAAATGAAGACAGGAAGCTGAAATTTGGCACAACCATTCATTGATCAATTAAAAATATGAGATTAGAAAGTGGGCGTGTGACTTTCTTATATGCATGCTCACAATATAACAGAACCCGATACAACCATTCGGTCCAGTCTAATTTATTCCCAATTTATTCTAAATTAAAAATGAACGGAAGATGAAAATCCATCATTTATGATGGGCGCATTAGAAAACACGATGGAGATCGTTGAACGAATATCTGATGGGATCAATTGTTACGAATGAAAATGTGTAAAAATGTCTGTGTTTTTCCAAGGTTATATCAGCTTCTTCTATATTGTGTGCATGCATATGCATAGGCAAATCACGCCCATTTTCTAATCTCATATTCCTGATTGATCAGAAAATTTTTTTAGCTAAATTTCACTTTCCTATCTTTATTTCTGGGATTGTAACGACGTCGCAATCGTTAAGAGTTAAAACGACCCATATCGCCATCGCTATCACGCGATCTAGAGCAGGTAGGGATTAAGTGATTATGGGTATTCAAAAGTCTTCTCATAAAAAGCAATTCACGTTCTTCGTAATCACTTTTTTTGTCTATTTTAAAGTACAGAAGGCTCATAATGTCCCACGCACCGGCTCCAGTTCCAAGGAATCTTTACAGTTTTATGTGGCCTTTTTAGTATACTAAAGTGTATACTAAAAAATCATTCAGGCCAAAAACAATCTAAAATTTCATTAGCAACTGAAACAATCTTCGTCACAACAACAACAATACTAACAATTACTAGGAATAGTTAAATTTAAAACATCATCACCGTCATCATTACAGTTTGTCTCTTGATGTCTTGCTTTTTTCCTTTGTTTTGCTTTTCTTTTCTTTAACTATGCTTGGTAGCTGACACACACTCTCAAGTATACGTATGCGCAATGCTTCACTCGTTTAAAAGCCTTTAAGGAAAACAACCAAAGAATGAGCATTTCATGAGAGCACCCCTACAGTGAGTCGCTTCAGAGGTAAAGCTACCTTCTAAGATGGTTTTTTTTTTCAATTTTTTTTTATCGTCTTAAACGATCGCTTAACTGTTTAAAAAATTCCCTTGAGATTTTGTACTTCTTTTCATGTTCATGCTTGGAATTACCTGAAACATTACTTAAAAGTTCAATCGTGTTCTTCTCGAAGCGATGTTTTGTCGAGTTGACTGCACCTCTGATGTACTTCAACACACAACCGATGGCCTCGAAATGTCAACTCTAACACGAAAATAAAATTCAGTTATGGAAAATTATAGATATAGGAGGTTTTAGCTGACTCTTGACATCTATGCTCGAAAAATATTTCCTTTTTAATCAATGTTTCCAAAATACGTATGTAGACAACGTTATTATGAAATCTGAAAGCAGCCAGTGGGAGATCGTAGTACGGCAGAGAACGCTTTTGCGTCGTCATTTTATTTTTAGAAAATTATTAAAATAATTTTTTAAGCATTTCTACGATTATACAAACAAAACAGCGCGGCTCAGCAAGTGGCCGAATAAAACTTTACTTTTATTTATTGAATTTGTTTTTCGCAAGTGATCCAAGTCATCGTAGAATGATAAATATTAATTAATATTAAGAAAAGCCACAATATCGACAACGATGGACGTAGACAAGCATGTTACAGGAGAAGTCAACTTTTAACAAATTGAAATTAAAACAAGTAAAAGCATTCTAGAGTGCCCCGCCCACCATTAAATACCCCACACCCTTTCGCTTAATTCGAGTTATTTTGAAAGCTGTCGAAAAAGCGGTCCGATCCAAGCCGTTTTCACTGACGTAGGCGCAGCAATTTCATTATCGCTAGATTCAGGATATGATTTTAAATCTATCTGTGTTGAAAAAAGGTGGATCTGCATCATAAGCGGGGTAGGATAAAAGTATTCCAAATAAATACAATCGCTTTTTCTAAATTGTAATGTCGCGGCATTCTAAATTGTAATGAAAACTTTGGACCGGCTGGGGCAATTTTTGTACCCCTCTCCCATAGCGAAGACTGAAGTTCATACGATAGAAAGGTAGAATTTTCAATGCTTCACGATGAAAATTATATCATAATAGTAATTTAACATAAAAAAGTTAATTGTACCAAATTTGGACCACCTCGACTTAATAAGGATTTTCACGAAAATTGATCCTTTCTAGAGCAGAAAACACTAAGTTTTAATAGGTGGTGATGCAAATTGACCCATAATAGTAATATCATATAAAACTGAAGTCTACAAAATTTTGGACCATCTACGGCTATTTTTGGATCCTGCGACATGTAATGATTAAAGTTGTACATTGCGTTTTGGGACCGTTTGCCCACAAATACGCACATGAAAAATATATCCTTATATAGAAATAAGATGTAATTTATGTGATCTATAATAAGAAAAAGAATTGTATTAGACAATGTGGTGTAGAGCATTGAATGGTCGGCCTTGCCCGACTATAATTTTCGTACTTGTTTCACATGAAAAAGGCATTTATTGAGAAAAATCGGCATTAATCACAATATTTTCCATCATTTTCTACAACACTTCCCCATTTTCTTCATCTGACACCATGGCGACAACGCGTCGTTCTATTGGTTTGGCAGCGATCCAATTGTTGACCCATTTTCGCGCTTCTTCAAATTTGTGGAACCGCATGTCAACCACGCCATGCTGCACCGATCTGAACAACCGGTAATCAGAAGGCGCCATGTTTGGTGGGTATGCTGGGTGTGGCAGAACCCAGCCAATTCGTATCAAAACTTTTAATCCGTTGAAACCAAAACCGACAATTGGGATATGACGGAGCAGCATTACGATAAGCTTCTAAAAGTATTTAATGGGCTTCGGTAGCAGATTTCTTCAAATCAATGTACAAAAGTCATCAATAGATTGCGCAAAATGTAATGTAATTTTGAGCGTTCCATGATTAGTGTATGTATGCACTGATGCATTGCCTGATAAAGGTCTGCATTTAATTATATATATATATATCTATCAAAAAAGATAATAAGTAAATATTATATCAAGATGAGGAGAATAGCAGAGATTATTGAACATAAAGGGGACAGTGGAACAATACAGATATGACGTTTGAATAAATAGAAAGAAGCCATGTAAACTTTGAAAATTCATTAAAATAATTTAATGACGGGAATTACATTAATTTCTGAACGGAAGATATATGGAAGTGTATGGTGTCTGGATGTTTCATTCGGAAGAAATATGGCAAAGGGGTTTACGTGACTAGTCACTCACTAGCAAGATATTTTGAGAAAAGTCGTTGCATGAAATTATTGATGTATGGAAAGTTCAGGTCAGCATCAACGAGCCACGGGGCTTTAACAGTATACGTTATGTTGACATCTTTGGCGTATTTCAATATTAGGTTTATTGGTTGTTCCCCACAGTTATATGCCGTAACTCCAAAAAGCTTGGAAGTAACTTTTGTATAAAAAGCATTTGCTTCTTAAATTGTGTTGAGATTCTGGCTGCGTTAGTCAACAGAGTCGTTTGGTTTTTAAGCCAAGTTGCGTGTGTCTTCTTTTTATATGATTTTTTCATATTAATCTTTGATCTCTACGTAGGCCAATAAGTTTTGTTTGAGTAGTTATTGATAGGGCCGTTCTTGCCGTTGTTATTATTTACAAATAATGAAAGACAAGAGCCTTTGTTTAGTGTAAATGTATTGAGCGCAGATTTTTCAGCAAATATTAAGGAATTAATTTGTATTTCGTTGTTCTTTCCTCGTATTAACAAAATTGTATATTAAAGAAGAAAAAAAAAAAAAAAAATTAAGTTATTTGCTTAAAATGATGAAAGAGGGGAGAGCTGCTGTATGTAGTCACTGCCACGGGCTAAGTTCTAAGTTATTACAAAGTTGTAAAATTGTTTCTTACGTGCGGAATAATGTTCGTTCACATACATGTTTTAATTGAAATTTATTATAAGTGAAATAAAAATCAATTAAATATGTTGTTCATTGTTTTTTAATTTTTCTGTCTTTTGTTTTGTTTTCTTTTTTTTTTCTCCTAACTACAGCAACATTGAATCGTTTACTTCTTCCCTTTTACTTAATTTCTGTTTTCTTCATTTTCTATTTTTATTTATACATATATATATATATATATATATATTTTCTGTCGTTCTCGTCAGAAATCAAGCAAAACAATTATCACGCTTGGTGGATCGTTTGTGAAACTTTACCGAGTTTTTGTTTAATTTGAAAAAATTACTTGCCATTCTTTTATTTTATATCGTTAGGTTTCGTGGTTGTTCCTTTCCATTCACTCTACAAATGAAATCAAGCATGATTGTTGCTAAGAAAGCTAGCCAGTCAACCAGCACTTACAGCAACACCAACAACAGAAACTAACAACAGTTGAAAATTGCTAAAGCAACAGCAAAAATACAGTTACTTTGTTAAACCACGACCAGCAAGAATTACTATTTGTTTTGAAAAGAAATAAAAAGAAAGACAACAACAACAACAGCAACAGCAACAACAAGAGTGTGAGAATAACTATATAAATATTAGCCATTGTATATAAATACTGCGGTAAATTAAAGCATTTAAAATAATTATGGACGTGGTTCTGGTGCACACTCGTCCATTCTAGTGATCGCCATGCACGATTTTACACTAACGACGTCTCGTTACTGCATTTGTTTTCAATCATTTGTTATTTTAATCGGATTTGCTAGACCGAATATTACGAGACTTCTGAGGTAAGCACATCCTGGAGGCATACAAGTGGCTTCCACACATTCGCTTCTCCTCGCTTTTTTCATCTCGAACGCATAAGTAAGACATCTAGAAGAGGTGCACGGGTTTGGTTCGAATTTTTTTAAAACATCCTTCATTGCTCACTTGCCCACAAATGTTAATGGGAAGAGACGAATGTTGACAAAAAAAGAGAACTCACAAGTATTGTTGACAAAGTAAAGCGTAACAACTAAGAAATTTATATTCGATTAGTGCCGAAACCCTTATGCTCTCTAGTTTTATCTTAGAAAAAAAATAAAAAAAAAGAATGCAAAATATAAGAGTACCGGATAAAAGCATAGGATCGTCCATTAAATACACAAATTTATACCTCATGAGTAATGAGCAAAGATTGTCACAAGACAAATATGGATGTATACCCTTCGGTGATGGGTATAAACGAAGTTAGGATGCGGCGTAACCTTAATCTTCTTTATGCAAAGTTGCAAAATAAAATGACTTTAACGGCAGATCGAACCAGAACTTCAGGTAGATTTGCCGGTGACCATCCCATAAAATGATATCAAAATATCAACTTCCTAAGTGGAGTTTAGTTTTGAAACACACATCGTCATATCCACTACTGAATGACGAAAACATTTGCCATACCTAGAAGACCGCTGTAAAGTATATAAGCCCTTGATCAGCTTATCAAATTCTGAGTTGGTTTCAGTGTGTCCTTCCACAAGCTGAGAACACTTTTGTTTTCGAAAGGAAACGAAATGCGAGTAAGATACATCAACCTTTTATTATACCGATCGATTCAGAATCAGTTCATCAATAATAAGTTCATCTGTCCGTGTGGTTGTCTTATTTTCTTGTATCGGACCGAAAGGCCGCAATTTTTGAAACACATTCACGACGCGTTTGGACCCGTGAAAATTATATATGGATAACTGTAGGGTAGTGTAGAGTATTCAATGATGGGCCGTACACCACTAATAAAGTTTAGTTGCGTGTGCAAAAAGTGTAACATGCAGGACGATAAAATTCTTAACTTGGAAATATATATAGAGACTGGCTGGGCAATTTCAGTAGAGTTTTGAGTAGAAAAACTAGTTTCAATTAGTGTGAAGAGAGGGAATCGAGTTAGAGGCATAGACGTAAACAAAGGGGGTTATCCAAATTGTGTTTCTTGTAATGCAATAAAATTAACCTGTCGCGATGCACGATAAATAGAAATGAGCAAATTCATTACACTGCTCAAGCTGGATAAATATTTATTTGTACACTTTGTAGTCTTTGTACACACAGGATGCTTCCGAGGAGATAATATTTCGGGTATTCTCAAGAAAATGACAAACGTTGATCAGGCAGACACTATTATTTGATTGAAACAATTGATAATCAGAAGAAGAAGCAGTGTACATAACCGTCATCGGTCTTCAGTGTTGCTAAGGTTTCCAAAGCAGGACAAGAAATTAAACTACAGCATTGTTCGTACATTGCGATCTCTGATTTGTCTCTTAACGATCGATTCAATTGCATAAGTTTAAGATTGATGCCCGCAATCAGGAGCGCCTCGGATAATGTAGTGTATCCCCTGTAAAGTGAAATAAAACCTACGATTCTGTAGCAGTTTTCGTCAAATTAAGAAAAAAGAAATTAATGCTCCCCATGCTGGTGTTTTGGAAACGAGACTGAATTTATACAATTCTCGAAAACTGGATCAAATTAAGCCACACGATACTTTTCTATAAGCGGTTATAAATATATATATATATATATATATATATATATATATATGTGTGTGTGTGTATGTATATATGCAAAGATAAGCTATTCGAAACTTTTCTCGTTGCAATGCAACGCAATGCTAGTAGCGGGTGCGAAAAATTCACTCAATGCCAAACATAACTTCCGACTTTCTTTTTGCTCCTCTAATGTTTTTGTTGGTGAAGAAAGAAAAAAGAAAACTGAAGAGTGCAAGAAATTAAAAGTTTATTTAAGCGTCTCTCTGCTTTTAAACAAAGTTCTTACACTTATTTACGCGAACAAAAAATGGGGAAATTAAAGATTATTTTTGTTTCGTTTTCTTACGTTTTCGTTAGCCTTCCTTTGAAAAAAAAAAAATTAAAAAAAAAATGAGAAGTATATTAAACTCATCTGTTCACAGGACCGTAAAGGATGAAATTCTAAGAAATACTTTTAATTTGATGCGGACTCCTAGACATATGGATGCACGTATTATGCAACTGAAATTCGACCAGAGTTTTGCAAGGACCTTTAACAATACAAAACAAAAAACACAAAAAAAGAAAACGAAAAACAAAAAAAGTGGAAAAGTAATTGTTTTGCAGTTTGGAGAATTGTAGCATTGGTTGAGAAATTCCTGAATCTTTTTTTCGTTAATTGTGTTTTTTTGCTCTCTCTTAAGATTTCTCTTTTTGTTTCGCAATAAAAGTTAAAAAATCATTTCCTTTTAAATGAAAGCGTGAAAAACAAAGAAATTAAACGCGACTTATACTTAAGTGCGTTTTTTTCTTTTTTTCGGTAAAACAATATTCTGCTCTCTCTACAAAAAACTTTTGAAAAAAGAAAATTAACAATTCTTTCATTATTATTATTTTTATTGTTTGAAAAGATTGTTTACTTTTAACGTGAAACAAAAGTGAAGATAAATAATTAGAGTTTATGTTTAAGTGAAATGTAAGACATTGTTTAGAGCTGGGGAGCTTTCACTTGCTTAATCTGTGCTTTTTTTAAATGATTTCAACCGCACAGAAGGACATTACGAATCAGCTGAAATGTTTGCTTGTCAAACAAACGCTTTACGCTTAGCCAACGAAAGTAGTGCCAATTGTGCAACAAAAGTACTGCTGTTGTTGTAATAAAGAAACACCTTTTCAACCATATTCGCTTAGTAGGACATAACTGCAACTCATCTCCATTCCTTTTTCGTCGAAATTATCCACGCCGAACAGACGAACATGCTTAAATCGACTCAGACTTCGATGGTGATCAAGAATATATATCTCCGAAGCGTCCTTCTGGGCGTTGCAAACGTTTCGACAAAATGACAAAAAACTCCATTCTTCGGTGATGGGTATAAAAGAATAGGGAGATGGTGGCCGCAATCCAATCGATACGTGCTATGCCTTTTACCGACTAAACACTCGCTATAACTACTCCCGAACATTGATTTGGTGATTACGCTTCTTACCTATGCATCCACTCAGGCGGATTTGGTTTAGTCCACTTAACCTCAAGTCAAATAAAAAAAATGTTTGTGCTTCATGTACTGTCACCCGTAGTGTGCACAAGACTACAGGTTAGGATAAGGTTAGTTTTAACAAAGCTACACAATTGTGAAGCCATCTGTTGACAAAACCGCTTCGGACTTTACCCTTGGTCCTGTATTTAACGCCCTACTTATGCTATGTAGCTACGTGATATAGAAATTTCTTAAAATTTGATTTGTACTTTAATGTCTTAGGCCGCGCAGTTATTTACAAAAAAAAAAAAACGAAAAGCAGACAAAACTTCTCTTGCAATTCATTCCGATTTCATTCGTATATATTCTAAACAACATTAAAAGCAGAATAAAAGTGAATAAAGGAAAAAAGTTATTCAGTGACGATCTTCGTTCTCAAGACAAAAAAAATTGATATGAATTAATAAAACAATGTTTATATGCGCGCTATTAATTAAAATTAATTGTTGTTGCAAAAAAGGATTCACAAACAAAATAGAGCACAAACTGAACGTATGTGTGTACAATATTTTGCAATACATTTACAATATATTTACGATTCACTTACCGTTTCTTTGCTGATTTTCGATTTCGATAAAACATCTTCGAGCCAAAGCCATTGTTTTTCAGTATCTTGATTTTCATATTCGGACAGGGCGCTTACACGAGCACCGTCGACAATGCTACCCATGCCGATACTAATACCACCGCCAGGCATAACACTTATGCCTCTGTGATGGCCATTATAGCCGTAGCTGTGAGGTGACGTCCAATCGCTGGCATGTCCATGATGCTGATGCAGATTGCCATGATGATAATAATAATTTTTGTATTCTGTTGATTCTGCAGCTCCAGCACCCCCACCCCCACCTACGCCGGGACCGCCATTCGTTGGCATACGCTGTCTGACTGCTGCCAAATGACTTTGTGAATATTTGGGATCGTGTCTCATGAAATTTGTATTCAGTGCTATTATGCGGAGACGGCTTTTAGTTTGCTCAATGGAATAATAACCACCTGTACGAAGACAAAGCGTAGAAACAATAAAAGAATATCATCCAAACAAATACATAAATTGCATCTATCTATCTACATATGTACGATACTTGCGATATACTCGGAATTTGCAATTTTCAGTTGAAAGAGAACCAATTTATATGTTGTGAGTGTACACGAGTGTACATGAAAATGAAAATATACGAGTCAATGTTTGTGATATAAGCCAAAAAGTCGTTATTTCGCTTTGTGTATGTGCGTTCGCTTCTAGCTCTCGGACTGAATTAATTGCTTAGTATGTTAATAAAATTCTCTTCTCTTTGATTTGCAAATCAAATCTTTAAATTCCTTAAAGGGTAAATTGTATGACATACATAGCTCGTATAGGACCTTTTAGCCAGAATTTCGCGACATTATGAAATGTCAACATTCATTGCTGTCGCATTTGCGATCATCTTTGATAAGTAACACAGGGGGATTTAAAAAAGCAAGGTTGTTGCGTGTGGCGCTTCAAATACGTAAGCAAGAAGTATTTCTCGGTTAGAGCGCTTCAACCGTAACGGGCGACAGTTTCGTATGGTTTCTAAAATGACGGTATAATTGGAATGACGGTATTTTGCTTTACCAAAAATGACGCTGATTCGTTATTACCTGAATTTGATGTTAAGGATGTGGATGCGTTTAAGTATCTTCTAAGTCGCTTGCTTCGTCGTAATAATGTAGAACAAATTACATCCGTCTGTATGCCCGATTACAAATCCTCTTTCCCTTTAACTGGATATCCGATATAGTAATAAATTAGTTTCTGCCCTAAGCGCATTACTTACTCATTTAAATCGAATGAAACAACAAATTTAGCGAGACTTCAAGTAACCATCTAAACATCATTTAATATCACCGACATCATTAAGGGGCAATAATTTTACACATTTACAGGTCAGTGTTGTAACAAATTTAATTCCATTTCATTGAAGAGACTGACAAACGCATATACGAAAAAGCTTTCTAACGTCCTTAAGGTAAATTTCATGAAAAGTTATACTAAGCATTGGGTTTAAGTTAGAAATCGAAAATAAACTCTGCTTAGAAATTGAAAAGCCAAAATCTAGTACCTTTCGCAGATTGTTTCCTTTTCGTCTTCTTTTTTTTTTTTGGTTTTCTTTTTTTCCATTTCACCACATATTTGTTAACAACATTGAAAAGGTTGATATCAACTTATCTCAACTTTTGTCCATCTAAATGTACGAAAATCAATTTCCGTCTATACGCAATTGCACATCTTTTGAGAACAGAGCAGCAGATATACAAACTTTGGTACATGAACAAGGATGCGATTGCAATGACAACAACAGGATTGCTATTCCAAGCGTACACACACGACACATTTGTTGCTGCTATCTACTTGAGCAATAGTCATTTGTTAACATACATACACCGTTCGACTTCTATTAGGGTGATACTTTTATTTACTTTCGATACAAGGTATGTAGAAATAAAGAAAAAACCAAAAAAAAAAGGGAAAAAACCAACTTCCCCTCCACTTCCGCAAACCACTTTCATAAATATGCTCACATGCATATTGCAATTACGAAGGTGTTTGCAGATTGTTGTTTGGTTTCCGTGGCAATAATTTTGAAAAAGTGAATCAGAAGTATGGTTTACGTACCACACCAATTTATATATAAACACACATCGATGAACATACGCACGCGTACATACGTACGTATGTGTACATACAAAACAACACATAGTCTTATCTGAAACATCATTTACCTTTTTCAAATGTATACAACGCTTCGGTCGGCAGCCAATGACGCCACAATTCGCCCATATGCCGGAAATTCGTTGTTGTACCATCTTCATGTCCCAATACCGGAAATACAAATTGTGATGAAAACGTTCTTCCTAACAAATCGGTAATGTTCCGCAAGATTTCCAGTTTTTTCAATTCAGACATGGGATGTGCTGAATGCGACAGACCATCCCTATGGAGAATGCGTTCAAAAAAGGAGAAAGAAAGAAATAGAAAAAAAGAAAATGAGAAAATTAAGAAGAAAAAATCAAATGATAATAATGAGAATATAAAGAAAAAAAAAGAAAGAAACAAACAAGAATATGTGCATTGGGTCCGAGCGATCCACTACCGTTCGTATACCCTAGCATATGAAATTCCGTTTCTAATTAATTAAATACATTAAAAGGATATAAATTTCTTTCCGTCACTTGCCCTTATACGCTTATGCCATTCGATCGGATTAAATTCAATTATTACGACCACCTAAACAAGCTTTATTTATAAAAATTTTAAATGATTAGAAAGCATTTCAATTCACCTCTGTGGGTGTGCGTGTGTGTGTGTGTGTGTGTTTGTGGCAGATAGATTTCGAAATCAATTTACTTGAAAGCAAAGTGAATTTTTCCGCTTACATCCGGTAAAATCTTATTAGGCAGAAGCTTGTGTTAGTAAAACTGAGATTAAAACGTTTTAACAAAATAATATTGCATTGAAAAGGAAATGCAAATACACACATATACATGCACAAACATACACATGCACAATAATTGCAGACATAATAGATGCGGTAAACGGAGAGTGGAGTCTTCAATCTTCATCGTATATAGCCTATGCATAAATTTCACGTTCGAATTATTAATTTTGTACACTTTGTCTACGTAAAGCGAACGAAACGTACCAGAGCACCATACCGCTCTAATGGCAATTGTGATTTAAGGCTTTTCGCTTCAATTTCACTATCTATCTAAAGTCATTAGATTGTTAATTCAGTAAACCATAAACAGGTACCTATGCGAATAAACGAATCATAAATGCGTTATGTATACTCGATAATTGTTTTATAATAAGATTGTTTTAAATATCTATCTCGACATGCTTTCATCGATCAATATAACATAAGCGTTCTGTTCTAATGCCCGTACATTAGATATAAATATGGTTACGCTTTACGAATGTGGACCAACTAATTACATAATGTATGAACGCTCGCAATTAGAATCGGAATCAGATTCAGCTTTACTTCATTTAAATATGAACTCAAATGATTAAATCATTATCTACGCGGACAGATTTTCGATATACCCCAGGCTACTGCACTCTACTTTTCTCACAATGTACGTCATATGAATGAATGGAATTAAAAAAAAAAAAGCGAAAAAGAAAACAATATATGTATAAAGCGCTTATTGATATTTGGAGTCAATTAACATAAAATATTAATGCGTCAATAAATTACTTAATGCAGTTCAACTGGATTTACTTTTTCAAGTCAGATATGTCAGACATATTAAATATATATATATATATAAGTCAGATATGTCAGACATATTAAATATATGCATACATACATATATATATATATATGCATACATATCAATAAGGTATATAAATACAGAAACATTTATGTTAAACATATGTATGTGTACGTTATATATGAAAATGTGTGTGTATATGTTTGCTCAGCATTACCTTTTACAGTAAAGTGATACTGAAATACATACTCACACTCCCACTCGCACTCGCACTCACACACGCACACGCACACACACACACACACACAGGCAAATTGAAATATTCAATTGTATTACTTTCGTATCAAACAGATTTGCATGCATTAACTAATGGCATTAATCTAATTTGCAAATAATCATGTCATTTGTTATAAGGGTAGAGTTTTGTTATGTTCGTGTGTACCTATGGCTGTTCATTTCATTTTATTTCCCCGTACATTCAAGTGAAATCAATCACAGCTAAAGATATTTGCACGCATGAATGCTACTGTATTTAAACGTGCCTCGATACACACGTCTATATAAATATGCACGTTTGAGTGAAAGGGTGGGTGCGTGTTTTCTTACATGTAAAATAATTAAAAGATTAATGTTTGTCTTATGCCGGATTTCTCTTACGTTCAAATGCAAATACACTTTCAATCTGATTAAATCGAAATCATTTTTATACACATTTAACGAACACTGGGTAAGTTTTTTCAAATTTATTTCCTTTTTTTCCTTTTTTTTATTTCAATTTTGGAAAATCGACTTTTGTATTGGTGATCCGGTCATATGAAGGGTAAGTGTCGGTGAGTTACACTATAATACGTTGGCATTTTGTACAAAATACTTGCTATGATTTCGGAGTTCATTTGCTTTTTTCTTTTTCTTTTTTTTTTTTGTTGTACGATGCTTTGTATTATAGTAAAATAAACATTTGGTTTCGAAAAAGAAAAGAGAAATGAAAAGACAAAAAACTCATGTACTCAGAGGATAAAAAGAAGAGAAGAGAAGTTGAAATTGTCAATCTTGGGACGAAGGGAATAGCAGTAAAAAAGTTAGTTTCCGTTTTCGTTATGTTTATAATTTACGCTTAATGAAAATCTCAAAGGAGCAGGAGAAGAGAAACAATTGTGCAAAAGTGAAATGCAAATGAAAAGATTTGGCATCTGCAGACATTGCGAAGAATGAAATAGCAGCTCCGGTACGTCGGTCTATCCGGGCAACGAGAAGAGAATGAAATTGTAATATAAATGTAAGAAAATCTCCGGTAAAGTTAACGAGAAAAAACAACACTGCACACACACACACACACACACACACACACACACATACATACACATAGCCATAATCGCTTATATTGAAATTAATTCTGCCTATAGGTGTCGCTTAAAGTTTAGGAATTTTTCCTTCATTTTCTATCGTTCGTTCTTCTTCAATCGAGTAATTACCGGCATATTCACTTCGTTAGAAGGTCTGCAAAACTCGCAAAATGGTTTCAGAGCAGCTTCCCGCCCACTTACAAACTATACATATTCTCGATACAAATTCTGAATCTGCCTGCAACAATAGCAAAGTAACAGAATAATGCAAAATCATTCAAGCAACCAAAGGCAACCAAACTGACGAATTAATTGACAATAGGTTCAGAGATTTGAAGGCTTGCACCTTGTCAATGAACAAATCGATGCAATTGTATTTATTTACAATCCATTTCAGATGTCCAGTGTGTGGTAAACCTGTGTATGGATATTCACCGCAGCATATTCGATTAATAAGTTGGAAGGATATTTGGATAGATCAGCAAGTTTCATACATAACTGAATGTCTCGCCGAGTCATGATTTGACAATCATACGAGCGGTTTGTGTATTTTTGATTCAAAAATTAGTGGCAATAGTGTCGAGCACAGTAGCTTTATTGAAAACTCTCGTCTCTTAATTATCTACACGAACGCAATGGTAAACTCCAATTGTGGTGTGGATAGTTACTCTTCTAGTTCTACAGTTCTACGCTAAATCACTGGCGACTGCTGGCAAAGGTTGCCTTGCCTCTCTAATTTGTCAGTACGCGTCTCGGAGAACTTACTTTTGTACACCAATATTCGCCTTTCTCTTTCACTTTGTTGTTCTCACTTACAGTACACCTCAGAGATGGATTTAGTAGAGCAGTAAAAATTTGAATTCAACATAGTGCTAATTTTAAGACTCTGCGCTATCAAGTTTTAATGTGATTAGTAAATAAAGCGCCTGATGACGGAACATGACGGTCATGGACAAAACCAATCATTCTTAAAGCCAAAGCGAGACATTTCGAATTTCTTTCCACAACAACAATAATAATGAAAGAAATTTAAAAAAAGAGATTCCATGAACATTATGAAGAGATCGCCCCAATAGCTGGATACCGAGTTTTAAACGCTTTTGTACAAGTACAAGTACAAGTACAAGTGATGAACCCCATTCGGATTCGGATCGTTCAACTCAGTCTAAAATATCGGGGACAATCGAACAAATCCCTAATATTATATAATGTCGGCCAGCCCTAAATATCTTATATCCATCTGCATGTAATACTGCACTTAATTGCAAACGAGCTTCGTGCAGGAAAAGTACCGCTTTCGTTAGAGGCCAACTACGAAGGCCAACTCATCTAAGGTTCTTCGTCGTTACGTAACTATGAATGAAATTCGAAATCATTGCTACGCCCGGAATAACGTGAACAATCGAAAGAATCGATTTGAGTCGAGCGAGAATTATATTGACAAGAATCTAGTTTTGCGAAAAAAGTTGCCTTTTCCTTACCAGGCACTTGACTTATTCATCGCACTGATAGAGAGAGAGCAAGCTTAAGCTATGTAGAATACTGATAAGAAATGAGCAAATATGCCTAATAAGGTTGAGGTTTTGGAAAGTCGTTTGCAGGAAAGAGAAGAAACTTGATAATAAAAAGATTATTTAATTATTGTGAGAAATAAAATTTTTTCCTTATCGTTTACGGGATATGGTAAACGTATTACGAGATAGGTATATCTTAGCGCCAGTTCATGTGTTTTGCGTGTACTTCTCCTTCTCTTCTACACCATTGACCGCTTATGGTTAATTTTTAAAGATAAGAAATCTATTAAAGCCTCTGTCTGAATACACACTTGATGGCGAAGAGAATTAACGTACGCGACGTTACGATAGTGCGCGCTGATAAACTCGTGCAAATTACTACCTGTATGGGTTGAGAATAAATTTTTACACTTTTGCAGGATTTCGGGTTTTCTAAGCTGTGTGTGTGTGTGTGTGTGTTAGGCCACCCTTGCGACGCAATACCTTTTAGTTTATTAAGTTTATTTTTTACACTTTTATTACTTATTTTCATTTTACTATACGCTCTTTGTACACGGAAAGTACACAGCCAGGATTTTCGCATAAAAAACTTTCGTATAATTTAAACGCGGCGAAGTGTACACAGTTCTCAATCGTTTGAAACTGCAATGCAGTTATTTTGTTTCTATTTTGTCATGTTCACGAACAACTTAAACAAAAATTTCGTTTATGTCGGTTACTGTGGCCGTTTTTTCTTTTGCCTTTTTCTGTATATTTTTTTTCTATTTTTTTTTGGTGGGCGGTGGGTGGTGAATGGTGCTTGCTGGGGAAGAGGGGAGGAAGCATTTTTTTATACGCACGCATTTAAACTGGATTTGGGATTTTCATGGAGAAATTTACGTTCGATTTGAAATAAAATTAAATTTAATATATACTTATATATATATATATATATATATATATATATATATATATGTAAATTATGTATGTACCCAGAGTAGATATTGTTCTCGCACATCTTTAGTATTTGCTTTGC
Organism: Glossina pallidipes; assembly: GCA_000688715.1. Classification (NCBI taxonomy): domain Eukaryota; kingdom Metazoa; phylum Arthropoda; class Insecta; order Diptera; family Glossinidae; genus Glossina; species Glossina pallidipes. Next base: position 2,480,074 of record KK499764.1, on the reverse strand, counting down.
CGGCAAGAAATCTCAAGTGTGTTCTCAGGTTATTATATTTAATACTTACCCTGTCCATAGGACAAACTCGACATTATCACCCTGTCGTGATTTCATTGCTTCGGCAGCAGACTCAATTAGGCTCCAAGGACTATCACAGAGGTAATCACCATAACGACCCGGTAAGTGAGCGGATGAGCTGGATGTTTGTCTTTCGATGTGCCAACAACCTGGAAAAAACATGTAAAGAAAAAAAGAAAATATAAAGAAATACCAAAAAAAAAAAAACGTAAATAATGACCAAACGTTTTTTGATAGTAGTGTAGATAAAAAACTGTTTTATATGAACTCTTTATTTGCATATACCTGTGTGCGAATGCCTGCCTTCTCTCTCTCGCCTTTCTCGTTTCCTCACTTTGTCTGGATAACATTACAAAAAATTAGCAAATTAAGTTATTGGGTGTATGTTGCTGATTGCATTTCAGAAATCACGTATAATTTCTACAGAAAAAATGTTTACTATTTTTCTTTCGAAGAAAATTCGGCTAAAATCTACTAATAAACTAAATTACTAAGCAGGTAAGGGGTAAACTTCATTATCTTAGGATAAGACAAACGAGCGATAAAAGTTTCTACGTGTCTTAGCCCTTAGATATAACAGTAAATTATTAGTAGATGGCATCAAAATGTATTCTAAGTCAGGCGTTAATAAAAGTTACATTTTTACTCTGCTATTGATCTCCTTTGCATTGTTGTCTTTACGACGTGAATTGAAGTGAACTTGTCAATGTTTGCGAAAACCGTACGACGGTCATACATTCACATGCATACATCACAAGAATATTTGTATTTCGTGAGACGGATTGATTATTCCGATGGACGAATCCATTATATATGTAATCCGCAGGTAAGCCTTCGGAAAAGTAAAGTCAGAGTTTTAATCGGGTTTCGACATGATTTCCAAGCTCCGCAAGCGATTTTCCACAGCGGGACGTGGGTTCGCAAATAGATTCCAGCGTACTTCGGAAATTGATTTCATTATATTATGATGATAGTAAAGGAATTGCAAAAGATCTAAGGGTTTAATAGATCATGGTTTACTTTTCCACGCTATCACCTTGTCATATAACTATTTTGATGTGAAATGAATGTGAGCCCATAGCTTGCGTTGGCCAACAGAAGAAGAGGACGAAAGTTAATGTCGCGCGGATGGACTCACTGAAATCAACAGATTCCACATTCTAGCTCTGATTTCTTCGATACCCCATAGCCTTAGTTCTACGGTTTACGGTGTCGTTTATCTACGGCTAACTTAGGCAATGATTCGTTTGTAATCAATTTAAGTAACTTAACCTGGTATTCGAGAAGTTCGGGGCAAAGACACACTTTTCGTACATATTGAGCAATTGACTGTTGAGTTCTTCTTTTAATCCTATCTGTAACGTATTGTACAGGATGAAAATCTCACATTTCATGACATGAGATTCCACTTTTTAAGAATCCAAATTCCAAAGGAAGGGAAGGGAACAAATACCGATTCACAGCGTTTTACGTGGCTCATGCAACTGATGTTTGTTGAAAAGATTTCTAGGGATCATCGGAACATTTGGTGGATAAAGGCATGAACGCAAAAATGTCGCGGTGAAGTTAGGCAGGCCAGGTAACTCGATTGTACAAGGATTTATAAACGGAATGTTTTCGGAAGGCAAATTCAATTGAGTCTCGAGCATTTCAAATATAAGTTCTAGAGAAGAGAAAGGGAAATGAAAAAAGAGCACTTTGTAAAGGCACTGTACTAAACGATCACCACATTAGCGATTAAGTTTTTCCTGATAGAAAGGATCTCGATCATGTTGAAGCCTTTTATCCATCCACCAATAAGTTTCTCTCGTTTCGATATTCGCTGTAAATCAAATCACGTTACAACTGCAAGCAAGTTATGTGAAATTTTAATTTGCGACAGAGAAAAATGTTGATTTTCGTAAAAGAATGTGAACTGTTGAGCCTAATGGGGCTCAACAAGTACAGTTGGAGCTGCTTGGAATGGCAGCAGATGAAGCAGATGTCATACCTCCTAATTGATTGACGATCTTTTGCTAAGAGAGATAAACAACTTTCTATTTAGCCTAACAGTGACGAAATAGAAGCCGTTACTGCAGCGGCTTGTCATCTCATTGCAGCGGCTTTTCGCCTCAAACAAGCGATTCGTTTGTAATATCTTGCACTTTCTAGGAAGCTCGTTAACTAGCTTCAGGGTAAACTGAAAGAATGTTTAGTCAACGCAACAACATTGGGATATGCATTTCCAATTTCTCTCATTCCTCTTTTTTCGATACGAATTATGGCTATGGTGATGCAGAAACATTCGGCTAAAAGGACTTCACTCGAAAAGGATAGCCACCGTACGCCGTACGCCGTACGCCGTACACCGCGAGAAAGTAATATCGGAAAAGTGGTATGCGTTAAAAAACATTGTCAACAACAAATTGTCACTTTGGTGAAACCACAAAAAATTGATATTCATTTGTGACGTGACGTCTTCCAAAATGATAAACTGCGAGTTCTAACACTTCGGTCGACAAACGACTGAACTGAAGAAAGCAAAAAATCGGAAAGAGATTCCGTTTCGCAATGATTAGTGAGTGATGGTAGCTGGCGGGAAATGATGCGGGAGCACGACTGAATGAGGGCGATGTCATTGCGTACATGCCGACGTTTTGCCATTTGTTCAGCGTCTACTCTTGAAAACTCTTTTCTAGTTCTAGTGAAACTTTCACTAATAATTATGACCTACAGCCGCACTTTGTTAACGCATTTATCGCCAATTACTAGAAGTTGTCTTAGCGATGTAAAGTGATGTTGTCAGAAAGTGCAACGGTTTGAATAGGAAATACACACATGAAGAAAGTTTGTTTTTCAAAGGCTCTATTCCTTATCGGGCGAACTAAAGCTATTGTTTTGTTTACTGTACACACAATTTTTTTTCAAAGCATTGCGTCGTTACTTTAATCAACTTAAGCCAGCAGCACTTCTGTCCAAGCTTTATAGCCCAGCTGTTTGTTTAATTTATTATTCTATAATTCTTTTCAACCCTTCCATTGAAACTCTTCAGTTCAACTACTGAGTAAAAAAGTTTTCACTGTATTTATGTCAAGCATCTGTATAGCAATAGCAAATAACCTTCACAAAAAATAGGACACTAATTTTCACTTGAGTGCGAACAAAGAGAAGTTATTGCAGGCGTTATCATCCGGATTAGTGGTTGGGTGTTTTACCCTATTTGTGGTGGCATCAGATTAGTTTTTAGGTTTCTGCATAATCTACCGAATAATAAGAACGTATTTAGTCAGTCATTCCATTTGCAATATCTAGACATTCATTTCTCTGCACGCTGGCAAAACTTTGCTGATTTGATCGCAAGTAAAAATAGAAATCTTCCATAACAAGTAGGAACTCTATAGTGGGTCTCGGCTCGCCAATACATACCCTACATCATCTTAGAGTTATTCAACGGACCTATGGACAGAAAAGTTTAACACGATTTAAAAGGTGATTCTGAATCTATCTATCTCAAGTCCTTCTGGGTATTGCTTACGTCTGCATAAATTTAGCACATCGTATACCGGATGTAGTATAAAGAGTACTGCCAGGCATTGTAACTTTGTATGCAACGAACGAACCATTTTTCTGTAACCCTACACTACGATTGACATTTTTGCACTCTCCAATAGGAAGGCTTTCAAGAGAAGCATGCGATTACATAGCAATAATGTATACCGTTTGGTATACGAAGTGGGATAAGGCATTTAACCCTCGACCTTGTCCGACTATAATGTTTTCACTTATTTTATTATTGCTGTCACTTATGTCGCAACGTCGAACATTATCTACTATTGTCAAATTAAAATATGATGCCACTTCATATTGCGCCTTTAATTTAATCAAGCAATTGATTTTTTTTATTTGGCAAACAGACTGCGTCCGTTATTGGACGATAAAATCTGGATAACCTCGCATACATGCCATCAAAGTTCTAACTTCGGTTGATGAATTTCGTACCTTAAAAACTAAGTACATAAATACGTTACAGGCGGGCAAGTACGACTCTTGAACACATCACATTATTTCGTCTAATGAAATTTTTTACTTAGTTCCGTTTATTGAAAATGTGAAAAATCCGTGGTTATGGCCACATAAATACTTGCTTTTTGTGCGAAAGCTGGTAATGCGAAGGCGTCCAAAAAGTTATGGGAACTTGTCGCAGTAAATTTGTATGACAAATGACATTAGCGTGTGTGTGACAGCGTGTTATCATAAAATAGAAAGATTAATTTCTGGTCAAAACGTTTATATAGCGTATGATGGCCTGCGAGAAATAGTGCTGCGAATTTATCATCAATTTTCCCATTTCCATTCATTATGTAAATGAGCAAGTATGATGAGATCCCATCCAATCTAAACCATTGTGCCTAGCTCTTATTCTTGGGTCAACGTATGTCAATATGCTAAATGTCTCCACGCAATGAACTGGAGGTTGAACATCAGAATATGTAGGCGGGACAGACGGACATACATGCTTAAATCGATTCGAAAAGTAGTTCTAAATAGATTAATGAATCGGTGAGTTCAAGTCCTTTTGGCTGTCGCTTACTTTTTCTTACTATGCTAAGTAATATACTCTTAGCACACGAGTGGTGTGGGATATAATGACGTTAATGGCCCCGTATGCCCATACTATGTAGAAAGAGGAAGCTATAGTTTTTCCATGAAAACACCAAATACACAATGGTGCATATTTTGCGATGTTAGCCCTAGAAGACAATGTACATTTTGCAACGCTTATCATTATGAAGAAAATTACACGGTCGATGACGTATAATAAGCCGGTACTTTTTTCAGTCTCATGCATCACATAGTTCTTTTGATGTAATTAAACCAAAAAAAAAAAAAAAGTTTAACTTGCGGTGACGCTTTGAAATTGAAATGAAGACATCGATTCGACCTTGAGACGCTAAGCGAAAAAAAATGTGTAAATTATTATAAATTTTATTAAATTGTAGTTTCGGAAAGTATTAAATTCTTATAGAAATTATTCTTAAGTATATCGTTTAGCTTATCTGATTTGTTTCACGTAATTATCGTTAAGGTTCTTAACATTCTTAACGTGCACTTAAATTTCATTGTTTCAATGGTTTTTATTTCGTACTTACTTCTCATTACATCCCCTTGTGTCGAATATATTGTATCCAAGTGTAGATCGGTTATGTGCCAAAAATATCCTTTTGTGGGGGAAATAAAATGAGGAGAGAAAGAAAAATAAAGAGCTTTTTAAATAATCATACATTATCCACAATTATGAATGAGTTAAAAAGAAATAAAACTTAAACTAAAAAGATTATCCCCCATATAACAAAATACCCTCAGAGTATTTGTGCACAAAAGCATGCATACAAAACAAGAGGTCTTCAGCGTTGTCTACTTATTACTCTCTCAATGTATCTATCTATACAATTGTGTATGCAATACGTATATAAAAGAATTACATCTTGTATGGAGGAAAAAATTATCCTTGTGCATGAAGAATATCACAAGTCTTAGTTCTCGCCAAGAACACAATAATATACAAGAAGAAAAAGAAAAAAAAGAAGCAGTTGCACAAGGGCAACGTCAGTCAGTACTGAAAGACACATTTGGATTTTCCACAACAAGCATTACTTCGGCATTACTGAACTATTACAACTACTATAATATAATAATATAGCGATGTATTAGATTGTGCAAGTGTTTTCCGTCCGTCGTTCAAGAAAAAGTAAATCTTTTTATTGCATATGTGATGGCGGCAAATGCATTGTGGATGGCCTACGAAGTGAAATCAGAAAATTTAGGCGAACAACAACAGCATGCAGCGAAGTAAGATCGTTTCATAAGCCCATTCTCTGCATTCGAAGACGTTATGAAACCTTCATTTTTTCCTCTATCTGTTGCATGTAACGTAAGTAAATCATTTTTTTTTTTTTTTGTTTTCGATACGAATATGGAAATATGGTACATTTGTTTCTTGTTATCGGCCACTGGCACCCCTTGTTCCTGTAAGTGCAATCGAGTCTACCCGCAATACTCGGAAAGTTGATAAGTACAATAACCTTAATGTCGACATCTCAACCTGCAGAAATTCGTTGTTAATAATTTAATACTTGGTCTTGAATATTTGTGAAGGCTAATCAAAACTTATGGCAAAGGCAGTGAGTGCCTAAAATATTGCCCCAGAGACGTTTCCTTCTTCGTTTAATTCTCTTTGTCCCTCTTTTATATATTTATTTTTGTTTTTATTTTTATTTTTTTTGTCCTATTAATCTTTCTGGATGTATGGTGCAGTTCTCGCGTCGAGTCTTGAATTTTAAGAAGCATATGAATGCTTCTGTATCTGATACGAATAACAGTGAAGAATGACGTATGAATGGAAACAGGAGTGTAACGGTAATGTATTTAATTTCAACAAATTTCAGCAATGACATCAGAAAATGACAATGACGACGACAAGAACGACGACTGATGTGACATTAATTGCAACACATTTCCAAACACTTTCTTTGCCGTATTCTGTATCCGGTTGTTGCTCCTCAATTGACCGCACTCATCATCAGCCGTTGTTCAAAACGTTGCTTCTTTTTTTTTTTTTTTTTTTTTGTTATTTTTGTAAAGTTTGTAATTTATAAGAGGATACATGTATATAAACTTAGTTACACGTGTCAGTGAGAGAAACAAATGAAATTTGGTACGTTGTGTGTGTGCACAATTGTTGGCTTGTCAGCAACGCCCTTTCATGGAGTTCGTAAGGTGCGGTGGAGTTGTGCATGTATAGTTGCGTCTCTGAATTTTATAAATGCTGACGCATCACAATTTTGTCAGTTTTTGTAATGTAATCTAAAACTTTTTTAACTTGTTATGCTGAGTAGATGGCCGCTGTTGTTGTTATTACTGCTTACTGGTGTATGTAATTCATTTACTTCGGCTTCTGTTCTATTCCTCATTTATCAGTTGCTATAAGTTGAACAAAAGTAAACACTTGCACTCTTTGCTTTATATATATATATATATTTTGTATATATATTTATATATATGTATAAATTTTTTAATATTTCTGATTTCTAAACAAGTAAATGTGCGCTAAGTTTGCGGGTATTTTGTTCTATTATAACGTTGCAGCTTGTTTTCATAGTAGCATAGTTACGTTTTGCTTGTATGTTTGTTCGTAAGTATCATTTTTTTTTTTTTTATTCACTTTAGTTCAAAGATACTTTGCACGCCATCTTGAACTTGATACAAATTTCATATTTCTTCGTTGTTTGTAAAAGTTTTCTTTTTTTCTTTCCTGTATATCTTTTTAAAAAAGTTTTCTCGTTAACGTAAAGTTTTTAATAAAATCTATATAAGAGTGGAATGTGCCTTCATTGTTATAATTTTTTGTTTTTATTATGATGATAACGAGAATGACGATTAAAAAAGTATTTATTTATTATCGTTTTTTATATATATATATATATACTATTATTATTATTATTATTATATAATATTTTTATTTTTATTATTATTATTATATAAAATTTTTGTTATTATTATTATTATTATATAATACTGTTATCATTATTATTATTATATAATATTATTGTTGTTATTATATATATAAAATTGTTATTATTATTATTATTATTATTATTATTATTATTATTATTATTATTATTATTATTATTATTATATAAATTATTGTTGTTATTATTATTATTTCTATTACTATTAATTTTCTTTGGTATTCAAATAATGTCTTATATGTCTCATATTTTTTAAGGTGTGTGCATTGCACACGATCTTTCAATTCACGGTCGACTTCTGTTATCTTTGAAAAACCTGTAGATCATAGAATATTCCTAAGGAATGTATGAAAATGTGTATGTGTATGACAAATATATACAGCTCGGAAAAAGTGCAGCTTCAAGTTCCAAATCTTGGCAATAAACAAGTACAACTGAGCAACAAACCTATTGATATCCCTCGCCAGCTCGTTTAATTACCTCGTCTCAAAATGAAGTGAAAATTCATTCACTCAAAATATCGATTTCATGTGGTGTGACGTATATTCTGTATTGCATATATTTCGATTGATACCTTTATTGAGATTGGCAACCGTATCAGTTTTATTGGTTTTAAATTTGTGATATTTTAGAAAATTGGCGACAAAATATTATTAAGAATAGAACGCATGCGTGGAAAAAAATGTTATTTAGAAACGAACAAAAGAAAAATAAACCTTTCTATCATTATTGCGAAGACTATTACAAGGCTTCATATGTTTAGGAAGCAAAGTAACAGCATTGCTTGAAGCAAAGAGAAATTCGGAATAATTTTCCGATTTAGGCAGTATTTGATGTTAATGTTGAGAGTACGATAAGCGAAAATTTCGCGTTTTTGCTTGCTCGTGAAGATCATGCTTAGAAAGACATATCCCTATAAATATATAAGCATTCGATTCTTTTCGATTCGTATTTCTGTGGATTACAAACGGCTTCTTTGCGGTTAATGTAGAAAGGAAAGCCTTTCCAGATTTATTGTAAACAATTACGTTAAGTTTGCAGATGAGATGAGTTTTGGATGCCTGCGAACAGACTGAATGCATGAAAGAAGGAAAGTCGAGAATTTGGGCAAATTTGTAAAGCAACTTTATTGCCACATTGGCGACGTTAGAAATGAATTTCGTGCATTACATACATACTGTACGGGCAAATAGATTTAGATGTTCTCGCTTGCACTTATAAGTAAATGCATATTGCACGTAGTGTCTGTACATGCATGCCTATTAATAACATATAAATACACATGTAAGTGAGTGTGTACGTTTATATGTATATGGATGTTTATTGGTGTGGGAAGCGGGCACAATCTGCATACTCTCCTCTGTGCGTGCGTGTGTGTACAAAGAGTTTTGTAATTAAAAAAGTTAAATTAAATTTTGTCGCACACTGAATAAACATTTGTCAAATAACATATATAGTGTATATACAAATACATATAGAGTGTGCATGCAAATATATAGAATAACAATCTATATATACATATATAGGTTATATGGTGTATACATATATGTATATATACAGATAGGTTTTACTTTTTGTGTCATCGTTGTACGCGGTAAAAATAAAAACGAAGACACCTTAAGCAATTAATGTCGAAAATTTTGTAACAAATTACATATACAAGCGGAAACGTAAGATAAATGCGCGCTGGTGAATGAACTGCTGCACTACGGTTCTGTTCGTTTGCGTCTATAAAGGAGAATAGGGACAAGAAATCAGCTACATATGTATAAATAAATACGAACACATGCTTATGTGCTTATGTGCTTATGCGCGCGCGCGTGTGAGCGTTTGTATGATTTCATGGCATAAATTTAATTGGAGCATGCACACATGCATATCTGCGTGTACGTGCGTGCGGGTGTAGCTTTTTGATATATAAATCCAGCATGTACATGACACTTTTAATGCAACAATGAATTCGCTGTCATTAGAAACTCGTTGTTGCCTCTTTTGTTTGCTGAAATTGCATTTTATACATGTTACTGTTTCATGAAAACGCACAAATGTGTGTTTGCATCTGCAGAAAAAACGAAAAATCTTTAAAGAAGCAAATAGAAATGAAATGCTTTGGATGCTCATGGAAAGAGAAAAACCGTTTTTCTTTCCTTATACTGAAGGTCACATCAACCGCGTGCCACATTACAGTATTTGGCATAAAAAGCGAGAGTATAAACAGGCAGTGCAGTCTAGTATTTATGCATACATTTGCTGATAAACTTTCGAATGAATTGTTGCCACGTTATGAGCAACGCGCAATTTGCATAACAATTCATTTTTTTAAAACTTCATTATGATGAAATCCTACTTACGGGTATGTGTGCGTAAATGTTCGCTCAGTAAAATGTTTTTCTTTACTTAACTCTATATATACAATGCATATTTTCCTTATTCCCTTACGTTCTACATTCTAAGCGCGTACACACATTAAAACATATACACAACCTAATGACAGGCTATAATAAATATTATCCCAAGCTCGTCAAGTTCGGATACTCATTAAAATTTTGAACTCAAAAGACAAACATGTTTGCACATATTATGCTATAAATATATATATATATATATATTTTAGTAAATAGATTAAATAGAAACTAATTTTGAAGGAAGAAATGGTTATCACCGTGAAACAAACTCAAGACAAAAATGCTCCCAAAAGCGCTATAAAGTCCCGAAACCTGAATGAACGACCAGCGTTATGCTGCCTAAGTTCAAGAAGAAATCATACGACCCATCAGCCTACCGCTCTATCTCTCTCTGTTGGACGCAACAGATGAAGGCGAACGGCACGATCGAAATTCTAAAGAGATGGCTTCGGTCAGTAAACTAAGAAACGACAAAAAAAAAGGAGGCTGCACTAATAAGCTCATAGAATAAGCTGGAAAAGTCTGCATAGGAAGTAGGTAACGGTCCCCAGGTATTGTCTCAAGACGACACGAAATAACAGAGATGAATGGCTAACTGCATGTTATTAGATTATTAGAATTAACATCTACGGTACGCCGGCAAAACAGTAGCAAAGGTGCTAGCAAGGCCGCCTTCTACAACTCGAGGTTCTAGACACGGCTGCCAAACCCTATAAGTAGAAATTATACCATCAACTGTACCACAGGACTTTTACATTTGACAAAATAGTATCATTTGACCATCGCATGCAAGGTACATCCGGGCGGCGTATCGGCTTTGTGAACGAAGTATATGCGCCACATATCGTACTGTATCCGAAGAAACATCGTTTATGCATCGTTTATCTCTGACACGATATCAGTCTACGCGAGTAAGAAGAGATGCTGTACTTTTGTTTTGATTGAATTAAAAATTTTTTAAATTATTTTTATTTCATTTTAAAAGTTATATAACACAATTTTTTGGAGACTTCACAAAGCATTAATACTCGTGGTCAGCAGAAAATTCCGAATCGATTTAGGCATGCCCGCTTGTTTGTGTGTCTGTGCAATGTCTGGCCACAAAATTCGAACGATCGAAACCCTTTCACCCAGGCTAGTACTGAAAATGGACCAAGTCGATCGAAGAACACGCTGACAGTGCAACGTAATCTGAGACCATCTCTGTTTTCGAAAACTCAGCAGTATAGCGTATCGAAGTTTCATATTTCTGAGTTCCTTTCTTTTACAAAAATGTGATGAGTGTAAAAGATTCGGGCACAGCCGGATATAATTTCTTTACTTGGTTGATTTAAAGTTTTTTTAACCGTAAGAGATACGGCTAACTTTTAATTAATGTTATTGCAAAGTTGATATTTTATAAAAAAAGTGACTTAAACCACTTGTAAAATGAATGGCTTTAATGCAGTAGATATACACTGTACGTATTAACATATACGGGAACAATAAATCAGTGGGAACTTTAATCCATTTATTAAAAAAAAAAAAAACCCTATCCCATGTACACCAATATCCCAATACCGTTTTTATAACCACCACTGGTAGAATGGATGAGCATTACCTTCGTCAAAATATTTCAACATCCAAAAATACGCTTCGGACGCTCTATAATGTATATATATATATATATATATATATATATATAGTTTTGATCGGCATCGAATTCCGAATCGGTTAAAAATGCCTGTTTGTCCTCCTGTGTGATTTTTGTGATTAGTAAATTTTCAACTTTTGGCAAAAACTCTAGAAGTGCTTGCAGATTGGTAATCAAGTAATCGACTAAATTGGCCGAAGAACACGCCTGCAATATAAACTGAGAACACTTTTGCTGCGTTTCTTGCCCATTTTGCTCATCAGCTACAAGAGACCAATAATAACAATTACTGCAAAAATGGAAAAGTCAACCACGCCCACCCATTATTAGATTAGACAAATATTAAAATATATTGCATGCGAATTTGCAAAGGTGCGGGTGGCGCGTATAAAAGATTCGTTCACAGTCGAACGCAGTTTTCTTACTTCTTTATTAATAAAACTCGTTCCAACATAAAATGTTTTATAGCCTACGATGAAAGAGAGAATAAGAAAAAAGAGGGAAAATTGCGCCGCAATAATTATTTAATACCGCTTGTAACACCGTAACACTTAAAGCCAAAGTAAAATGCATTGAATAGACACACAAGTGCACGTACGTACAATTTCAACAAATTCACATAAATTACGTTGCTTCTAATTGAAAACAATAATTAAACCGGAAAGTCGAAAGGTAGTAAGCAAAACAAAATGAAAAACTCGTTAATGTTTTAACGTAAAAATAGCAAAATTCAAGTCTAACAAGTATGATAACGGGACGTGTGTGTGTAACATATACATAACATACATAACAACTTTGTTATGTCGGTTATGCTCACACTTATGCTTGCCAACTATGCACATGCATGTACGAGCCGATATAGAGAACATTGCGAGGCTTATTTTAAAATCTGAAATTATGAAAACTTTACTGTTTTCTGCGGTTTGTAGCAGAAGAGATAACAGCGTTCACCCTTATTCCCGACTTAATTGACCTATCGTAACACCAATTGGGAAGAGATCTGGAACGTGACCAAACGGCTGGATTATTCATTCCCTTTGGTATCTTGGAAGACATTTCAACAACGTTCTAAATAAGCGTAACTTAGCGACCGAACGGATCGCAATTGCCACTATCCAAAATTGACGTAGAGCTACGATATGCATATGTTTATGTAAAGCCATATTTCCATACTGTCACGCAAGAGCTACTCTCAGCAGAATCCATCAAGGGATCGTCGGATTATAGCGCTTGACATAACGGCTGATATAGTACTGCGGTCACTTAGTGGAAAAAATGCAAAAAATGATTGCCTATAACGGTACCCCGAATAAAAGATAGATAGATAGAACAAAAATCATAGACACCGAACACAGAACATTGTAACAAAACGAATATCTTTTCCACTTCAAACGGAAAAAAAGGCATGAGATCGAACTCAATCGTGATTTCTTGGCGAAAAGACGAGCCTGTATACAATACATTGTGCGAACAATTGGCCATGAAAAGAAACCGTTACTACAATTATGCATAAGTCCAAAAATTAGACACTGACATTAGATCAAAAAGCCCAGGCTTCTATTGACACGGAACGGTCCTAATGTGAAGAAAAGATGAATAAATGAATAATAAAAAAAATCCATTACTCCTTCGATATACTCGCACTTTTATGCCCTACGAATATTGCAAACATTAATGTAACACCACATTTAAAACAAAAATCGAAAGGAAAACTTGAGAGGAGAAGATTTCGATCGCAGCGTGCTTTAAAGATTTCGCCAAAACCTTCTTTCAACAGGGTTTCGAAATGTTAGAGAGCTAGAGTTAAACTGATTATGTCATAAGAGTCGAATACCGTAAGAAAAACAAGAAGTTTTTTCCTTACTTAACGGAAATAATTGGCCGGTCTACAAGGCCTTACTTACGGCAATGTCTGCATTTCCAAAGGCGCATAGTATATACAGTTAAATCATATATTTGTTAAGAAAGTCGAGGTGGTTCCAGGCAACATCAATCCTTTCGTAATAGCTTTCAAGAATTGTTCCTTAAAGGTCAGTTTAAGCCGAAGTAAAGTAATACTGACATTAAATTGTTTAGCTCGCAGAAACCGTGAAATAAAGCTTAGCCCGGAGCAAAATTTTATGCGATATTTGATTAAGAAGTAAAGTGAACGTATGTTTACTCGTTTAATACAAAACTTATATCATATCGCATAATACGATTTTGAAGCCAATTTATTTCTCTAATCACAATCGTAAATTCCTACTCGAGAACGTAAGGCTGAGTGCGCCCACTAGCAGAATACTCCAGTATTTAAGCTGATCAAGAATATGTTAGTTTGCGAAATTTAACGTAGATTCAAATTTGGGTAAAAAAAGGATGAAGGACGTACTCTCCTTCAACCATAACAAATCGTAATCTTAATGATGTCTTGCTTACCTAAACCAATATTATCCCTTACCGAATAGGCTTCTAGTAACTATATTTCACATATGTGCTGCGATGGCGTATGATCAGCAGTGGAATAAAACCGGATCAACGGAGAATGTTAAATTGAAAAAGCACAAAGTCCCGAAGGCGTACTTTTGAATATTGCACACAAAATGTGGCGAGAAATACGCAAACACCGCCGCATGGCGCAAAATCCATTAAGTCAAAGGATGAACACCCAAACGATGAATGCATGAATACATAGTTATGCCCATATGTACGAAGGAAACAAAAGCAAGGAGAAGAAATAACTATCGTATCAAGAAGCGGTTGCCTTTCGCTTGTATCGAATCTGTAAACACCGACTAATTTATATTTGCTTTGGTTTTTAAGCAGCACGAACTTTGTTACGATGAATTTTTAATTTTAAATTTCGACGTCTTAAGTTGAGTTCTATATTTTCTCCCTTATACTTGTGAGTATTGTATTTTCTGTATATGCAAGCGATCATAGATCGATGCGTTACTTTTAAGCATAACATAATGTACTCAATGCAGACAAATATCCATTAACGCTTAATGTAAAAACGCGAGCAGTGGCATTGGCAGAAAGTCTCTACATTATGACAGGAGAATATCTATAAGAATTGTCCATTCGTCGAAGAAGAAGAAAAACTACTTTAGTGAGGGGTGAGTGGGGCCAAACTTACGGAGCCTTAGCTCGAAATTCGAAGACACTTCGTCAGTTACCACCCATTCGAGTGAATTTATAAGCAATGAAAAACTTTGCCACAAGAAATGTTAAGCCAAACGGCACAATGGTCGAACAAATGGTCTGACAGGCCTGGCCACATCAGTCGGCATTACACATCAGATAACTATTGAAAATTTGGGCGTGAAAAATTTGTGCGAATAGTCTTTTTGAGGGTGTTCCAGTGTTGAGTTCTCGCTCCTGTTCGAGAGCAACAAAGCTTAGCCTTTTTTTTGTTTCAACAAATAGGGATAAAACATGGATCCGCTCGATCATAAAAAATACGTCAACAAAAGAGAGTCAAAAATTTTGGGACTCTGTCTGCTTAGAGCTTGACAGCTCTTAATGTAGGGTACCGAAGCTATTCAACAACTAAAAGAATAGGAGACTACCAGAAAGGAAAAATACTATTTTATCAAATTTTTTTTTCTGCTTTCTCTCTCAGAGCGCGCACTTTGGAGACTGCCCTCGAAATTAATAATCGAAACGTTAGTGCATGGGGCAAGATGTAAATCTTTTCGGAAACACAAACAAAAAATTGAAAGAAACTTATTTCCTGGGTCGATTTCAACGGATAATGCACTCTACCACACATACAATATCATGTGTATTGCAACTTGTTAAGCCCTTCTTGATGTTGCATGCTACATAAAAAGCGAGTCACTACATGAAAATGACACGATGTTTGACTATTGATTAGCTAATACTGCAACAATATTGACTGAGAACAGGTAACCTTGGCGTGAGGAAAATTGATCGCGCCATATATGGACACGTGAAGTTCATACGCGAAAGACTTTTCTATTATTACAAAGTCGAGAGTAGTAAACTTGAAAATGTTTAGAAAACTGAGGCCTAAAAGTCTAGACGCTTTGCCATGAAAGCAAAGGAGAAGTAGAATGAGTGGCTCGGCAACTCGTTCAGTGCAACTTTACTTGCTAGCATTAGGGCAATACCATAGCACGCGAGTAAGTCGTAACACGTACCGATTATTGCCTTCAACCAACATAAAATATTTAAAAGTGAGAACAAAAATCTTTTTTTTTTGGAAAAGTGTTTCTTTTATGTTTACAACACTAGTTCTTAAATAATTATCATTTAAAAGTTTATAATAAGCTGCTGAGCTGCCAACAATGCATGTCCAAGGAGAGGCAAAGTGACTGCCAATTTGAATGCATACAAGAATATTAGGGAAACAAACGAATATCATTTTCCGATTAGTAGTGCAAAAAAAACTTATTTACGCGAAATTGTCTCCAAGATTTTCGTTTCACAAAGACTTAGTTCGATGTCTTCTCGATTTCTCTTTCCCAACCTGTCGCGACTGAATATCAGTTTTATGCCTCAATTTCCTTTGTTAGAAAATTGGTAATTAGTTTTTTACGCATTTCAGGAATAAGCAAATATTCTCAGATTCTAATTCCGCTTTTATTCGCTACAATTTTCCCGATCCGCTGTACTATGTACGAGCCTGCATCATTGATGATCATTGAAATTTATCTTTTGCTTCTATTACTTTCTCAATAATTTGGAAATTTTATATTCATCACCGACCGTTCACTTTATCAAATACGTGATTTTCGTAATAAGATATGAAACTTTGGACAATACTTGACAATACTTTTTCAAACACGGTGACGGTCGCGCGGAAAAAAAGCCAAACCAATATGTAATGCCGTTCGTAATAAAAGTAGACAATAAATTAACGTCACATTTGGTGGATAGCGTGAAATAATTTATGAAAAAATATATTTTGATTAAATATTTCATTTTACAACTCGAACAATAAAAGAAAATCATTGCAACACCAAATATTATCAAAGCGTTAACATCGTTAACATATGTTATATATGGCGTTAATTAA
Source organism: Glossina pallidipes (assembly GCA_000688715.1). Lineage (NCBI taxonomy): Eukaryota > Metazoa > Arthropoda > Insecta > Diptera > Glossinidae > Glossina > Glossina pallidipes. The sequence continues at coordinate 2,463,445 of KK499764.1, read as the reverse complement.
ATTAATATATGTATATAAGTATGTATGTACTATATACAATGTGAACGATAAAATACGTTGGAGGGGCGAAGAGAAATTCGTGGCATGTCCCCCAGTACTCCAGTTTGTTACGGCCGAACTATATTGGCTACGATGTGCTGGTGTGTCTTGTGGAGAACATTTGTCTGATGTTTTACTTCATAAATAAGAACAAAAATCAAGCAATATATTGGAGAAAAATTTGATTGATTGAAATTGATTTCCCTCGGAACCGCAAGATGGACTCAAGAACCCTGATATGACCCATGTATAAAGCCTTTTGTTTGTATATAGCATGTTGGGATAAGTAAATGTAACCAACTCCTGTTCAGCTGCGAAACTCTGAGACTCATCCTGGTATGATTCGTTATAAAACCACGTGGTCCGATTACGGCTATGTTCTGAAAATAAACTAAAACTTTTAAAAAGCTCCTCCCTAACGCTTGCCGACAAACTGATGCTGAAACAGTAGTAACGTCCCGATTAAAGCCAAATAAAGTAATGTTTCATGTTTGGTGAAATTGAAAGAAAGTCGCGCATCATGAGTTGCTCCAAACAATTGATTTCATTCTCTACTATCAACAGCAAATGCGATTGAAAGGCGCAAACGAGTTAAAGCGACTAGAATTGATTCACAAGAACATTGGCATTTTCCATCAGGACAGTGCCGAACTATATACAATTTAATGACTTTTGGAAAAAGATCCACCCTGTAGCTCGGATGTTGTACCGT